>JBBPDJ010000026.1:1572047-1616251 GCA_037974625.1 Cucumis cinereus
TATATATATATATAACAAAATGACGTATCTGTGTCTGTGCATCCGTATCTGTGTCTATGCTCCATAGATTTTCTTTATGTTCTTTCTCTGAAATCAGAATCTCAGGTGCTTCTTGTTGTTTGTATTATGAAATTTCAAGACTTTACGCCAATATACTGTCCTAAAATTCATTTCTTTAATCGACGGTTTATAGCTTGAAACTGTGTTGCGTTTCTAAACTGCTTCAATTACCTTTCCGTGCTTAATGTTGCTTTTGTCTTGATTCAATGAACTTACATTATTGTTTCGAGGATTTGTTGGTTAACTTCTAGTAGTTGGGGGATAAGGCAGTGGTGATTTAAGACTATGTTTTAGCTGTTTGGTTCTGCCTCTTTTGAAATTAAACTCTGAAGGGTACCTATATGTCAAGGAGGTTGTCTTACTCAAAATTTAACTTCATGATCTTCATCCCATGTATTCTCGAGGTGGACTGCCAGATATCCTCCACTGTAAACAGGGAGGAAGGAAGTATGTGTGGATTGCAATGTTGGTAACTAAGTTCCTGTGTTTGATTTGAGGGATATCCTTGCTGGGCTTTAGATGTATGTGGCTATTTCTTATGCTTGGTTGACTTTTGCATCTGGGTTTTGAATTCTGAGTCTCTGACCACTATCGATGAAATGGGAGGTGAAAGTTGAGGTCAAACTTTGATTAAAACAATCCATCCAGCCCGGATTACAAATTTAGATGCTACCAGAGGAACTAAGACATCTATGAGTTTCCCTCCTACATCAAAAATTCAAATGCACGAAGTTAATTGTGCTAGTTTACAGTATCAATAATGCTGCCCATTTGTTTGATGCTTTGGTTCAACGAGTTAATTCATTCACTATAGGTTGTTTTGTTTTTGTTTCTTTAGGCATATAACGTTCATGTGAATAGGTGGTTGGGATCTGTGGTTGTTCTTGTTCAAAGATGTAGAGTGGCTTCATGTTCTTGAGGAGAGGGTTTGCTTTTACTAGCCCTAAATTTGTTTTGAGGGCCTGCAGCTTTTGCTCAAAAGCATTTCCTGGGGGAAGCATTGGAAGCGAGAATGAAAGAGTACCTCATTCAAATAGTATTGCAAATGGTTCATCCAGGCCTCATCTAACTCCTTTGTTCCCTAATGATAAACCTCGTTCAGTTGCTTATGATGTTGAACTTGTAGATGATGATACTTGGGCAGTTTCATGTGGTTTAGCAAGAGCATGGGAAGGGAGAGAAAAGGGCTGGTCTGGCTTTGAAAATAGATACATCTTTGAGGATGAGGCTCATGACCCAGTTGATTATTGTGATTCAGAATTTGACGATGTTGACAACATGAGAATACGTGGAAATCTCTTCTACAAACTTGACCGAGGATCCAAAGAGTTTGATGAATATAGCCTTGATTTTCATCGGAAGAAGAAGTCTATAAAGGACAAGGAAGATATGCAGAAAAGCAGAAGCAAAGTAAATGATAAACTCGATAAGTGTTTGGCAAGTGGCCAAGTAAAGCTTCCTGAACATCTGAAGAACAAATATGTAATGGTTGAAAGGGAGAATGATGATGTTGAAAAGAAGCCTAGGACACCCACGTTTAATCAACTAACTGGTCCTTACCATGAGCCATTTTGTCTTGATATATACATATCAAAGGCCTCAGTTCGAGCCTGCATCATTCACCGAGTGACTAGTAAGGTTGTTGCTGTGGCACATTCAATTTCTAAAGACATGAAATTTGACCTGACTTCAAGGAAGGATTCTTCTGCCTGTGCTGCTGTAGGGGCTGTTTTGGCCCAGAGAGCATTGGCTGATGATATACACAATCTGATATACACACCAAGAAAAGGTGAGAGGATAGAAGGGAAGCTTCAAATTGTGCTTCAGTCTGTTATTGATAATGGGATTAATGTTAAGGTAAAAATTAAGCAGCAAAAGAGACCCAGAAAGTTGGAAGTCCACCTTTAGCATAGACGGATGAAGATCCTGAGGTTGCCGTTTTGATGTAAGACAGCTTCCTTGATATACTAATGGATAAGTAATATTATTATGTATCCCTCGTCTATACCATGAACTTTTTATACTTATAATATTAATGATTTTGTGTTTCTTTTGTCAAGATGTTTCAGTTTGTATTATATAAAACATGCACGGTTTCAAACTGAAATAAAGATACTCTTGTTTCATTCCAGTCTAAAATTAAGGGTGGAATTATACTCGTGTAGAACCTGAAAACTCTCTCATCTACCCACCCTCACTGTCTGTGGTCCCATCCTCCATTAGAAAGCCATTGCTTATTCTCCATGAGCAACTCATGCTAGAATTTGTAGGGTTGGGAGAAGTATTGGATATTTTATGTGGATGAAAGTAAAAGGTAATTCTTATTCTAGTTTTATAAATTGTTTGACTAAGTTTCCACCACTTGACAGATCAAAATGGCAAGCTCAAGTGAGAGTGAACGCAAGGAACCAGTTAACGAGCAAATGGTTGCAAACATGTACGGCGCTTTAAGGTCAGAGCTGAATCAGATATACTCAAAAATCACAGAACTCGAAATGGAAGTCAGTGAACACTCTCTGGTTATTTCCGCAATTGAGCCACTTGACCCATCAAGAAGATGCTACAGAATGATCGGTGGAGTGCTGGTTGAAAGAACTATCAAAGAGGTCCTGCCGGCTGTTCAGCGCAACAAAGAAGGAATCGAGGAGGTTATTTCGAGACTCAATGAGGCATTGGAGAAGAAGAAGAAGGAGATATCTGACTTGGAGGCCAAATACAAGATCAGGATTAGGAAGCCTGATGGTGAGGCTAAGGAGGAAGACAGTGGGCGGAAAGAAGGTGCAGCCCAAGGAGTCTTAGTAGGCCCTGCAGGTGAAACCTAAAACTCTCAACCCCATCGTGAACTTTTATCATTATATTCTTGTAGTTTCATCCTGATGGTCCACTGTTATAAGCATGTTTGTGTGAATTTTTGTTTCGACAAACTTTCAGTTCTCAATAGGAAGATTCCAGGACTTGTATGGTATATAAGATTGATTTTGAGGGGGAAAGGATTGACTTTTCATAGTTTTGATATGATATGGAAGTTTTTCCCTCTAGTTTTAGAATACACTCTTCAAATTTCACTAGTTTTGATTATGCTGCAATGGATTATTCTTCCTTAACACAAATTACAAAGTCGTCTCTTCCAATAGAAATGGAAATTAGACTAATTAGTTCATTAGTAGTAATGATTATTACACACTTATGTATCATAAATAAATTATACTATCTTCAACTATTATTTAGCTGTATTATATATTATATACATCTATTTGCTAAAATGGCAAAACTCTATCTACCTTGAGATGAATGAAGTTGATAGAGTGAAGTATTGAGCCAACAAATTTGGCAGTGGTGATAGAAAAATGAATATGAAGAAAAATAACAGTCCGTTGTAAGTTAACTTTTCTTATGAGCTAGGTTTTGATAGCTCAAATAAAATTATTAACTTTTCTTTTTCAAAGTTTTGTGGTTGTATGTCTTCTTGTCTCGAAAAGCAAAAGCGACGACGTTGTTTTGGTTCTCATTTTACGTTTGGTTTTGGTGGATTACTTTGGGATGAGAAATTATTCATGCTTGAAGATACCCTCTATACTCTTCTAGTAAAGATTAGACATTTTAGACTCAAGTTCGAGAAAGTCTAGAATAATTTTTCCAACCGTCAGAAGATTTAGTTACACTTGAAAAAACAAATAAAACTTGAATGTACAAACATTATGTCAAGATTTTTTAATTTCAAGAACGCATGTTTCTTTAAATCAAGTGCGTGCATCAAATAAAGTGAATCAGATGATCGAATACTAGAGATTAAATAACATCTGTCTAAATTCAACTCCACAAAAATACGTTTCTTCGAAAAACCTCAAGGGAATGCATTAGGTTGAATTCTAACTTTTTAGATTTCAAATCCTGGATGAGAATTTAGTTTTTTGTAATCATTTTATTTAAATCATGCAAATATATATATACAAGTATCTCAAAAAAGTAAGTAGAAAGACTTCCTGTGCTTGTAATAGATGTGAGCATCTGTAGGTCGGAGTAACAAAATTGATTGATTATCTACTACCATAATTTTAAAATTAAGAAAAAAATTTGCATTAATTAGAAATTAAAATGTTTTAAAAATGGATTTCTTTTATAAAATAAATAGAACTTGTATTGAAAATTAAATTAAATTAAATTGGAGCAATTTCGAAATTAGGGATAAGGTATTAAATCCAATAGTATCGTTTCTTCAAGCTCTTGTCTGAAACAGATAGATCTCTGCTCCAGCTTCAATGGCGTCCATTTGCCATTCAATTTCGCTTCCTTCTACAATCACTACGCTCCGACCTCTCCCCCCCTTTCTTCCCCATTCAACTTCTACCCTTTCACTTCGGAGCTGCAAAATTCAAGCCACCACCTCAAAGTCATCCACCGCCGTTGGAGATGCTCGGGAACCTAACGACGGCTCAATGAGCATCGATAATCTTCATCGCTTCTTTAAACTCAACTCCGGGAAGTGGAACGGTTCTTTCTCTGTCAGTCTTAATTTCTCTCCTTTATGCTTAATTTCTTCTGCAGTTGCTGTTGTGGATGCGATTAATCAAATTTCATAGGAAATTCAGAGGTTGTTCTATTGATTTATAGGCTTTCAGTGAAATGGGGATCTGGGGTTTTGTTTCTTTACTTTAGATTGAGATTTGATTTACTTGTCTAGCAATTTGACGTTCGAGGGAATTTGCTGCATGAAATAAGTACGAAGCTAGCTGTGAGCTCTTATGGAGAGGACGAACTTATGAGTCTCATTCAAACGTAAATACAAATCACTCTGATTTATGGGTTTTAATCTTTTTTCAATTTCACCATATGATATCCCTTAATGCAGCTCTTATTTACAATGTCACTGACTTGCCGTAACAAATCCACCGGCTAATTTTGTTGTTTTCTTGATTCTATTATACTTTATAGACTATACATAAAACAGAAATCAAGTGTTTCGCTTCCTGGTAACGACGACGAGCCGGAGTGGGCAGAATATAAAATTAAAGAAACCAACATGTTCACTGTGGACAAATATCAGCAGGTGAGTTTTCCTCCCAATTCTAATGTACGTATGTTTACATACACACAAATACATTTTGTCTTGAATATCCGTTGCAATTAGCTTGCAGATTGGCTTTTTCCCCGATGAGAAAGCATTTTCTCTAAGGTACCAGACGGCTGGAATGTTGGACACTGTGCTGAGGCAAGGGGTGCTGGGTGAGGATGATACTGGTGAAGAGTTTCCCAAGTAAGAGTTCATTCATGGTCCATATCTGCATTTGTGTATAAATGAATTAAATGCGATACTTTCTGTGCATTCGTCATCCTATCTTCCCGAATGTATCTTGCTCATTGGAGTTCCAGAAATGGACTAAATAAAGGTGTATGAAAAAAAAAAAAAATACACTGCTCTCAGTTTACATAACTCAATATTTGCTGATAGAGTTAGATTCCCATTGCCATCAATGTGTCGTGATCATCAGGTACAAATTACCCATGCTTGTTCCTCCTTCCTGTCCTGGCTCAACCAACAGAAATTATTTATGAACGATTACATTTTATATGAAGTCCTTTTCCTTGAGCTTTCATAATCATCCTGAATGATCGCATTTTACATAAATCCTTTTTTGGTTTCAATCATGTCGCCAATGAACTGTTGTTGATATTTCTCTAGAAAACGCTTCTTTACTTTGTATTGTCGTTCGGCCTTTTTTTTTCTAGCTCAATGCGTAGTAGTTCTTATTTTTTTTCAACTGTTTAAACTTAGACAAAATCCTTATTTTTAGTTTCTTTACCACACCCTTAAACCTGTAGAAACCTCAAGCTTCCTTCTCGCCGACCTTCCATTGTATGCGAGAATTGCCTGTATATGCCAGACGGAGATTTGAGGGCAAGAGCTTTTCATATAATGGACCCACAAGGAATTATAGAAATGCTGCTTATTTTTCTCGAGGAAAGGGCCGATGGGAAACTTTTTCGTCGTCCTCTCAATTCAAATTGTGTATCTGTAAGTTGTAGCATTGGTTTTTCACTCTTTGTTTCAACTTTTTTCCATCTTCTTGTGTTGAACCAACAATCATATGGTCGCAGGATGAGGAAAACAGGCTTCTCCCTTTTCTTGGTGACTGGAAAGGTCATTCTAGAACAAAAAGAAGTGGTGTTTATGGGGCTACGATTGCTGAGGCTGATTCTTTTTCATCCCTTCAATTGGACGACAATGGTCAGATTATCCAGGTATGATTCGCTGCAATTAAACTCTCCCCCATCTTCTGAACGTTAACCAAAGTGCTCTCTATGTAATTAAATTTACATTTACTTATTGACTTAAGATTTTGGGTCAATCAATGATTTAAGATAGTATCAAAATAGGTTGGTTCAAGAACTTCGATGATATAATTAAGTTTACATTCAACCATCAGTTTAAGTTTTTTGGTCCTTCGGTGATTTAAGACCCTCCATCAAACTGGGTATTGAAATCCATGATTCCATTTTAAAATCTGCAACCTGTTCTTCTACTGTCAGGATATCACAACAACATCAATGAATGGAGATGTCACCACAAACGTGCATTGGACCGGTACTAAATCGGACAACTTGGTAACGTTTGACGGCGGATATCAGATTACATTGTTGCCTGGTGGAATGTATATGGGATGTCCATGTGATGTAGCCAAAAGTGTAGCAGATAATAAGTCATTCCACCTCGAGTTCTGTTGGCTTGAAGCCCCAGGCAAAAGACAGAGGCTGGTCCGAACTTACGACGTAGAAGGTTTGGCTGTCTCATCAACTTATTTTTCTGAAATCAGACAGTGAGTGATCCTTCCATCTATCCATTGCACCTCCATTAGAAAGCATCAATCCTAAAATTATCCCATATGTATAACAGTTCATGTTTGCTTATATAAACTTAGATTATTTGAGGTAGAAGCCAGATTTTTGTTATCAAAGTTGTGATGCATGAACTATATTTTATGTATTGAAGAATATCCATAGAAAGATTAATAATACCATCATCTCTTAACTTTTGGCTCTAGTGGTACTCTTACATGTTATCAAAGACGATCGCTTTGCTTACAATCCCATTTCCTCCATTTTCATACAGTTGTATGCCTGTTGGATCTTACATAGGATTGGAATCACGATCCTCGTGGTTACTTAGACAGTCGTATTTCAGTTAGCTCAATAAGTTAAACTGTTATAACTTTGATCAAAATTAAACTCGTAATGATTTCATCATTTTTATTTATACAATTTTGGTACAGTGAACTATAACTGCAAAGTGATTTGAGATTCGTTTTTTCGATATTTTGCTTACAAAGTCGTGACGTTACCATATTCAACTAGAACAATAGGGCTTGAATTTCTACGCGAATCAATCGAGTATGACTATATTATTCAGAAGAAAAAAAAATTGCAATCATTCTGTCACAATTTTTTAGTTCAACTTGTTAATGGAACTTTTAGTCCTTTCATCATAAGAATTAAACTACATAAGTCAATGTGTTTAATATTTTATTATTCATTTTTAATCCCAAGGAATTAGTCTTAAATTGATAACAAAAAAAGAGTTTGTGTTAAATTTATGGAGTACCAATTACAGAAATAATAATTTTAAAAGTAATTGTACATTTAGTAAAAACTAAAATTAGGTTATATATATTTTGGTTTTATTGGTCATTTATTAGGGGAATAATAACAGGTGGCATTGCCACATTTGTACATTTGTTGTATGGAATAATTGGTAAATATGCAAAATTTTCTTCTATGTTATGATAGATAAATGATATACAATGATGGATGATGTCATAAATATGATGATTAATTATTAGGCAACCATTGTGTCATATAACCAAAAAAAAAAAAAAATTATGATTAAATAAACACAACACACTTTGAAATTAATTTAATAATTTTTAAATATATATTAAAATAGGATGAGATCTTTTTCCCCAATCTCATTTGTTTGACTATCAAAAACTTCCAACTTGGTTCATAGTTGAGCCCACGAACTATACTCACAACCACCATAACCAACTCTTGGATTAATTAAAAATTAATAATAATAATAATAATAGAGATTTGAGTTCTTAAAAAATGGAGAGATCTAAAAATGCTATTTATATTGCTAAATAGGGGAAAATGGTTAAGCTTATTCATCAATTACTAAACTATAGTAAAAAAGAAATCAAAACTTTTAGTTACCTATTGTTGTGCTCTTTCAACTCGGCCTTTCTCTCTCCCAGTCCTTTTTGAGTGGGAATCCCCTATTTTTTATTGAGTAGAATTTATTGAATTTCTTTGGGCTCGACCTCGACCTAAATTGTGGTCGAACATGGCAGTGTATGCTACTTTGAGATCTTTTTGGACTCTACGTCAACTTATGATGAGGCCGAGCAGGGCTGTGAGGTCTTTTTTTCTTCGACCTTCCTTGACTTCAAACTTCCTTTTGATCCCATACTTATCATCTGGTACAGAAAATGCTCATTTGATAGTTGCAAATATAACAATTAGATTCAAACTATTAACATATATAGCAAAAAAATATCGCTGATAGACCATGTTACACTACATTTGTAATTTTTAAAAAATGTTGCTATATATTTAATTATTATTCCTATAATTACTACATGTTATAATTTCTCTTTATTCAAATTAACCTCTAACATATTGGGTACTAGAAAACCCACTTCGCTAATTCTCGTGGTTTGTGATTTTAAATTTTAATAAGAGATTGACTTTCAAGCATTAAAAAAAAATAGGCTTTTTGTTTGTTATTTTGTTTTGGATGATTAAGGGAGGAGAGATGCTAATTTTGGTAAGATTGGAACCAATAATATGAAGTAAAAATTCTAACTTTATTTAAAATAAAATAGATAGATTATAGACTCAAATCAATACAAATCAAGTTGACAAGTTGTAGGTTTGACTTAGATTTTGGATCTAAATATTATTGTTTTTTTTTTAAATTTCTCAATTCAAAATATAAATCATAAAATGCACTTGGATTGTTTAATTGATTGATTAATTAATTAATTAAAATTAATTAATTGTAAAACTATTATAAAACATCTGTACTAATGACTCCTTAGTTGATGATGTCACATATTATGTCCTTTTAGGGTTTCAATGGGTGGGACAAAGATATCCTATATATATATATATATATATATAATAAATTCCTAGAAATTCTTCAAAAATAAAAAATTCTTAGAAATAACTATGAGAGACATGTTGCCCAATTAATTCTATTCTTTATATATATACATGCATACATACATATATATATATATATATGCATATTAACCATTAATTATTATTATTATTATAATGGGAATAATAATGGTGAAAAAACTAATATGAATTCTATTTTATGCTTTAATTAAGATTGATTGAGTTAAGTAAATGTGTTGGGAGAAAATTTAATTTTGAATATTTAAACAATTTGTTTGAAAAGATATCTTTTTGGTCGCTTTGGATTTAATTTTCATCTAATTGTTTGAAAATGTTAAAATTTTTAATCATTAATTTATTCATTGATATTTGACTTTTATATCAATTTGGTTTTTAGGTTTTAAAATTTATTAAATGAACTATTAAAATCAAAATACAATTTAGTTTTTCACTTTATAATTCTTTAAAATGAATTAATAGACATTAACATTATAGACGAAAAAATGAGTATTTAGTGAAAATCATGGGTAAAAGTATAAATCTTGAAACATGGAAATCAAATTGAAACACAACTCAAATCTCAATGGTAAAATTATAATATTTAAAAGTTTATGGACTTAAGTTAAAACCAAATTAAAAATTTAGGGACTAAAAGTGTAAATATTGAAAGTTAGGAATCAAATTGAAATATAACCCAAATCTTAGTAGTAAAGTTGTAACATTTTGAAAGTTACGAACTTAACTTGAAACCATACTCAAAATTTAAAAACCAAAACAATATTTTTTTTTCTTTTATAATTTATGAGGCAGAGAATAAAACATTAAACTTTGAAGTTGCTGATACAAACTCTTCGTAAAAATTTTTGTATGGAGGATTCATTTACAAGGTGTTTTGTAACTAGTAACTCGTCTCTCTTAAACGTATGAAATCTAACATTCTGCTTATATCACTGTACACTATCGTATTTTATAACTTTAGAGACGTTGACCATGTCTATCGTGCCCTAACGTAATTACGACAAATTGATTGTCACAAAATTTGAAGGATTAAAATTTGTTTGTTTTATAGCAAAGGGAAGAAAGAAGATAATTTAGGGGAAAAGAAAGAAAGAATGAAAAGTCAAATAGAGGTTTCATTTTCAAAGTACCAAAACCATCATCCATTTCGGATGTGCTTCTTTTCTTTCTTCAATGGGACCCACACATTCTCTCCTTACAATTTTTTTTTCCTTTTTTTTTTTTTAAATTTTAATTCTTAATTTTGCTTTGCCAACGTACACGACACGTACTCCCACTATCGATTTCAAATATCCTATGTGTCGTAATTCAAAATTATGAATATTATACGAGTAATTATAACAAATATCAATTTTAAGGATAATAATCAAGTGTATAGTAATATTTAAAAAAAAATAAATGCAGGAAAGTCTATTAATGATATATCAACGATATTGATAGAAGTCTATCACTAATAGATTTTATTATATATGTAATTCTTTGAAGGGTTATTTTCAAATGTAACAAAATAAACTAAAATATGAGACATTTTCAAATATAGCAAAATTTTAGATTCTAACATTGATAGACACTTATAAACTTCTATCGGTGTCTATCAATGTACTTATAACACTAATAGAAGTCTAATGTATTAGTGTCTATAAGTACATTGTGATAGTGTTTCCCTAACTTTTGTCTTTCATCAATGTCTATAAGTGCATTATGACATTCTTGAAGATAATCTCTAACTTTTGACATTCTCAAAATAACCGCAAGATAATTAATCTCTAAATTTTGCAAAAAAAAAAAAAAAAAAAAATCAGTGACATCCTCAAGAAACGTCGCATATTACAACTTTTTAGGTTGGGTCGCAACAAACATGCGACGTAGATTCTTATTAAACATTGCAACCTTTCACAGACTAGGCTTTAGTGACGATTGTATGTGACAAATTGTTCGTCACTGATTTTTTTTTTTTTTTGCAACGAAAAACAAAGTAAATGATGAAAATATTTTGTTGCTAAAAGCCTGTAGTGTGTCTTCCACCATATATTCCATTACGGTTACCACGCTTTCATCTCCTATCAATAAGGGTTGTGCTATCATATTATCTGGCTTTCCATCATTGACGAAAAACTGCAAAATCGAAGTCACGACCTCTAAACTGTCTGCAATCTCCCAAACCTCAACAAATAGCATACCAAACGAATTTCAAACAATCCCCTTCCACTGTAATGAGTGCACTCTTATGATCCCGAAGCACACATTCAATATTCCTTTACATTTCAAACACTATAAGACAAGTCTAACTCACTTAGGTTAATGGACGAAACACACCCCGTAGCCAATAAAAAAATAAAATATCTAGAGGTACTCAAACAAAAAAAAAAAAAAAGAAAATATCTAGAGAGGGAGCATTAAAGATGAAAAGGAAAAAGTGATGATGGAAGAATAAATGAAGAAAAGAGGTTAGGAGAGAATGTGGTTGAGGTCAAGTTGTGCATCTTCTTCAATGCCCACAAAAGTCAAATTTAACTTTTAAACCACCAAATAAAGAAAAATAAAACCATTTATTAATTTATTTATTAATTATATGTTTAGGGTTTAGAATTTACATTTTATTATACAATTTTAATTAATTAACTTTGGTAGTAGAATATGTTAAAATATCATTTTTGGTATTTATGTTCAATTTTAGTCTCAATGAGTCCATACTTTCGATAAATCCTAAATTTAATTACTTTTCATAACAACATTATTTGTGTTATTATCTCTTCTTTTGACATCTGAAATAAAGATTATCTAACATACCCTAAACTTGTTACAACTATCGTAAGAACAATAATCATTAAAGCACAAGCAAAAAACTTTAAGAGAACAATATATGATGTTTAGTAATCTAGTTCGGTACAATGTCGTCTACGTTTGGGGCAGTGTGCTCGAAAAACATAATGTCAAATGATTACAATGTTGTATCTTATATGTAAATAAATGAGTAATAATGACAATACACAAATAGCTCGATTTCTTGATTTATCACTTAAGCTCATCTTAAGCCTAACACTCCCTTCTCAATGAAATTTAAGCTCTCTCTAAGTCTGAGCATATTAGTGAAGAATCACTTAGGCTTCCTCTTAAATGTGAAACTCTTTCTCGATGTGACTTAGACTTCTCTGACTCTCTCTAAGTTTCAGTTTCCTTTCCAACATCAAGTTCGGAAAAAAGATTCTCACTTCTACCGCAACAAAAAGTAAAAACATAACAGAGAAATTATAAGAAAACAATAAAACTTGAAACATAAGAATTATCCTGTAAAAACTCTAAATTGGTGAGAAAAAAAACACGAACAAAAAAAATCCAGCATGTGAAAATTTATTACAGTCACATAAAATAATTTCTTTCCAGACCCAAATTACAAAAGCAGATTCTCTTAAAGCTTTTGATGACTCATATCTTTTTTTCCACTCTCCTAGAAAAAAAAAAAGCTTTTTTTTGTTCTTGAAATTTTAGCCAATTTTGTGAAACAAATCTTATAGAAATTTAATTAATAAAAAAACAGAAAATAGAAAATAAGAAATAAAATATAATGATGTTCTCTTCATTTGAGGGACCAAACAAGTTGGTTTAATACAATTAAAAGATAATTTTGTGATTGAATTTTCATATTTATTTATTTTACTAGTTTAATTTTTTATTATTATTATTTGAAAATTTAGTTTAACTTAATTGTTATACGGTTAAAAAGTTCATTATAGTTAAATATTAAATACCCAAACATTATTCATGTTGTTATGTTATAATATGTTAAGAGGCAAATAGTTGACATTCAATTAAAAATAATGTGTCAATAATAAAATAATAATAATAATAATAATAATAATAATAATAATAATAATAATAATAATAATAATAATAAAGGTTGACCATGGAAAATTTAAATTAAATATAACATTTTAGGCAATGAATAATAAAGTTTCCTAAGTAAAAAGGGAGCAATGAATTAAGGCCTAATAAACTCATCCATTTTTTTTCACATATGTCATCCTTTCTTTTTTTGAATTACAAAACTGTTGAAAATATTTATAAATATAACAAAATTTTACTAGATAGACCAAGATGAAAAGTACAACAAAACTTTTAAAGGTATATGGTTATGGAAAACTTTTTTTTTAAAATTTTGAAAATTTAAAGAAAAAGAATTTGCATTTTTTTTATTAACTTAAAAAATGGAGCTCAAAGTAAGATAGTTGTCTCCTATCTTTCTTCGTGGATGGAAGGCAAAAATTAAAATATTGGCTTCGATGTTGATATCAAAATACAATTTTAAGGATATATCAACATTAGACTCCGATATCTCAGTCGATCAGCCTAGTGAAGCAACAATCCAACCTACCTAAAGGTTAAGTTCTCTCAATAGCTGGAATGTGAGAGAGTTTTCGTAAGACTAGTATCATAAGACTAATAGGGCATTCACTAACTTTAGAGCATGTTGGGTTAGTTTCTATGTTTTGAAATATCCTATAGAGTAAGGAGTTAGAAGAGTCAGGTCTTAATCAAAGTGGACATAACGACTGACATATAATATGTGTTAGGGAGTATAAGGTTTGTAGTTTAAATCTCTTCATATATCAACATTAATTTCATCTGTTTTTTATTTTAAAAAATAACTTGATTAGACAAAACTAATCACTAACAAATTCCTCGTTAAGAATAGAGGAGACAACTTAAAAATCAAACACCACACAAAATCCATAGCATTCTAAACGAGAAAAAAAAAGGTTGGACATAAAAAGCGTTAAAACAACTCACATTAGAGAGTGAGTAACAAAATCACAAGAATCACTTACAATTCACAAAGAAAAACAGATCAACTCAACTAACTATCGCAAAAAATGCTACTATGTTCTTTGTGTCAAACACATCAGCGAACAATTCACTGTGAGAGTTCGAGGCAGATTTTACTATTAAAGGTTCTTGTAACTCCTTAAATCTTAGAAAACAATATATCAATTAGTAAAGATTATTTTAATTTTATGACAATAGCAAGAATTATTTTCAATTTTAAGGATTTTGGAGTATAAAAGTTTTGTTTTTTTTATAAAAAAAAGGTAAAAAAATTGAGAAGGTCAAAGTAAAAAAAATGGTGAAGGAGGTTACGTGGAGTTTATAGTGAAGATGAAGAAGAAGAAGAAGATAGCACGAAATATTGAGAAAGCCAAAAACGAAAGCCCCAAATACGGAACTTTGTAAGAGAGAGAGAGAGAGAGAGAGAAATCCATTTCTGAAGAAGTTCTTCAATGGCTAAGAAGGATGATTCTGCAACAAGGCCTCCACTTCAACGCCCCACTATTACTCTCCCCCCTCGTCCTTCTATGGAGGCTTTTTTCACCGGCGGCCCCACTGGGGTTAGCCCTGGTCCTATGACTCTTCTTTCAAGTTACTTTGCCGACGGTGCCGTTGACTCCCCTTCCTTCTCCCAGCTTCTCGCCGGAGCTATGGCTTCTCCGATGGCTATGGGGTTTTTCGGAACTGGGTCTACTCCCAATTATTACGCCAAGGATGGACCTGCCTCGGAATTGGAATTTGGGATGAAACAATCGAAGCCGGTGAATTTAGTGGTAGCTCGTTCTCCTTTGTTCTCGGTTCCCCCGGGGCTTAGTCCTTCTGGGTTGCTTAATTCGCCTGGCTTTTATCCTCCTCAGGTAAAATTGCAACTTCCAATTTTGATGATTCTTGGAGGGGTTTTGTTTTTGTTATGTTGCTCTGAGATTTCCTTTTCTTTTGCTTTGAATTTCTTGTGTTTGCTACTTTCTTCTATATATTCATGATTTTGATGGTGAAAATCTGGTTTTATGAACTGGGTTTTGGTTAATCATTCGAGAAATGAGAGTTTTTGTGTTCTGTTTTCGAAATTAAGTTCTTTTGCTGAAAGGGGTTTATTCAATTCAATTCTTCTTGTTGAGAATGGTTTTTGGGTTTTTGATTGTTTGTTGAAACTATTTTTTTGTTTTAATTTAATTTTAATTTTGCGGTGAGATTTTTTGGTTCGAAATGAAATTGCCGAAATTTGCGGCAAAACTTTTTGATGTTGAACATGATTGGACAGCATTTGAATTTATGAAATCAACATATCATAACTTTGGGGAATTTGGGAATTTGAACAAACAAACGGTATCTTATAGAAACTAACATAAAATTTCAACTTTCATATATCTATGTTACTTCACAATGTTGATTTTAGCTGGGTTAAATTAAAGATCTCGCGATCCAACTTTCGAGGTTTGTGTCTATTTAATATTTGAGGTCTCTAAACCTTCAAAGCTATGTTTATCGAGTCGCTCTACTTTAATGAGTTTCTAATAGTGATCGAAACTTCCAATTTTGTGTGTAATAGGTAGATGCATTAACTTTGGTGGTTTAAGACTATCAATATGACACTTAAGACTCATTTGATAGCTATTTTGTTTTTCATATTCTGTTTTTAAAAATCAAGTTTATAAACACAACTTCCACCCATGTCTTTCCTTGTTTTGTTTTCTACCTTAAAAACATATTCAAAATCTAAGACGATCTTTTAAAGGTAAAATGAAACCATCATCATCATCATATATATGTATATAGCAAGCTGATTTTGGGTAGTTTTAGTTAATTGCAAGGAGAGGACCTATTAAATACATAATTGAAAATTTAGAATTTTTTTGAAACTTTTTAATATATATGGATCAGTAGCCACACTTTGAAAGGTTTGCAATCAAATGCATGATTTAACCTTCTAGTTATAGTAGTAGTATATTGTATAATGTGTCATACAAACGATAATCAGATTTGCATCCTGAAACTTGGTTGAAATTTCCACATGGGTGGTGACTTGTATGCCTCATATTGATTTGTTGATTAAATTCCTTGTAGAGTCCATTCGGAATGTCGCATCAGCAGGCATTGGCTCAAGTTACTGCTCAGGCAGCATTGGCAAATTCTCATATGCATATGCAGCAAGCTGAATATCAACATTCTTCGGTACCAGCTCCTACAGAACCGTTAGCACGTGATCCATCATTTTCTCTTGATGAAGCATCTCAACTGGCCATAATACCCTCCACTTCAGACACAAAAAGTCTGATTGCAGAATCGACAGAAGTTTCTCATTCTGATAGAAAATATCAACCTCCTCCTCCCCCTCATGCCTCTGATAAACCTGCAGATGATGGCTATAACTGGCGTAAATATGGACAGAAGTTGGTTAAGGGGAGTGAATTTCCACGAAGCTATTACAAATGCACTCATTTGAACTGTCCCGTAAAAAAGAAGATTGAGCGCTCACCTGATGGTCAAATTACTGAAATTATTTACAAAGGCCAGCACAACCATGAACCTCCTCCAGCCAACAAACGTGCAAGAGATAATATTGAGCCAACTGGATGTACAAATTCATTGATGAAGCCTGAATGTGGCTTGCAAAACCAAGCTGGAATTTTGAACAAGTCAAGTGAAAATGTGCAATTAGGGTCTAGTGACAGTGAAGGACGAGCTGATACAGAGATAACGGATGACAGAGATGAAGATGAGCCAAATCCAAAGCGGCAGTATGTGTGAAATTTTTTAATTTTAATATGTTGTCTTGCTTTGGTTGTAGGGAAAAAAATAAAAAGGAAAAAACTGAACCTTTGTGGCTTTGCCTCATGAGTGCAGGAACATTGACGCTGGGACATCTGGTGTTGCCTTGTCACATAAAACACTCACAGAACCAAAAATCATTGTCCAAACAAGAAGTGAGGTTGACCTGTTAGATGACGGTTATAGGTGGCGCAAGTACGGGCAGAAAGTGGTTAAAGGAAATCCTAACCCTAGGTAGTTGCTTTAACTTCTTTTTATTCTAGTTCTTTTCCCCTCTCGAAAATAAGTGGATGACAATTGAAAATTATAAGATTATCCATAGTACCTCATTATCTGCAAGCATAAGCTTACGCCTTGCCATATCATTACCCTGGAAATCATTATCATTTCCCTATGATAAGCATGCTTTCCTTTTTCTCTCTGAGCTGTTAAGATTCTTACATCTGTGATCTTGATATTTTTAAAGGTCATAAATGATCCCTGGGTCATCATTTTTCTATGACTTCTCTTTTTTCAATTTGATGAATTGTGATTACTATAACGAAGATAGAAGTTAGACCTGGTGTCACATTTTAAGGTACTGGAATGGCCTGCAGTTGACCTGAACAACTGGTTGGGTTACCATTTGTTGCATTCATGAACATGCATTGAGTTTGTATTTTATACGCCCATGGCTCAGATTCCTTTAGGTCATAGATTATGTTTATTGACAAATGGAGGATGGTTTAGCTGTAACTTGTCATTACTTGATTCTTTCCCTCAAAGTTTGACTTCCTTCTTTTATTTATTTATTTTTTTATCTTTTATTATTATTTTTCTTTCCCTGATTAGAAAAGAAAAGGTTGTCTTTTTCAAAAAGATTAGAAAAGAAAAGGTTTAAGAATTCTGGACTCTCCCTTTGGGGACAGCAACTTGTTTATTGTTATTTTTAGCTATCTTTGTCAGCTGACTCTCCGATATTCCAGCTTGTTTACCTTTTGTTCTGTCAATTACGCAAATATTTTATTTCCATTCAATGAGAGAATCAATACTTGGATTCATTTTAGAAAAATATGGAGACAACAAGACTTTATCATTCTTTGAATAGTGCATTATACTTTTGAATTTGGGTCTTACAATGTTGGGTTTTGAGGTTATGGCCTCCTTTTGCTTGTAAAAGATTGGTAAATGGTGGTGGCGTTTCAGTATGGTTATAGATAAGAACATCCAAGTTGATTTCAACTCTCACTGTATGATTTTGTTGCTAGGATAGTTAGAATTTAGGATCGACATTTGGTTTGGAGTTTTGACCATGTCATGTTCTCTAAGACAATTCATCTTTTACATTCTCTTCCTTTTTCTATAATTTCTGTGATAAGTGTTGGATCAGCCTAAAGATTTATGAGGTGAAGTCATCTGTGTTAAATCATTGTACTCATAATCCAAAGCTTGGTCATTATGGCAACTAGGATAATCACTTCTTCTGACACATTCCTGTCAACAGGAGCTACTACAAATGCACTAGTGCTGGGTGCAATGTCCGAAAGCATGTTGAGAGGTCTTCAACAGACTCAAAAGCTGTTGTAACTACGTACGAAGGGAAACATAACCATGATGTTCCTGCAGCTAGAAATAGCAGCCACCACACAGTCAACAACACTGTCCACCATATCAAACCACTCAAAGTTGTAGCTCAGAAACATCCATTGCTTAAAGAGATGGAATTTGGAAGTAATGACCAGAGACCTGCTGTTTTGCAGCTTAAAGAAGAACAAATCACCGTGTAAAGTACTACACCAATACCTTTCGTGCAACCAGAAGGTCAGTAGTTCGATTTCAAATGACTAACCGGTTACAAAAAAGGAAAAAAAGGGGGTGGAAAAAAAAAAAACTTGCCAGTCCCATAGAATTCAAATCTTATAGTCTGTGTTTGTGTTTTGAGTCAAAAGAGCTCCATTTGCCTTATGCCGTCTACAATTTACATCCCAAAACTATTTTCAATGATGCTGATGCTAGGGGAGAAACAAGGAGGTCAGTCATACTGATATTATGTGATCACAAATAATGTTATTACTTGTGTTTATCTCTGCTTCCTGAGGCCATTTCACCATTGCAGCTGAGGTGAAGAGTATAATATAAACTGCATCCTACAAAGTAGAGGAAGTGGGGTAACCGTCCCTATAATCTTAGAAACCTGTTGTGTAGTGTGACTTTCAAAAAATTGAAACTAGACATTGTTATGTACTGTATAATCTCATTGTTTTGTAGTTTGTTCATTCAGTTTATACCAAAATATGAACTGTACAAATTTAGTTGTGTGTATAAAGTTGAGAATCTTAATATTATTTTTTGATCATTTGATCAAGATGGGTAGTTGATACAGTTCCATTGGGAAGATGCTATGCTATATACATCTCTGCATTTGGTTGTGAAAAGACAATTAAAAAAGTTGAATTTAAAGTGGGCCATCGTTCCATTTTGCTTGTTACATTATGTTTCATCATCACATTTTTCTGTTATTATTTCTTTTTCCAATCTTTACATCAGAAAGAGGACATGGTTTGTTTGCTTGAGAATGGTTGGACTGTCTGTTCTACTTTACATACTTTTCATCAATCCACCCTACGGTCTGCAGATTGTAACGTGACGCCAAGTCTGTAACGCCCCCATCGGGTTTCTAATTTATAACTAACTATATATTAGGATTAGGAACTATTGTTGTTGTAAATTAGCTATAAAGAAATTGGTGTCTTATCAAAATTTGGAAGTTTGCTTATAGAAGAAACAACCTTCATCAAAGTGGTCTAACAAAGTATATCAGAAACCAACAAAGTATAGTTAGATAGGTTGGTGGATTAATTACAATAATCACATTATTTTAACTAATAATATTAATAAACCAACAAAAGAGAGTTTGTCATCTTCTCTGCTTTTATTTTTGAATAATTGTCTGCTTCTTTCTTAGTCTTTGAATCTTGCTCTAAGGTCCCTAGTAACCTAAATATATATTAGTCTCTGTGTAATAATCGATTAGACTTTGTTTCGTAATCATTTTGTTTTTTTTTTTTTTTTTTTTTGTAAATTAAGCTTTTTTTTCTTCACTCTTTACATTAATTTGCATCTTTCTTAAGTACAATAGTTGAATTTTTAGTCAATTTTCAAAAACAAAAACAAGTTTTTAAAAGCTATTAACTTATTTTAATTAATCCTTTAAACATTATTTCTACCACTAAATTTCTCACTTTTCTATCTACTTTTTACGAATGTTATAAAAAACCAAACTAAATTTTGAAAATTTAAAAAAATAATAAAAATAATTTTATTATTATTATTATTATTATTTTAAATTTGACTAAGAATAAAACTCTTATAATGCAAATCATCTTAAGAAATTTAGACCAAATATGCTTAATTTTTATTTTTTTATAAAAAAATAGTTTTTATTTCCAAATTGATTTTAGTCTTTTAAATGTTTCAAAGAATACTTTTGGAATATTTTTTTAAAGAAAAGAAAATAAAAAAAAGAGGATAATAATAATAAATAAATAAAATACAAGATGATGGTGTAGGGTCAAATACACTCTTTTTTTTTTTTTTTTAACTTTGAAAATGAGCTGTATTTTAATTTTGATAAAATAGACATATGACTCTCCAATAAAGTAGGAAAATTCATATTATGCTTTTGACTTTAGCAGATAATAACTTTACCTAAAATTGCTTCTTGTAATATAAAATTTTACCTAATAAAATACTTGCAGGTTAACAAAATGGATCTTATAATGTCACAAAAACTATTTTAAAATTCATATAATATCACCTATTTGTGTGTAAATTATGCATGTCATTTGCCAAATATTTATGTTACAAAATGTCTTTTTAAGAAGTTGGATGGTTGTATTACTATCTCTATACATAGATAGAGATTGAGACTCCTTCACTTCAAAAGTCAATGTGATATCTTATTTGTGTAAAAGAAAAAGGTAGGTTAGCTCAACGGTAATCGACAAAATCTTTCTACAAAAAGGTTTAATGTCTGATCCACTACTCTGTCGTTGTTGTACAAAACAAAGTACTATTTGATTGAAGTGACTTTGATGATGAAATATTTGATATAATAATGTATACCTCCTTGCAAAAGGTGAATGTTCTATGTATGAAAACATTGTCTATTCGTTACATAGTTCAAACCAGCTTAAATTATGAGTTTAGATCATTTTTGGTAACAATTCTTTTTAAATACTTGTTTTCTTCTTGATTTCTTACTATCGTTCACTTTACTTGTAAGCATTCGAGTTATAAGTTGAAAAAAAAAACTAGCTTTCAAAAACTATTTCTTTTTCTAGTTTTTCAAACCTGGTTTGCTTTCTGAAAATATCGGCAGAAAGTAAACTACAAAACATGTACCTTTGTAATTGAGAGTAGAGCTAGAAACTTAATTTTCAAAAATAAAAAATGAAATCGTTAATCGACAAGCTCTTAGTCTTTTAATAATAAGATCTTGATTCAAAAGATTCTTAAGGATAATAAAATTTAAACTTTATTGGTGCTCTTTAAACTTTAAAAATGTTTAATAAATTTTTAGACTTCATTTTAGTTTTTAACATATTTTGGCTTATATATATAATTGAAAGGTAATGTTTTAATACACAAAATTTAGTTTTAATATAATCTAACAACTCAAGACTTATTAGACACTCTTAAAATTAAAAAATTTATTAGATACAAAATTAAAAGTTTCGAACATTAAACAATTATTAATATTTATTCATCCAAGTAGACTCATGAAATACAAACCTAAAGATTGAATGATTAAAGTTGTAATTAATTTAACTTTAACTATGACATAAGGGGACAAGAATACATTTAAGAGATTTCATGCATGGTTGTGTAGTGTTAGCAATCCTTAGTATGTTTAATTTGGTCCATTGAATGATTGAGATTGATCTCCAACATGACTTGATATCATAACCACTCACTAAAACAACTCAATTTACAACAATTTCATTTTTAATTGAAAAAGATAGAATTTTGAGTAAATAACAAACTTGTGGATACTCGATCCAATCTCTCTTGTGAGTTGTTTGGCACACAAACTATCTTAAGATTATGATAACCATTTCTTGCTATTGGTAAATATGCCAAAGTTAACATTATTTCAAAACTTTCAATTGCTACAGTGTATATTGTTTCTTTCTTTTTCAAACGAAAATAGTTTACACTTCAAACACATGTTATTATAATCCAAACTAAAACAATCTACATCCTAAATACAAACTATTGTAATTCAACTATAATATCCAGGACTATAATAACAAACTTATTGTTTCAAACGTCTCATTAGTCTTAACCTAAAGTATATTCATATTCAACATAGACGTAACCAATGGTTGCGAAAGCAACGAGAAAGATAGTCGAAAGAAAAGTAAAATGTAGGAATAAGGGATGATTGTAATGATTAAGTGAAGAATGAAAAAGGAGAAATGAGTGAAACTAAGGAGGAAAAAAGCAAAGGAAGAAAGGAAAAGAGAGAAATGATGAGCCGAAAGAAGAGTTTTGTCTTTGGATATCATACTCTTTTCTTTTCTGATCCAAATACAAAACCCCATTTGGGAAATTAATGAAAGATTAAATTTTTATTGATTAGAATTAGGAAAATTGTAGAAGTAATTTAAAAATATTACCTTTTTTTTTTTTTTTTAATAAGAATTCATTGAAATACTTATTCTTGGTGGAGTTCTCATCCGAACAAGATTTCACTGAGAAAACCCAAAACAATGGATAATAAGATGAGAAAAATGAATCCTTTATTTAAATATAAACCAGAAAAGATCAAAACAATTTCAAAGAACTTCCAAAGTGCCAATTGTGAAAGATATGAACTTTTGAGGGTTATTTCTACAAAATTTCTCAAAGAAACTGAAACTGAAAGCTTGTAGTGCAGTGCTCTAATGGCGGAATCAGTGAAATGAAGGGAAAGCAAAGAGAAAATAGAAAGAAAAAAAGCTGATATTTAAAACGGTTTAGATTACAAAAAAAAAAAAAAAAAAAAAAGCAGAGAAAAGGAAGAAGAAGGCAGTTAGGACCCACAATGTTTCTCTTTCTTTTCGTTCCTCTGCTTTCGGACCGTTTCTTACAAAAAAAAACTATTTGGCCAATTCTTCATACTGCAGATCTCGCAGTCTCAGATGAAGAACACAAGGTCATTGTGTTGCCAACCAACAAGTTAACCCCCCAAAAATGGCTCTCATTTCAGATGGGTTCAATCCATTTTCCCTACTTTTTTTTCAACCTCAGATAATCCAGCACACCCTTTTGAGTTGCCGTTGGATGTAGGGGTTCGATTCCCCCCTCTTCCCCTTTGTGCTGAGCAGCCCATTTCCCGATCAGGGTTAATCTTGATCGCTCTTGTGTCGTTTCTCCGATCGATGCTGTCGGGATTTGGTGGTTCATGGGTTGCATTAGCTCCAAGCACGTAGCTAAGGCGGCGGCATCACCCGTTTATAATCATCATCATCATCGGACCAAACCCAACAAACCCACCACCACTACAACCGCCACCGTTGCTGCCGAGAATGGTTCTGTTGTGACCCTGGCGCCTTCGTCCAAAGCTCATTCGGTGACGACGCTTGATTATGAGAAGAAAGGGGAGGACAAATCGGAGGATCGAAGTCGAGATATTAAGAAATCTAAAGGAGGGAAGGGGGGTTCTTTCAGATTAGGGTTTTCTCAACGCTACCTTCAAGCTGAGCAGGTTGCCGCCGGCTGGCCCTCTTGGCTTAGTAGTGCTGCCGGTGAGGCCGTACATGGATGGGTTCCTCTCCGAGCCGACTCCTTCGAGAAGTTGGAGAAGGTACGAATTATGACACCATGATTTTTTCGTTTGTCCTGATGAAGAAAAAATAAAATAAAATCAGAGTTTTGATTCGATTGAAGTTCAATTTGATCTATCATTAAGATATATCATAAATGAACCATCTCATTCCTGCTATAATAAATAGAACATTACCTTTTAAAAAACTACAAAGAAGGGCCCTACTCCCAAGAGATTGATTCTAATAATCTAATGCAGGTTCATATGAAAAACAGAGTGATTAACCAACCACATTGTGTTAAAGAGTCTTCTGCGCAGTTGTTAAAATGGCTTTTATTCCATTCGCATATGGCTTTGAGTGGCAAGAGAACTTAGAACAACAACATTTAATGAAGACAGCATTTAGCAAATGTTATCTTAGGCTGGTCTTAGGTGAATATGTACAAGTTTTCTGCCCCAAGATTTGAATTAATCGAACCCCAAACATGTCTCTTTGAGTACAAGATCGAGTTCTGTTCTTTCTATGTTCTGAAGGTCTATTAAATCTTGTTATCTGCAATGGTCTGTGTAATGTATCATCCTCTTGAATGTTTGATGTGCATCTTTTTCTGTACACATTACCCAGAAAGATCAAACAAGTTTGTTTTTGAATTAGATTGGCCAAGGTACATACAGCAGTGTGTTTCGTGCTCGAGAAGTTGAGTCAGGAAAGATGGTTGCATTGAAGAAGGTTCGTTTCGACAATTTTCAACCAGAGAGCATTAGGTTTATGGCAAGGGAAATTATGATTTTGCGCAGGCTTGAACATCCAAACATCATGCAATTAGAAGGAATAATTACTTCCAAAATGTCTAGCAGCATTTACCTTGTATTTGAATACATGGAACATGACCTTGCAGGGCTAGTGTCTTCTCCTGATGTCAAGTTCAGTGAGGCACAGGTTGGTATTTCATCCACTGATTTACTTGCACAATCAATAGCGTTGGCAAAATGTTAATAAAGAAACAATCTCATTTCCTCTTCCATTGCGTTCTTTTTTTCAGGTGAAGTGTTATATGAGACAGCTTCTATCTGCAATTGAGCATTGCCACCTACGGGGTATAATGCATAGAGACATTAAAGCATCCAATATTTTGGTAAACAATGAAGGAATTCTGAAGTTAGCAGATTTTGGATTAGCAAATGCCATCAACCCGAGAAACAAGCAAGCGCTAACAAGTAGAGTGGTGACATTATGGTATCGCCCACCCGAGCTTCTGATGGGTTCAACAGATTACGGATTAACTGTGGACCTCTGGAGCATAGGATGTGTATTTGCAGAATTGCACCTGGGAAAACCACTTCTTAAAGGAAGAACCGAGGTAATGGATGGTGGTTTCCAATAGAAGCCTTTGTCTTATTGGTTGTTGCTTAGTGTTTGATCTGACACGAATGGAAAAAACAAAACAGATTGAACAATTGCACAAAATATTCAAACTTTGCGGCTCTCCACCTGAAGAGTTCTGGAAAAAAACAAAGCTTCCTCATGCAGCTATGTTCAAACCCCAACATGCATATGAAAGTTCTCTTAATGAAAAGTGCAAAGAGTTTGCACCATCCGCAGTGAGCCTATTAGAATCTTTTCTTGCCATAGAACCTTACAAGCGTGGAACAGCCTCATCTGCTCTCATGTCTGAGGTAACTCTTGCCCCTTCTTCATATTCAACTTCACAAATACCAGAGTGTTCTATCACTGTTTATAACAATCATAATAATTTGGCATTTTAAAAAGGTAATATTGTAATCCATCAGGCACGTGGGCGTAGCTTAAGGGTGAGATACAGTTGAATAAACTCATGTCTATTTTAAAAAGTGGATCCTAGCTTAGTCTGAGTCTCCCCAAATTTTCAACAAATTTTTTTTTTTTTTTTTTTTTTTTTTGAATAAGAAACATTTCAACAAATCTTCGTTTAGAAGAATGGAAATTATAAGTATATCAATTTTGCTTGAGAACACTTAGACTTACTCTCAAACATGCTTGTTATCCTGACAACTATAACTCAAAGTCTCAAATATACCATTTTGGGTTAATGATTTGCCTTCCCTTCCAGTATTTCAAAACGAAGCCATATGCTTGTGATCCATCTACCTTGCCCAAGTATCCACCAAATAAAGAAATGGATGCCAAAATTCGTGAAGATGCGCGAAGGTGAACTTTCACTCTCTCTCTCTCCAACTTGGCTGCAAAATCCAGTATCTTCAATATATTCTGAAGAACTATATCTATCGAATACCTGCAGGAAGAGGGCTAATGCAAGAGCAAAAGAGACAGGGGCAACACAAAGGCCTAGAAGAGTTAGAAGGTATTTCCAAGAATTCAACAGTCATAAAGTGCCAATCAAAGAGGTTTCTCCTTCTTAACCATTCTTCCTTACCACATTACTCTCTATTCAAAAACTATTACCAACTTTTATGGAGATTTTTCCTCCACAGGAAGCCGAAGAAAACATTCAACCTTCTCGACGGGATGGCAGCAATACTGCCAATCTTTCCAAAGAACAAGGTGACGTTTTCCAAAGAGATACTCAGAAGCAACTATATGATACAACATCAGAGTCCCAGGCTGCAACTGCACCAAATCAGCGAGGAGATAGCGCATTCACAGCCCCGATACCAGTCTCAGCATCTAGTGGCTTTGCTTGGGTAAAGAAGCGAAAAGAGGAAGCTACATCTACAATATCAGATGGTCTTAAGAGCCAAATAAGTGCTCTGGATCCATCCTTTGCAAATTACACCTTTGAATTAACAAAAAAACAGAATGGACACACAAACATTCCAGTCAGTTCAGGCACGCAGGACTATGAATTACGAAAGCAGCATAGAAGAAAACACGATTTCCCCGAGTCTTTTGATGCATCCGAAGCATACCCATTCTTGGATATGTCCAATGAACTATATCCAAAACCACCATCCAACACCACAGCAAACCTCGTAAGCATCTCTCCATTCACTTACACAACAAAATCTTCTTTTCTGGACTCACAATTGATGTTGTTTACTCATAAATGAATAGGACAACGATGATACAGAATCACACATTGAATTCTCAGGACCGCTGTTGACACAACCCCATAGAATAGACGAACTCCTTCAAAGAAATGAAAGTCATATCCGACGAGTGGCTCGAAAATCCAGATTTGAAAAAGGTAAAAAAAACAAGCGGGAGATTCCAAGTCCAACCCCACTTCAAAAAAAAAAAAAAAAAAACTCTTAATTTTCATTTATCTAATCAATCAACCATTGAAAAGCTTCTGTTCTTAATTCCAGATAAATGATTCGTGCATTATCCGGTGCAATAGTCAGATGATAGACGTACATAAAAACCATACTTAGCAGCAGCAATTCCAAGACCTGCGTCCACAACGGAGCTCAGATTGACCATTCGCAAACCGACATAAAAAAACAAGCGTAAAGGAAGCCGAAAAGAAGAAGCTTCTACAAATACACATACATTTATCTGAGATATTCAGACAAGTTGAATGAAAAAAAAAAAAAATACCCGTCGGATGCAATTGATCAAATTTAAATTTTTTTTTTTTTTTTTGAAAACGTGGTTTTAACTTTCCTGCATCGTTCTTATCATCTGAATGAAAACCCGAAAACATATAAATATATAAATACCAATTTCAATTTATTATACTCTGCCGATTAATAAAAACCAAAAATACATTCTACCCAACAAAAAACCATAATTAAAGAACGAATTCATGAGCTAGTGGTCAAAATTACGATAAGAAAGCGAATGATGAAAGATAAGAATAAAGAAATTTGGGAAAAGAAAAAGGGAAAAAGAGAAATTTGAATGTAGGGCGAAACCCCTCGCTTTGACTGCAAAAGCTAAGGCAGTAAAGCGGCCATGGAAGCCCTCACCGGAAAGTGATAATGTTAAGCCCAACGCAACTGAGAGTGCGCCACAATTTGAAAAAACCTCTCCCTGTGGAATACCACGCCACCCCTAACTCAAGAGGGAAGCGCTCGGCCTCGGGCTTATTTCGGCTCTACATCACTCCGTCTTCTTCATTTATTGCCAAACCTCCATAAACCCTAATTCACACATTTACATCTCTGTCCTTCTCCTTTTCTCTAATTGACACATAAGTCCCTCCTCCCGATTCGGGTTAATTGGATAAATATTGTAATTTTAAATGTATAACTAAAATCGTACTAACATTTAACTTCCACATTTAAATTTGAAAAATGAAGGTCAAGTTGATTAACAAATTAAAAGTGTTCAATCTAATTGCGTTATCGTTACCATCATCATTATAGATATTGTTACGGCTATCAATACCGTTAATATTCTAGCTTAAAAATGATTAATTTGACAACTTTACTGTTATCGTTAATATTTGTATTACTTGTTGACCCTCAATCGTAGAAGTAAAGATAATATTTATTATAAGTTTAATCCTTAGAGATGTAGAGCAAATTTTTTAGATTTATCACTGATTTTATCGTTAATTCAACTCTAATATCGTTTTTGTTTAAGACCTTTTTTTAAGAATTAATATCTGGAAAAAAAAAACATTTTTACTCCCTAAGTTATAATTATAATTATAATTTGGTTTCTAAGTTTTAAAAGGTTTCCTTCTTACTCCTAACTTTTAACGCTAATTTTATTCAACCTTTAGATTTTAAAATGTTACGATGATACCTCGAGTGTTTTTATATAGTTTATATTTGGTTTGTAATTTTTTTGATTTTACACTTTTATTCTTGAGTAACCATATAGTTGCTTGTGATTCTTTCTCTTGGCTTTCAATTAATTATTAAGTTAAAATATCATTTTCATCTTTGAAATTTACCTTCCATTTCATTTTAGTTTTTTCTATTTTTCATTAATTCTTAAATTGATTAAATTATAATAATATTTTTCATGTGAAAGATATTAATTTATTTTATAAATAAAACAATAAGAAACTAACCACAAAGACAAAAGGTTAAACTTTGAGTACATATTACCAAAATTGAATGAAACCTAAAGTACAGGAAGGATAATTTAACTCGAAAATAATTATAATGTGAATTTTTAATTAATTTTAATAGAAATTAAAAAAAATAATGAAATAATAAGAGTTCTAGTGAAAGAAAATTTATTTTAAATGACGAAATCGTTTGAAATATTTTTAAATATAAAAAAAATGGCAAAATGGGATTTTTTTTTTCCTATATATATATAATCACTTTGATGTATATATGGAAAGAGCCCTTAATGAAAATTAATTTAGTTTGGTTTGAAATAATTACTAGAAAATTAACACAAATGAATAAAAGTAGCCATTAACCATATTCCTATCACTAGGATTACAAATTTGAATATTTATTTTGATGTTTTTATACAATCAAAGCTTTCAAAATTAATATATTTATTCCATTATAATTATTATACTTTGTATATTTTAAACAACTATTTCTCTTCTAAATTTTGTTACTGAATCCAACAAGAAGAAAAAAGAGTGCACAAATTTGTAAGAATGTTGATGAATTTTTCAGTTAATTGATCATAATAATGGTACACAAGTCATTGGATACATTATTTTTACACATAACAATTCAAACAATAGGGAGAAGGGATTTGAATTTGTGATCAGCAAGAAAGGTTGCTAACGACTCGGCGGATCGGGATGGCATACCAATTCTCAGGGTCTCATTACTACGACGACGAAATAAACATATACAGAGAGGAAAGGAATGGTTGTAAGTTTGCAACAGCACATTGAGGCATTGCCAGTGAAGGCTTGCTTCTTTATTGGTAGAAGCTATGGGCTAGAAAGGAGAAGAAGAATGATTCATTGGACAAAACTGAAGGATCTTTTGGATTATATAATGGGACCAAAGGGCCAGTGTTGCAGTGTGTTAAAATGGATGTCGTTTGCCCGCCTTCGTTGAGCTGCTCGAGTCATGACATATCGTACCAAATCGAGGAATGTACCATATGGTCAGTGACCCAGTATTAGTCTTCTTCGAGGGTCACTAGTGTAGGTATCTGTCCATGATCTATAAAATCAATTTTATTCAGCCTCACACAGCAGAGAACTTGCTCTGGCAGTTCTTCAGGTTTTTGTGCCTGTTAACAATAGAGAAGCAATTAAGAATGCGAAAGAGAGACTCGGTTTGGCTGAATAACACTATTTTTCCATTCTCTATCAATGAATATGTTCGCTACTGCTATTCTTCTGCCGTTTTCAGTTTGAAACATGTGTTCAACTATAAAGGTTTCGTCCATTTTCAAATGAAATTCTGATGATCACAATGAACACCTTGATTGACCAAATGAAATAATCAAGACTTCTAAACTTGCCCAAGTAGTCATGTTTTTCTCGGCAGTGTTCTGTTTTGACATGGATGACAAATCTATATTTTAGGTCAAGGATAAGTTATTTCACGTTAAAAACTGGATTATTTCCCTCTTCTGATTGATATATGAAAAAACTATGTACATATCATCTATAAATAGAACAGAGAGTGCAATGATACCAACTACATACCTGGATGGTTAGACCGAGATCAAGTATTCCATTTTTTAGACGTTCTCGAAACGATTCAAGTCCCTTTCTTGATATATAGCTGAAACGATGAATGTCTAGATCAATCTCAAAGTAATTTTGGCCCTGCAATTGTGAAAGGGTGGTTGAAAAAGTCAGAAATGCTTCTATATAGCCTATAAGAAATATGGCAGTTGAACAGTACATTCTTCCCTTTCCTTTCTTTTCTCCCAATCCAACATTTAAGGGAAACTCAATCCCTTTAGAAGCACATCAAGGATTATGCTTTCAGATATTTAAGGAAAAGACATGAAAATTCAAAGCAGAGCCTGTCAATTTGGCCTACCACTTGCGTCCACGCTTATCCACCAAGTTGCCAATAATAGTTAACCAATGAATTAAAATTTAGAGGTTAAACATACTCAGGCAAGCTTAAGTAAGGCAGAGTTTGGTTTTTCACGCAACGGAACAATCGAAAATTGAAAAACTTATGGTTTCTTCATCTGTTGTTCTAATTCTAAAATGGAATCAGAACATCCAAAGGTAAATTGTCGTAATGTCTCTAATTATATACCTTGTAAAAATTGTGCTGAGGTCGTGAGAGGACAGGTTTTTCATTATAAGCACTAACAAGCTTCCTTTCGGTGGAGCACAAATGAAGATCCTCTGGATTAACCACCCCAGCCATAATCTTTAGCCTTTCCCTGAATGGAACAGTAGAATCTTTTGTAAATCCTTTGGTTTTTTCCATCTCATCATCAACCAATTTCTGTAGAATAAGCAAAGAATATCTGAGCTGTAAGATATATTGGAAACCCATGTTGAATGAGGAACCCACTTAGCAACTTAAAACATAAAAGACGAGAAAAGGATAGAGTGAGAATGAGGGCGAAAAATCGTAGGGTTAATCGAATAGAAAAGCTCATTGCTTTAGGTGATTATGAAGATTTAAGCAGTGTACTAAAAGCCAACGAACTCAGCCTACTAAATTGAATTTGATGAGTGCCGGTTTACTTGGTGAAAAAAAAAGTAAGAAAAAGCGCTTACCTTGATACTTTCCTGATAATGAAGGGAGACATCCTTATCAAACTTCTCAGATACTTTGAAATACAAAACAAGACTCATTCCCTCCCCATCACTATCGCCCAAGAACATTGCAGCAGGATAAATAGGCAACTGCATCAAATTAGAAGACTTTTAAATGCAATAACATTTTAATCTAAAGAAAACTATAGAAAATGGAACTTCAGTCATAAAAGTAGAAGGAATTAAAAATGAGTTGGGGAACTTGATTCAGCACAAATGAATTTTAGGTAGTATCATTTGCCATAGAACTGACCTGACTTACAGAAAAATTACCTGAATGTTTACAATGAGTAGTGGAGGCACTTTTGAATCAGATTTCACCGAAGGAAGCTCCAGGTATTGGGCAATGTGATTGATTTTCTTGGGACACATAAATAAATCAACGCCAATTGGAACATAAGGACTGGTATTTGGAGCAGGATATTTCTTCTTATCTCTACATGTAAAGATCAGAAGAAAATTAAAAATATCACAAAATAACAGAAAAAAAGAAACAGACAAAATCAGGGCACGGCCGAGGATGATATTGAGTAAAACAAAATTGCATACTTGAAGTAGCTTTCACCACGAAGTTTGAAAGTTGATGGTGGAATCTCGGACCAGCTTCCTGGGGGTGTTTTCTCTCCTGAAAAACATGGTATATGTCCAGCTCTAGGACGGTATAGATATTTCTTTGATTGGCCTGTTGCATACCACAAAACAGACAGGTTGTTATTGCTCTCTTCAAACATAAACCTCATCTGAAGAAAGCACAAGGCCAGGAAAGGTCACTTTGTACTATTTCCCAGAATCCAGGTCCCCAGTTCAAAACAAGAATTCCCAACAGATCAAATAATATTTGATACATAATTTCTTAAATTTACTACCGCATGCTCTTTCTAATTCTATGTGATATTAGTTAAATTGAACTGCCTTTAAGACTAAGGATGCAGAAACAAGTTTATTTCTAATAAACGTTTGGCTTTCAAAAACCAAGAAGACAAGTATTGAGGTCAAAAGGTTCATTCTTCCCTCTTCAGCTTGTGAGGTTTAAATAATGTGAGCACTTACATTTTTCTATGGTTTCTTCTCCATCGCATGACCGTCTCTTAAAAGACAGCCTGAAAACTGCTGACTGCTTTTTATGTCCCTGAGGAGTCTGAGGATTCAAAATCTTCTCATTGAAACTTATAGAAGGAACCATACGTGGTAAGGCTGACTTAATAATAGTCTCTTGATTCTTTTCTACAGAATTACGCCAATCCTCTTTCAGACCTTTGAAGCTGCCATAAGAATGATCTAACATCGACCTCTTCTTGTTGGAAATTTCATTACCTTGGCTGCCCATCAGACCAAAACCATATTCATCCTTGTTCACGATACTTTCTGATTTTCCTCCATCTATTTTCAGATAGCTTTCATGGTATTCTTCATATTTGCACTTATTATCAAGAAAGCATGACGATCTTTCATACTGAACGACTTGGCCACTTGAGATGTTCCCAATTGCATTTCCCATGGATGGAAAACCATCTGCAAAGAACAGATGATCAAACAGTCAATACTAAAAAATGAGCATTAAAATGCTTCAAAGAAAAAAGATTGAGAAAAAAATTCTAACCAGCCCCAGTTATAACACAAGATTTTTGAGTGGTTGTAAAATATTTTCAGTAGCCAAAGGATTCTGACACACTAGTATGTATGTTTAAAAGAAAAGTCCACCGTTCATATTACCTCCATGCAAACTGCTGAATTCATCATCTGAATCGGAGTCCAAAACACTGACAGAGTCAAACCAAGCTTCATCTTGGCCAATTGCTGAAACACAACATTTGAAAGTAAAGTTCAATGAGTTTGTAACTTCTATTTCCAGAACAAACAACAGTTAGAAAGGAACCATATAGATCAAATAATACTCATAAGACAGTATCTCAGGCATATGTCTTCAACAATAATGGCTGGCTGACTAATCATAGTTAAATAATAGTGCATTTGGTTTTCAAGGAAAGGAACCCCTTAAACAAGTTTTTACTAAGCATATGTTCTCAACAATGACGAGCTTTCAAAAACCACTCTCAACAACCTTAATCCTAATTTCAGTTTTCACACTCGAAAGGCTAGACAAAATCATGTATAGTTGTAGTTCCATCTTCTATGCATGGTGTAATAAGAGGAAAAGAAAAACAACCATAAAACCAAAATATAAATCGTTTGCCAGATGCATTTTGTAAGATCCTATCAGAGACCTCAATGAAATAATACTATATTCTGACTAGGAGGGAAGCATAAGTCACACAGTAAACAGATAATAGAAAATGGTTAAATTGGAGGGGACATACTGTTTGCATCATACTGACTATGTAGCCATTGCAACTGAGTGAGGTGGAATGTTGAATTAGAAACTTCTGATCTTCTACAAGTAGTGGTTGCACCGCTCTCCAAATCCATATGAACAAACTCACTGACAGCATAATCAGTGACCCTATTTCCTGCATTGCTCTTTCTTTTTATGATAGCTCTTGGGATAGAACTGGAAATCTTTCTACCATATTTTCCAAACTGATGATGCAGTTTCTTCCGAGTTCTAATATTTTTTGATGGTGTTGATACACAGCCTCCCATGATGGCCTTCAAAAAAGCGAAAGGACCAATGGTTCCAAAAAAGAAAAAGGATCTCCACAAGTTCAATTCACCTCATAAAATACCTGAAAATGGTATACCAATAATCAATTTGGGTTACATATTACATGTTGACAACGTAAATCTCTACGAGTGTCCAAGTGCAAGCACGTAATAGAAGCAGACACAGAGATTTTTTTGGATAAGAACAGAGACAGAGATTAAAACAAAATTTTGGTAAAAAAGAATGCTGAAGGACCATTAGTCAAGTGACTCAAGTTTCTGACTGCAATGTTCATTACGAAAGGACCACCAAAACACACACACACCTCGTGTGGCTGTCTAATTTTACTGTTTATGCTGGAATCTATTCTTATACATGAATAGTTGCTCAGAATTCACAAATTACTTCTCCTAAAGAAAAACAAGAGGAAGCAAGACACATCAAAATCATTAAATGTGCATAGTCTGGTCGAGAAGAAGAATTTCCCAAGTGAACATGTACATGAAAAAGAATAAACGCACAACAAATATTCTAATAAATTGATACAAAAAGAAAGAGGAAAAAAAAGAGCCAGAACCCCAAAACTAAAAAGTTGAAAAATCAGAGAAGTTTGAAGTTTCAACCTTGCTTCTGGAGAGAAATTGGAAGATAGAGAAAGAGAGAAACAAGACTCCTCTTTCCTTGTTTATGCTTTTCTCGAAACAGAAAACCCAAATACAAAACAACAAATAAATAGAAAAAGGAAGTTTAATAGAGAAAGTCAGAGGGTCCACATAAAAAGAATTGGAGGTCATTATGTTTCATGAGTAAGAACTCCAGAAAAGAACAAAAGGATGAAAACAACGTTGACGTTAATGTAAAATAAAAAGATAGAAGAAAAAAACAGTGATTCAGAAAAACAGAGCCATTTCACAGAACAAAACAAAACACAATTGCGTTTTACTGCTCCTGAAGATGATGATAGCGATTAACAACAACAATAATAATAAATACCACAATCATAACAAAACCCACAAAAAAAAAAAAATCCCGTGATTCAGCATACTTAACCAAACAGAAGAATCAAAACTTCATAAAGAAAATGCAGGAACAAACCAGAACAGATAAAAGGGATTACAGATCTCTGGGTGAAGTTAGCTCCCTTTCTCTGCGACCCAGAAACAAAAAGAAAGACACAGAGAGAGGGAGGGTGGAATCGTGAAAAGGGTTGGTGGGTAGGTCCAAAAAGAAATGGGATCGAGGTACAATAAAATACCCAGATGGCGATTCTTCCTCGAAATGATAAAACGGAATGACCAAAGTCAAAAAAACGAAGAAATGGTGAGAAATGGGGGTTAAATACAATGGAAGAAAGGGGATTAAAGAAGAAGAAAATGAGAAATGTTAGAAGAAAAAGGGAATAATAAGGAGATTGAGAAGGTTCTATTTGTTGGTGCTTTTTACTATCTTCTTCCCATTTTGTTTCTCCTTCAATTTAGGTTTGTTTTTTGTCTTTGAATTCGTTGGCACAGAAACAGATAAATAGAGAAAATAAGGGTTTTCTTTTGTTGTCTTCTTCCACCTTCAGGAGTTGTCTTCCATGGATTTCCGTATGCCAAAATTTTCACTCGTCCTTGCCTCCATTTATTTCTTTTCAACTTTTTTTCTATTTATATTTCCAAATTAAACTATTAATAAATAAAAGTTATTAGGCCTTTTTTTCAAATATAGAATAAAAAATTATTTACATTTTCTATAAAAAAAAACTACTAAAAAAACAAAAATTAATTACATTGGATTTTTTTATGTTTTATAAATTTTTCTATTTATTAAAATATCATTTTGATTTTAGTCTTTTTTTTTTTTTTTTTAGTTTCTATACTATCCATAAATTTCAAATTTTGTCTTTACTGATAGTTTATTATTCAATTTTTTTATCTATATCATTTTTAAAATACATTCACATATTTGTATTTTTTAATGAAAGTTATTCTTATTATTTAATCAATGTAAGTAAATATTAATGTAAGTAAATATTAATGTTCATGAACTAAATCTAAGATTTATTAAAAGTACGGACATTAAAATTAAACAAATAAAAATATAGAAACTAAAATTAAACAAATACGAAGATTACAGTAATATTTTAACATAAATAAAATAAATGTTAAAAATATCATTTAGTTCTTGTACATTGAAGTTATTCCATTTTAGTTTACTTTCGATGCTCAACTTTAATTTCATACTTTCAATAAAGCTTAAATTTAATCCCTCCAAATTAATTTTCATCAAAATTAAATGATAATAATTTCATATTAAATATATTTTCAAGTTTTGTAATGAGAATATTATTAAATAACAAATTAGAATTTAAAATTTATTAAAAGTATATAACTAAAAAAAATAGAAATACCTGAACTAAAATTAAACCATTTTTAAATTACGAGATCAAAACTGTATTTTAATCATGAATAAATAAATCTAAAAATAAACTTCAACACGTTTTATTTATTTTTTTATTTTTGTGTAAAATGTTTATTCAAAATATTTTTGTTGATAACGATATAGAGGTTTAAAATAATGTTAATGATAAGGTTGATGAAGAATTTAGGGTTAGGGTGATTTTTGTATGAGAATATAATAATATAGCATATGAATGTATATATTTTTCTATGGACATTTGTACAAAGATGGAATTATTCTATGGTTATGGGGTTATGTTAATTGTAATTTTAGAAGAAATATCCGAACATCGATCGATTATAGTATATTTTAACGATTAAGACATTAATATATTTTTTATATGTTGAAAGGTTGAATTCTCGATCATGCTATTTATTTTGTAACTATCTAATTCTATGAAAATTTCAGTTGGCTTTTGGCTTTCGGAATTTTCGAACTAAATGCCTGCCCTAATACTATATATATCAATTTCGAGAATCTGAGACAAATTTAATTAGCAAGTGGATTTGGACGTTTGGTTGAATGTAGATGAACGTTATTTAAGTCGAGTGTTTGAAACACATAAAAGATGTAGAATGAATTAAAAAACCACACGTAATATAGTTGACAACATTTAAAACTTATCTAAAATCAACGATTGCTATCTTTAATCCCACATAATTAGGATAATAATCCAACAACAAATTTGTTAAATATGTATAAATAATTGGTTTCTATAAATGGATACTTTCTCGTTGTCTAGATCATGTAGGCACATTTAGAAATCAATGGAAGACAACGGTTGATTTCTGTCTGGGTCAAGAGGGAGCTAAGAGTCAACTTTATTACTAGACTATCTTATAATATTGGTATAATCTGTCGGTGGTCGAAGACGTTAATTTTTAACTATAAAATTGTAAAACGTACAATCATCGTATAAACTTAGCACGTAAAGATGTAAGACACTTAAAAATTAGTTTAAAACATACAAGGAAGCAAGTACTTGATTTTTATTTTGACTTAGGAATTAGATCATACATATCGATTTGCTCCATCATAACCTTATGTTTTATAATATATACTTTATAATAATAATAATATCTACTTTTGTCCATACGTGTGAAATTATTATTATTATAATTATGTTCGTTTTAAATTTTAATTTTTCATTTAATCTAGTTTAGGTGTTGATAATATATAATAATCAAATTAAATAATTCTCCCACCAGCAGCATAAAAGTAGGTTGTTACCAACGAACTTTGGTGTTTTCTTTTTTCTTTTTTTAAATTTATATTTGAATTTAATTATTAATTAAGTGCAACAATAAATTATACCAAAATATTAATTAATTACTCATAAATAATTATTAATGCAAATCATAAATTTTGTAGCTGTGTCATTGGACGATTAATATGACATCTAGAGTATTAATTATGAATTCTTGGAATTAAACCAAACCAAACGATTTACAAGGAACTAATTTAAATCGATATCTAATAAATAATAAATTAGTAAATTGGTTTTTATTTGATTCGGTTTATTATTTGCTTTTTTTTTTTCCGAATTTTTTAAAATTACTATTTCTACTTTTGTTTTCGCTTTGTCATTTTAACTATTTTTAAATTCGATTTTAGTTTTTTATTTTTATCTAAACAACTAATATATATCCAACATAATAATTGTATCAATTTAAACTCTAGTGTGTACTCTTAATAATAATTATATACTCTCGTTTGTTTTCGTTTGATTTCAATTGATATTTTTTAAATACAAATCAAGATGTCCAATTTTACTCGTATCAAAACTAATTAGTAGTTCGATATTTTAACAATTCCTTGACACATGATTAGGCAGATTGTGGGCAACTAATTCTATTTTAATCACAACTAAATCTTGTAACTAATTTTTCATACCACTCCAAAAAGAAAAGTCAATTTATAATTTTGTCCCTCTACTTTTACTATGATTTCAATTCCATCTTTATTCTTTTACAATTATTTTTATTTTAAAATTTATATCCGATGGTTATTAAAGCTTCTAAATAATGTAATGTTACGAATAAATCTGACACATAAAATTCATCATAATGTTATATTTTATGTTAACACGTAAAATTTGAACAGCCAAATTAATTATGAACGAACCATATAAATTTTTGTGACTACTTTATTATAATAAATTGCAATTATAAATAAATTTAGGTGTTTAACTAAAAGATAGAAGCTGGCTAAGTATTTAAATTTATGTAAAAGATAATTTTAATTTTGTTTCTTAATGTATAAAAAAATAATAAATTTTACTATGGGCCATTAATGAGGATCCATTATTTATATGGTGTTTTAATGTCTTGAAGTGATTAATTGATCATAATAATGACCATTGACTTAATAAAGTCAACAGTTGTATTGAGATTTGGTCACCAAATCCCACCTTTTTCCATATCCATTTGTTTTCTCTCTCTCTCTATCTTCTCAAATGTAAATTACATTCACATCTGAACTTTTATATAGACAATTTAAAAATAAAGCATACCAAAGTACAATTATAATTATAAGATCGACGAAATTAATATAGATTTAGAAGAGAAAAGCTCGAACCTCCTAAATTTTATGTTCTTTATATAAATTAAAAGTATGTAAAGTTATATCCTAATTAGTTACGACAACTTAACTCAATTTAGATGTTCAAATGATTCTCATTATCGCACATGTCAATCAAAGAGGAAAAAAAGTTAACAAATAAACAAACTATAATGTAACTTTTAATTTTAAGATGTCATTTGCATCAAGCACGTCCGCATGAAATTGTCCCATCATTAGTTCTCACGTGCTAAATTTGCTTTGCTTCTTTGTTAAAATATTTTGGTATATTCTGATTTCTAGGTTTTGGGTTTAGTTTCTAGTCCTCGTGTTTCAAATGTTATACATTTAGTTATTAAGTGTCAAAATGTTACAGTTTTATCCTTATGAATTGAGTTTTGTTTCAATTTGGTCCCTAATTTTTCATTAAATACTCACCTACAAATGTTGGTGTTAATGGTTATTAATTAATTTAAAGTAATTATGAAGTAAAATTTTAAATTTAATTTCAAAAGGGATAAAAATAGTAAAATTTAATTAATTATAATTCATTTAATTATTTTAAATTTATTAACCTACATTAACAAAGATGAAAAATAAGTATTGAGTGAAAACTTGAGGTAAAAATATTCATATTAAAATCTAGGAACCAAATTAAAACAAAATTCAATTGTCAAATGTAAAAATGTAACATTTTGAAACCTCAGAACTAAATTGAATTCAAACTCATGACTAAATGTATAACATTTTGAAATCTAGGAACTAAATGGAACCAAAAAAGTATTTTTCTCGAGTATTTTAATTGTTTTCATTTATGTGGTGATGGAGAGATACATACAAAAAAGAGTAAAGATGAAGTGTCAACCCTAATAAAAAAAAAAAAGTTATCATATGATATTTTGTCTTAGAATGATAGGGGTCATTTGTGGTCAAATTATGGGATCATTTAGTGAGGTGGTGGGGTGGGAGTTTTTTTGTTAGTACAAAGAAATTTGAGAAGAAAGGCAATGATTTTGTCTCAAAATTATAATATTTTCCCCATTATTTAATAAATCAAATAAGTCTCTCTAATCAATAAAATATGAAAGTTTGAGTTTTTTATATGTCACAAAATATAAGTAAATAAGATTATGACTATATAGTTATAAATTTCAACTTTCGGTTCAAGTAATTAGGCGTTAAAATGTTCATTTTAGTCCTCATATTTTTAACTATAATTTATTTTTATCCTTGAATTTTGAAAAGTGATCGTTTTGATCCCTTAAAAATGGTCACTTTTTCATGACGTAAAATTAAGAATCAAAGGATAAAAATGGTCACTTTTTTAAATTACAAGAACCTATATGGACCATAATGAACCAAAGTTGAAAATACATAGATCAAAGTAGTACTTAAACCTAAATAGAAAGGAAAATATCAATTTACACACCCTAAACTTCAGGGGTTTTATTCATTTAAAGCCTAAACTAATAATTATATTATTTTAAATTTTGAACTTTTCGTAATTTGATCAATCTACATCACCCATGGTTACATTTTATTTTAGGAAAATCTAGTGTGAAATTTATAATATATCAAATATGTCTCTGTACATTCATAAAGTGAATGTGCATTTAAACTCTTAGTCATAATTCCTTTAAGAACCGCCATACATTTACTCTAATCATTCTTTTTACAAAAGCGACGATAAAAGAAGTCTACATCTGTTTGAGAATTAATGCGTGAATGATTTTCAAAGGTAACCATAATGGTGATCTCAATTGACTAGCTTATGAAAATTTTGAAGTTTGATTGACTCAAATTTTAAGTTTCACAAGATATGGGTCGAACAAAATCTGGAAGATTAGGTAACTTGATACACTTAAAAAAGTTCACAGTTTAAATTAATAAAGTTATAATCATCATGAGTTGACCTAGTGATAAAAAAGCTAAAAAATCATAGGTTCAATTCATACTAGTCAACTACTTAGTAATATCTTATTAATTTTCTTGACACCAAAAAAGTTATAAAATCAGACAAGTTGTTTCCATAAGATTAGTTGTGGTATGTAGAAGTTAATCCTAACACTTACAATTATGACAGTCGAAGAGTTTAATTATCGGTATAAATTGATATTTTTCCTAAACCCTAAAAAGAGAATTTTGATATAACTTTTTAAAAGTGGGTTTTAAAAATTCTAAAATGGTTACTTTAAGTCAAGCACAATCATTAAGAAAACTAATCTTTAAAAAAGCACTACAACTAAATTCAATTGCATGATACACATGTGAAGTGAACATTGTAAAACAAAACCCACATAATAACACATTAATTAAGATGTCACACAAAAAGATATATGATTGATTGATGTATTAGGAGATCAACTTTGGAAAACATATAGACATTTGTAAAATAAGAAAAGGTATAGAAATGGAATAATGGGAAAGCCAAATTACAAACTATATATAATTATTTATCAAATTAAAAGACATACCATATGGTGGCAACACATGTAACACATTAACATATATTATATATTATATATATATGGCAATGCTTCATTTTCAAAATAAGCCAAAATTCCAACTTAAATATAGCTGTATGCCTCTCCCCCCAATTTTATTTAATTATATATATTTATATATATATATATATACCCAATTTGTGTAACCCCACAAGTCACAACCTTTGTTAAATTTTGAATTGGTATGATTTGAAATGTGTGTATCTTTATTCTGCCTAAAGATGAACAAAAAGTAATGAAAATTTGGTCACATCCAATTGATTGAGCCTATTAATTCAACTATATATATATATATATATATATATATATTTAAAATTTATGCAATAATTCATGTTTTGTGTTTCTTATCTTTGTTGTGTGATTGTGTCCCATCTTGGTTTTATTGTTATTGTTATTATTATTATTTTAAGAAAGGAAGAAAAGAGATGAAGTCCCTACCCATAATAGCTTGAACTTATGTGTATAGATGTGTCATGGGTCGAGGTCGGGACCTCGGTGGCTTTGCACTTTCTGTTTTCGCTCTCTATTTTATTATATCTCGTAAATTTTTTTATTTAATTTTGTGGGGTTTGAAGTGAGGATTCTTCGTTGAAGACTTCTATTTCTTCGTTTTTTTTTATAGAGAAGAAACAATTAGTTGAATTAAATTGTTAATTTTTAATTGATCTTTTATATGATTAATGTCATCTACAACGTTTGAATTTAAGGAAACTTTATTTAAATTTTCTAATAAAAAGATATATGAAGGTAGGAAATTACAATTTTCGTGACTGTACGTGTCCCCATTTAGCTTACATAATTTTTTTCCACGTCCTCCCTCATTCTCCATCTAAACAGAATATTCCTACGTGTCCAAGTATAAACATAACATCCCTCATTATCCATCTTATTGGAAAAATAGACATATCGGTACTTAAATGGGTGGTCCTCTGGCTAAATTTTGTTCCCTAGACATCGTCTTGTATCCATGGTGACAGATATGTATAACCATATTAGAATCTCTTGAAATATTAAGAAAACTCTTCGAATAAAACTTATCAATGATTTTCTAATATAGTATCGACCAAATTTTTAAGATCATTTTCATAGTAGATATGTTTCATAAGAATCTTTCACATAGTTAATAAGTTCGCTTTGAACATAAAGTTTAAATATATATTCTAATAACAAATTTTAAAATTACTTTATAGTAAAATCAACTTTGTTGTAAGAAAATTTGAAAGAATATCCTAAACCCATTTTCCCACCACACCCCAATCTCAAATAAATTTTAGTATTTCTTAAACTTATTTTGATGAAATATCTTTGAGTTGTTTATTGTCCTTATTTATAATTCAAAGAAAAACCATATATTTGGTCCATAGAAAAAGAACATTACATGTGGATTTGGTGTTTTTTTTTTTTTAATTTGATTTAACAATAAACACATATTTGTTATTTTAAGATATAATTGATGTTGAAGTTCGTCGAAGAGCCAAGTGATGTACCAACGCGACTAATTGAGTGCCAGCACGTGCGAACTGAAACATTTTCAATTGAAATTTGGTGCATCCAAAGTTGCCCTTATCTAAGTGCATCTAAACTAAATGTCCATCACAAACTATCAAGTGGTAAAAATTAAATTATCGTAAGTATTTTTTTTTCTTGTGGTGATTGATGGAGATGAATAGACACGGGTGTAGCCCACTAAAGATCGGGGTCTAAATTATTGTTATATGATTATCACATAGTTAGGTAGAGATTATGTCCATCATTAATTAGGATCATTTAACTCATACAAATTTTCAATTCAAATAATTTAATTATACTAAAAAAATTAAATTATTTAATTATATAAAAAATATCCAAATAAAGTTTTTTTTTATAAAAAAAAATACACCATCACCTTAGAAATCAAATTAGAAAGCAAAATTAAGAATAGTTTTTTTTTTTAAAAAAATAAACTTAAGAATAGAATTAAAGCAAATAATAATCATATATGAACATTTGTAAGTTGTTGGAAGCACAACCATTTTAATTATAATAAAAGAAATTGGATTTTTGGCCTAATTGATTTAGATGCATTATAAATAAATAAAAATAAATAATAAATTAAAAAAAGATTCTTCACCAAATTTTAATTATTATAATTAGTGTTAGCATATGCAATGAAACTTTCTAGGAAATTGAAACAATTTCCAAACCAATTAGTCTTTTTCAATTATTCAATTTCTAGGGTTTGGAGAATTTTATTTAATATTCTATTATTATCAATTATTTTATTCATTGGTGCACTAAAATTAATATTTTAAACAAATGAAATTAATTAAGATATGGAAGAAAGAAGAGGCTTTCTCCAATTGCATTAATGGCTTCATTAATTTAATATAATCTTTGGGAAAGATAAGTGTGGATTGTCCATTTGACATGTATACAAATGTTACTTTAGGCACACTTATAGGTTAATTTATTTTATTGAATTAAAAATTAAACAATAATGGTTAGTTTGTCATCTAGAAAAAATACAAAATACAAATCGACTGGACGAGAAGATTAGTTGAGTTTATCTTAAGTCGATAAAGTTAAACTATAGTAAGAAATTATAATGAAATATTTTAATAAGACTGATTTATTTGGTTTGAATTTAAACGTATTAGGCAAAACTAATACGAGCCCAAATGACAGTAGCGTAACAATATTTGGAAGGGATAATCAGGTATGTAACACCTTTTTTAGGGCCATTTTGAAAAATAGCAAATCGGATTTTTGTTTTGATATATAGCAAATCACATGGGCTCACGTGATTCACACTTTCATAAGTACGAAAATACCCTCATTTTAATTCTGGAAGAATTATTTCGTTATTTGCG
>JBBPDJ010000026.1:1616351-1648974 GCA_037974625.1 Cucumis cinereus
ATGATTGACATTTGATAATTTTTTTAATTTTATTTTTAATTCGTTTTGCTATTTTTGCAATATAAAAGTCAGTTTGCTATTTTTGCAAATGAAACCTTCAAAATTGCTATATATCTAGTTGCCTCTATTTGGAATGCACTACTTTTCTTTGCCATTCTTCCAAATTTTCCAAAAAAAAAAAAGAAGTAGCTGGACCGGCCCAATAATTATAAAAAGGTATGGGCCCAACTTGAAGCCCAAGTGATGAACCCAGTCAAACTTTTTTTTTTTTTAAAATTTTCTAGCATCTCCTTTCTTTTCTCTTGAACAAAGAAACGGTGAGAGATTTCAAGACTCTTAAATTTGACCGGAATTCTGAGATTTCACAATTGAATCTTCATCGCCTTCTTCCGCCGCTGCTATTTTCTGCGTTTTTTTTCCACTTAGGTACACACATTTTTCTAATTTTGCTCTGGATTGTAGGGATTCAATTCAATTGATACTTTTAATGGCTTCAGTTGCTGATTATATGGGAGTTCGTTAGATTTTTCTGTGTATTCATTCTGACGATTGAACGAAAGAAGAATTTGTATATAGCGAGCAATTGTTTTTCATTGGATTGAAATGAATTATTTAGGATCGAAGTTCTTATTAGGTTTTAATCGAAAGGAAGATGGAAATCCCACCCCATCTCTCTCCTTCAATCTCTTCTCTCTTCTTCTCTCACGAGTGAACGGCGGTCCCTTTGGAACACCGACGAACAGATCTGAGACCTACGCCCATGTACGCACGAACGTAGAGTTCTCTACGAGTTGTGTAAATAGGAGAAGCTTAGTTGGTTTTTATACATTAGTTCACTTAAGTATGAAGTATTACTCCCTAATTTAGGCTGAAATTTGGGTCTTTACATTGAAAATCATGTGAAAATTGTAATTTTCATCCTCTTTTTGATGGTTTTTTTTTTTACTGTATTTAATTTTTTATTTCAGAGCTGGCTTGATTTACTTTAAATTTGAAGACTGCATTCTTGTTGATATTCACTGTCATGGCATCTAGACGGAATGTTCGTTATAGCTCCCTTTCCACTGATGATAACGATGTTGGTTCAGAGGGAAGTCAATATGATCCTCGCTTTTACTATACACCGAAAGCTTTTGACAAGATCCCGTGGAAATCCATCGCTCTTGCTATCTTCCTGTTACTTCTTGGATCATTGCTTCTCTTTCTTTCGTACTTTGTATTAACTGGTCACATGGCAGGAGAGAAATCACAAGCTTATGGTCTTTTAGCATTGGGGTTTCTTACCTTCCTCCCAGGTATTGATGAAATTTTCTGTTTCATAATTTTTTGAATGCTGTTCTTTATCATTTATTTTCATGGTATGCAAAGTGTACTCGTTTGGCTTTTGTTTGTTGAGCTTAACTCAGCATTCAAGAACCCATGTAAGACTTGGTGCGAGCAGAATCTTCTTAGTTTTGGTCGAATGGTATCATGTTACGTTAGTCACAACGGCTATGCTGCCACCTGGATTGTGATAATCTAATTCATACATAGTGTAAAAAGCCCATCGATGACAATTTTAGGTTTCTTTTCCCTATTCGGGGAAGAGCTTAAACAATAGCAAGAGGAGAATGTTGAAAGGAGTGCTTTGGATTGGTAATCAGTCTGGATAGGGCAAAGAGGATATGTTACATATTCAATAATGAATAGTTTATTTTTTAGTTTCTTGTGATATGTGGTCATGTTACAAGCCATTCGAGTTTACCTTGATGGTATATTCCAGCCAGAAGCAATCACGTACCACAGTTGCATGAGATGCACGAACCAAAACTAAATTAACAGTGACTTAAGTTTGGTAAAGCACAGAACTATTAACGAGTATTCTAAGTGAAAAGTCGTCCATAGGTTAGCAATTTCTTGAATATCCATAGTAACTTTCATTGTGGAACTCTAATATACTTTCAACTATCAGGTTTCGTACTAAAGGAATAATTACAATTTTTAGTAAAATCTTCTCACACCATTTGGCAATGGGAGTATATTCAAACCTTTGGCTGGATCTTTCTATATTCTATCATCATACTTGTTATACTTGAACATAAAGCCATTGGAATACATCTTCTTATGTGACTGTTAAAACCAATTCACAAAAAACCAGCAAAGTTTTGTTATCGTTCAATATGACATCAGTAGAAGTGCCGTATCAAGAAGTTTGATAATCTGAACAACTTTTGCTTTGTTGATGCAGGCTTTTATGAGACTAGGATTGCGTATTATGCATGGAGAGGGGCCAATGGATATCGCTTTGCATCCATTCCCGATTACTAAACCGTTCCTATCTCAATGGTGTATGCTTGTCCCATCTCTCTTTCAATGTAAAACTATCACATAAAAGTCCGAATATGGTTTGTACAGAATCACGTCTCTTGAGTTTGTAACGTATTTGTCCTTTGTTTCTCATTCTCATAGGTTTTGTAGGGTCAGAAAAATGATAAATGATTTAGCTTTAATTCTTTAGCTTGTAGTTAAAACTCAAAACTTTTATGCCTATGAAAATACTTACGAGTGAGATTATCCATGTGACTAACTGCGTGGAGTAAGTTTTCCGGAAAATTGTCAAAGTGAGCTTAGTTTAATGGATCCCAAATGGTAATTGACATGATTTTTCATTTTAATGGTGGATGGAAGGTTTGATCTCCATCCTCACAATTGTTGTACTGAAAAAAAGTTTGTGTAGAATTGGAGTTTGTTTGGATTACATTATGCGTAAGAGAACATTGGTTTTGTATAAGACACTAGATTAATCTTTTGTTGTAGCTATTTTTGCTTTTAACCTTATTCTTGAGTGGGACTTTTTTTTTTCTTTTACAAAACTACATTTTTATACACGAAGTATTGAGTTTTCGAACTCAATATTAACTCCTAAAGTTTGAGTTTAGGCTACGGTAATAAATCAATAAAAAAGTGGATCTTATTTGATTACATTTGTTATTGTTTACGTGTGTTTCATAATTGTAATGACTTGTGGACTTGCCTCCAGATTTAAAATCAAAACATGCAATCTGACTTAGGAATTGAGGATGCTAGTCTAATTGCGCTGAAAAATAACAATATGAAAATTATGAATATGTCATATTTACTGTGATCTTTACAATTACTGAATAAGGAACTGTGATTTTCTAATTGTGCTATTAGTCATATAATTATGTTCATATTTGAGCACACAAGCAAACGGCAGTTGAGTTGAAGCCTGAAGAATTGTTGGATAGCATGTTCTTGTTTTAGCAATGGACAAAGTAAAAGATTTGTTCACCTTTGTCTTCAAATGGCTTGAAGGAGGATCTCTACAATCTCACATACTTTGTATTAAAGCTTGACGGCAAGGCCAAAGCAAAGAACAATAATTCTTTGATTACACAATGATTTATTTTGATTCCATAATGAACTTCATGTTACCAGAGAATATAGGCTAAGTTTGGTATGTGAAAATGCTTTGCTTACACAAGAAAGGGATGTTAATTTAATATTTCAATTTAAGTGTGTGAACATAGGCTTCAAGTTGCTTTCTTGTGTCCTATTAAGTCAATTTCTTGTTTTATTTTATCAAATAGTGGAAAGGGTATAAATATTGACAAAAACATCATATATGTTTATTTATTTAAAAATTTCGGATTAGCAATGACAACAAGACAAACTACAACTTGACTTTATCATCTAGAATGATGGAGCGAATACTGTCTGCGAAAAACTCTTTCCAGATCGAAGAAAGTATGTCAAAGTCACAAAAGTAACAAAAACCTAAATTTCAGATAAGGAAGTATTCACCTCGTTAATAGTGAACCAAACACAACCTCTGATGGAAAAATGAACCCTCTCCATTTTTGATTAGTCGCTTTCAGACCTGACCTCATCTTCCAACAGATTAATATCACCCCTCCTCTACAACCACTCAAGTTTTGAGAATGATGAGGGTGAGCATTTTCTTTGTAATCACAAAAACTAGAATGAAAATCAAAATGAAAATAATTTTCTGCTGGATAATATATGAACTTAACAATACATCCCATCTGTTCTTTCTTCTCTTTCAATCTGTAGATCTATAGGGTTAATTGTCAAACTTATAAATATATATTTTAGACCTCAGCTTTTTATATCAGGAACCAAAAAAAAAGAAAAAAGAAAAAAAAAAAAGCAATTTTTTCTTTGATGATGGCTAAGAACTCAGTTAACAAAGCAAATGGGTGGAAGATCTAATGAACTCCAAATGGACAAATCAACTTCATTGCTTGAAAAAGACTTCATTTCTTCTTTATCTTCTTCATCATCTTCTTCTTCTTCTTCAACCTTCTCCTCATTTGATCTTCTTCTGTCACAAGCTTTTCTCAAGCTTGTTATCAATTCAGAATTAGATCTTACTCCATTTCCTTCCCCTAGCTTCAATTTTAAACACTCTGGTATTCCATTGAAGGCATACAGAGAAGCTGAAATTTTCCTCTCATATTTCATCCTTTTCATAGCTTCTCTCACCATTGAAGATGGTTCATCTTCATTTCCTTCTCCTCCCTCCATTGGCTCACCAATTTCCTCTGCTATCTCAAATGGTGAGTAGTAACATGGTGGCCCAATGTCATCAAGGAAATGAAAATCCAAAACATTTGATCCTTCTTCTTCTTCTTCTTCTTCTTCTTGAACAAGTTCATTTTTTTCTTCTCCCCCATTTGAGTTATTCATTTGGGTCATTCCCATCCAGTTGCTACTCTCCATTTCTCCACTGTCAGATTCATCTTTCTCTGTCAAACATGATTCAAAACTTCTACTGATTTCCTCAATATTGGGATTTGTGGTGAACACTTCTTGATCATTGAGTAAATCACTTAGCACTCTGTCAGTAAAACATGTTGTTGTTGTTGTTGTTAATTCTTCTCTGGTTTGATGATCACTTGAGTTTAACATCCTTTCTTGAACTGCCTGATGTTTTTGTTCTTGCTGATTGATTGGAAGATTATGTATAGGGGAGTTATTGTTTCTTGCATTAAGCCTTTGGATTAGTAGATTAGTGATCTTTGAAGGAAGGGCAGGTGATGAAGATGATAAAGGGGAGCAAGGCCAGAAGTTTGTTCTCGTGTTCGAGCCACGAAGTAAACAAGCTGCCTCGTCGTACGCTCTGGCCGCTTCCTCTGCCGTGTCGAATGTTCCTAACCATACTCTAATCTTCTGTATAGTGTCTTTGATCTCCGCCACCCATCGTCCTGACGGTCGTTGACGAACGCCAACGAATCGCTTTCGGGCTCTTCGAGTGCCTCCGCTTAGCGCTGCTGCTGTCGCCGTTGCCTCCTTCACCATCTCATCCCAACCCAAAGCTCCTCCTTCACTTGAGCTCTTGTCTTCCACTCCTTCAACAACCTTTCTCTTTCTTGCCATTTGGTTTGATCTTTCTGTTGGTCACTTCAAAAAGTTTGTATTGCTTGACTTAAGCTTCAGTTGGCTCAACTGCATATTTATAAGGGAGGAAAAGAAGAGCAACAAGTTTATGGGTTAAGGGGTGAATTTGAAATGGTCTTTCATTCAACTTTTGGTCTTACATTTTTGTTGTTTTTAAAATTGGCTTCATCTTAAAAAAAGACACATGGCAGTGGAATCCAAAGTGCAAAATTAAAGTTCAAACCAAGTGAAGTTTATGACTAATTCAAAAGAGGATTGTTTCTATTAATTTCTTAATTAACTCCAAATTAAACACTTAATCATTAATCTCAAGTACTATTTCTTTATTTGTACTTGGAGAGAAGAGAGATCTTTTTAGCATCTAGAAGGCATAACTTTGAAGTTATCACTTCAAGAAAGAGATTAAAATTGGGTTACTCTATACTTTGTGTTTGTATTGTATTATTATTATGAGCTAAACTAGTAGGGTAACCTATGTAAATGATGAACAATTAATATACTTTGTTATAATTTTGTCTTCATAGAGTTGGAGACTCTACCAACTTTTACTAATTTGCATTTACTTACTTATAGTTAAAGGATGTAGTTGAGATTAAACTAAACTTTTGTTTTCCGTTCATACCAATGTTATCGATATAATTTTAAATTAGTTTCACTAAATATTTGTACTTGATTAAATAATATCGTGAGAGTCATTGATAAATATATAAGTAGGTTAAATCTAAATTATGCGTTTGTTAGCGACGTACACTATGGAAACGAGGCAAAACAGATTTAACTTGTAAAGACGTCCATAGCTACCTGCATAAGTGGTAAAATATTTCAGGAGTAAAACTCCTTATTTAACCTGCAAGTTGATGCTACCATTAACATGATGACTAAACAATAATTGGTATATACTCATTTGCTTATAAGTTCATACATTTGATTTGTAAGTTGAGAAATTTTGATTTTTCTCTTGCACTTAGATTTGATCTTAAATTCTAATTTTGTGTAGCTTGTGTTCTAAGTTCCATACTGTTGATACTACTTAGAGGGTGCTTGGTGGCCTAAATCTTTAGCCTCTGGTCTAACGCACTGATCTCGTTCATCCTAGTCAACTTCCGTAAGAGATCCTTGTACCAATGTAGAGGGAGCCCACTTCACTTTGATGCTTAAGTTAGTATTAGAAATGAATAATTTAACTAAGCACACAAAATAGTAAAGTTGAGTCTCTCCTCTCTATAGAATACTTACTCGCGCTTTTGGGTTGGTCAAATGAAGTCATCTATAAGTTTGTCCTCTGACACGCGCTACAGTTTCATGTAATGTAACGACAACGATGTAAGAAATGTTGTGAGACTCGAGGTTATACTTCCTATGACACATGTCTATGGTTACGTGTAACGTTGAATATGTTAGGGAATTGTTGGGTCAACCAAAAGGTTGAGCTTGACTCGGTTATCCATTAAGCTCATTTGGTCGAATCAAAACTTGAGGTCTAACTTTTTTCCTTTTGGGACATGCGTTCCCTTATGCCTCTTCCGGATACCCTATAGGGTTGAGTCTGCTCATAGGTTTTGGGTCTTCAAATTTGCTCGGACACTCGCGAAATAAAAAAAACTCTTATTTTAGATTTATATAATATATAATTTACATGTCATTATCAAGATGGAAGTGAGCTCCAAAACATTTACTTTGGATGATTAACCATATAAAATTTAAAAAATTAAAAAAAGAATTAAAAGAGGAAAGGCTTAAGCATATGGCTCTCTAATAATTTGTGGTTTGGGAATGAACGTCAAAAGGAAAGCGATTTATCCAATGTATAAATATAATATGTCATATCATAATTTAATAAAATATAACATTAATTAATTTATAAAATCTTCTCTAATTTCACCCCCACAAATGGTGACACCCTAAATTTTATTTCAAACTTTATATTTATTCAATCATTGGATATTACCCTTTTTTAATTAATTTCTGCTACGTCACCCTAAAAAGATCAAGATGTTGACTATTATTATTTTTTATTTTAATTTTAATTTTTTAGCAACAAACACAAACAAAAAGTCAAAATCTTTTCTTTTTTTTCGTTTTTTACCCTCGATTTTAAAAATCAAGACAATCAAGTAAGACAACAACCTAATAATAAACCCTAAAAAAAATAAGATAAAAAAAAAACAAAATCTTGTTTATAAATATATATATTATATATATTTGGTATTAAATAAATTAAACATTGGTTTGATTGATTAGATAAATTTTAAAAGAGTTAAAGAGTGGAAAAAAAAAAAACCATATTTTTGGCGTTTTCATATTTTGTTTTAAGTTCACTTTTCATATATTATGTTATCACATTGATTATTTTTATATACATACCAATGGATTAAAATGTTATATTCATAAACTTTAGAAGTATTAGTTGAAATTCTTAGGTTTCGTTTGGTAGCCATTTTATTTTTTTGTTTTTGTTTTTTAAAATTAAATATATTTTTATTCTACGTTTGATAGTGATTTGCATCTTTCTTTTAGTAAAATGGTTGAATTATTAACTAAATTCTAAAAACAAAAACTACTTTTCGAAAGCTATTTTTTTTAGTTTTTAAAATTTGGCTTGATTTTTTAAACCATTAGTAGAATGCAGATAATAAAGGAAGAATGTTGGAGGTGGAAGTAATGTTTATAGGTTTAATTTAAAAAAAATTAAAATGGTTACCAAATAGGGTCTTAACTTTATTAATTTACACCCTCTTCCAAATTTCAGTCTACCAATATTGTGTGTAACTTATGACTTAAGTCAATTAAACCTCTAAATTCTCATAAGCTGATCAATTTAGACTCTTCATTATAATTACATATGAAAATCATCAATACATTAATTTTCACATATGTGTAGATTTCTTCAAATAACGACTTTGCAAAATGGGCGATAAGAGTAAATGTATATATGATTCTAAAAGGAGATTATAACTAATAATCTTAATTGATTCATTTATGAAAGTTTTAAGGTTTTATGGATACAATTATAAGTTTCACATGACGATTCTCCTAACCAAACATAGTATGTAAATTGATGGTACGTGCAAATTGGTACAACTCCTAAGTTTAGGGATATCGGTTGATATTACTTTTTTTTTTTTGTTCAACTAATGAGAATGAGAGATTCAAAAGTTTGATCTCTTAGTCAAGAAAAATATAGCTTGACACTTAGTTGGTCAAACATCCGTAAATTAGGTTTAAGATACGTTTACGACATTGATTTAACGAGAAATATTGTAATAGTGATATTTATTCATAAACTCATAACTTAGAGATAAAAAGAAGAGCGGTTTTTATGAAAACACATTGTTCACACAAAAACTAATTTAAAATCAACAAAGTTAGAAAAACAATTAAATGTTGTGAGAGAGATTTGATGGGAATATAGAAAATCTAGGGTTCTAAGTGTGAAGAGAGGTTTTCATTTACTTGACAAAAGAAAAAACAAAGTTAGATTACATTGTTTCATAATAATTATCATTTTACATTGAGATTAACCAAAATCCACAACTTGTTTTCACAATGTTTAAGAGAGATTTGGCTTTACCTTCTAATTTTGTTTTATGAGTTTGAATCAATCAAATAATTAATCACTTATAACCTAATTATTTGACTAAATCTCTATGTATATCGGATCTGGTTTTTATTTGGTCCGTAAGTGTTTCAAAATGTTATACATTTTTTAAAGTTTGATCAGTTTGAATTTTAGATTATATATAATTGCAATGTGTCGTGACACTTTTATGGTTAATAACTACGTGTATATGTCAAAACCTTACGGTGATCTAAATTTTGATATATATGCAAATTCTTTTGCATCGTGTTATATATGTTAATATTTTGAAGCTGATTTTGCTATATTTTTGCAGCTGTCTTTGATTTCATTTTATTTCTTGGGTTTCAAACTGTTACAATTTTACTTTTGAGATTGAGTTTTTGTTTCATTTTTTATCACATATTTCATGATTTACACTTTTAGGTTTTTTACTAAATACTCACTCTCAATTTTTAGTATTAATATGTACTAATTAATTTAAAACAATTAAAAGTGTGATAATATATATATATATTTTTTTGCTATCTATAAAAAATTCTCCTTTTCTTTTATCACCATTAAACTAATTTTAAAATTTTGTTTCATAGTCATTTTAAATTAATTAGTAAACATTAAGAAAAAAGGTTTTGAAGAAAATCAAGGTTAAAAACGTAAATCTCAAAATTTAGGAACTAAATCGAAATACAATTCAAACCTTAAGAGTAGTGGTAACATTTTAAAATCAAGAGACTAAATTGATTAAAAAAAAGCTCAAAATTCAAGGACTAAGAGTATAACCATTCTAAAAACATAAAGAAAATATATAAAACTAGACCTATAAATACCTTGTATTTTTCTTTCTAGTTTAATTATCGAGGTTAAAATAAGAATTATTTTTAAATATAGTAAAATAAATAAAAAAAAAATATTTATAAATATAGTAAAATAAATACCGATAAATCACTATTTTTCAGTAATTTTTATATTTAAAATAATTTTCCTTCTAATAACTTTAACTTAGAAAACTCTAGAAGAGCTAGGATAAATTTTTTCTTAAGGAGACTTCTAGATATAGACTTTAAATTAATTAATTATTTATTTGGTTATTGTATTAAAAAAAAAAATCAAAGCCATTCAAAGAAGAAAGAATTATTCTAATTAGATACCTCATTTAATTTTAATTATACAAGTCTACAAAGTGCAATTATTTATATGCATCTAATATCTTCCCAATAATTATTTTGTATTATTGTTGAATATTTTAAATATTAAATGATAACCAAATATATATTTAACCAAAAATTTGATTTTTTAAAGTTTATTTACATGAAAACATCAGATGATAGGTTGTACCTAATTATAACAATTATTATCACGTTTCATACTAACTACATTTTCAATATACTCGAGTCTTCGTTTTCATTATTGAAGGATCTCCCTTCGCTTCTTCAATTATACTGTTCCAATCATAACTATTCAAGTCATTAATTCCTATCAAAATGAGCTTAATTCAATAATAATAACACGACATTTGATTTCAATAGTGGGACGTTCGATCGTCCCTCATCCTATAATTGTTGTGCTAAATCCTCAATATGAAAGACATGGCTGAAACATCTGGAAAAAACTCATTTTCTCTCTTAACTTCAAATCCCACCATTTCAAAACTTTCCACTCTTTCAAATGTATTTCTACTCGTAAACGTCGATAACACATTGTTAGCATAAATCTCTATTTTGATTTTTCTACATTTAAAAAAAGTATGCTTAAATGACACATGATATGCCCGAATTTTTGTTTTGTTTTTAAAATTATAATTTCAATTTTTTGTTATTATTATTATTATTATTATTTTAATCTTTCTTTTCTCCTTCATTACCACAGAAGCCATTTGTCAATTGTCACTCCAATATCAATCTACCAACATATTACATATACATTTTATTCATTTTTTTTTATTATTTTTTTAAAATTTCCTTAGGAACCTTCACTTCAAGTACCCATTTGTCAAACACACAATACTCATCATATGTTTTTCATATTGAATGAAGGGTTTTATATTCTTAATTTTTCATCTTCCATTTTCTTTCACATCAATACCTAACAATACATCGTAAGGTGGAAGATCGAACCTAATTACCACAAACTATTTTTGCAAGCCTTTTAAAGAACTTTCATATTTATATCATCTTTTCAATCCTTAAACTTCAATCTGGGGTAAGGAATTCTTTCGCAAATGTGAACTTGCTATGGACCATTGAGCTTATAGACCATTTCCGATAGAAAATTTAAGACCCATAAGACTTTGGAGTTTGAAAAACTTAGGAATGTGTCGGGAATTAATATCAAAGTTGCTATGACATCAGAGTCGCCGAAGTTTAAAGTTTATGAAAGTGAGATTTGGGTGAGAAAAACCCACTAAGATATGATGGTTGTGGATGAATATCTTTCCATGTAACTTTTAAATACATTCTATATTTTTGTTCCCTTATATAGCTTGTAAAACTACCTACATCATTAGAAAAAAAAAGGGAAGAAAATCGTCCATTTATACGTCTGATTTCTAAGGGTTAGATCAATTTATAGCTCTACCGGTTAATTTAGTTTGGATAAATTATACAGTGTTACCTCTAAGCAATTCAATTTGGTCTCTCAATTAAAATTAGTTTCCTTTGAAAATATTGTCCATACATAAACCCTAATCGTGATCATTTTGTTAGCTATCTGACATTTAAAGAAGTGATCTATACACGAGTAAAAACTGATGTTTGGTGATTTTCAAAAGTAATCTTAATAAATAGTTTAAATTTGTGACAATTTGAGAGTTAATTTGAAACATTTATAAGTATTCCATAATATTCTTTGAGTGAAATCTGGAGGGTGTCGACACAATTATGCTAAAGTTCGTGGTTTAAACATATGAAATTTTTAGTTTAGGTTTTTAATTGATACAATCCAAAATTTATAAAAATAAATTGGTATTTTTCGTAATGAAAATTTAAAAGTTGTAAGTTTAGGGATAATTGGTAGCTTTCCGGTCAAATTGGTTGATACATGTAATAATTATATCAATTCTTTTAAGCTTATATCAATCATGGTTACGTAGTCTTTTGATATACCTTTGGATAGAAATGAAGTGTTCTTCTTTCATGTGCCCCTCATCTACTCGGACATCGCACATATGCATTTTTCACAATAAGTTTCTAAATTTTTAATTTTATGTTTAATAGGTTCTTGACCGATTCAACACATTTTAAAACTTAACGTACTACCAATAATAAAATTAAATACGAAGTAAGTATGATGCTCAAGCCTACTCTTGAATACTGTGACAAAAAATTTGGTTCTTCATACTTTTTACTTTTCTAACTTCATGTACTATTTTTTAGTACAACACTGAAAGACGAATCGAACCTTTCGTCTCCAAAGCGAGTCAAACCTCAAATCTCTAACGCTAAAGATCACGATAATTCCCGTTCGTTAAACTTATGTTGAGCTAGAAAGGTTGTATTGTGACATATTTTTGTTAATTAGTGGTTTGATATGTTTTTTTTTTGTCAGGTTAGGAATAAAATTACATATATGAAATAATTATTATTTTGTTAAGAGAAAAATTACATATTTAAGTGATTAAATTTATTATTATTGGAGACGCCGTTGGCCACCGAAGCGTAAATTCATTTGTCAAAGCAACAAAATTTTGGTGCTTCGACGGGGTCCGTGCGCATTCCACCTGCCGTTTATTAATTGTTCCAACTTTCTCGTTCTAACCCATTCCTCATCCTCTGGGCTTTGCAATCTCTGATCCTAATTGGTAATCCATCGATCGATCTTTAATTATTTTCAGTCTTTCCAGAATTCAGGTCTTTTACATGTTGATTGGTGTGATTTTTGTTAATAGAATCAAATTGAAGCCTCGATTTTTTTATGTTTTCCTGCGAAATTCTAACGACCCATCTTTTTTTTTTATTGGCTTCGATCTGTTATTCAATTGAATTGTTGTTCTAGGTTTGGGCACGATGAGTGAGGTGTTTGATGGATATGAACGGCAATACTGCGAGCTTTCGGCGAATCTGTCAAGAAAATGCACTTCGGCTAGTGCCCTAAATGGAGGTATTTCCATGCTTTGTGAATTTTGTTTTCACCATTTCTTTATATGTATTTGTTTGTGGATTTATGTAATTTCGATGCGGAATGATAATCGAATTTGAGGTTAAAACTTGGTGAAATTTTTGAGGTGGTATGAGTTAATAGGCGAATTAATCTTCATTGGCTTCGTTAGGGAAAGAATTTATACATATTGTTTAAACCTAGAACAAATTATAAGTTCTATTACGATTACGATTACGATTGCTCACTCTTAATGATTCGTTTATTCATTCTTGAATTGGGGAATGAAAATTAGGAAGAGCCCAATCCGTTGGGTGTAGTTTCATTGCGCGTTAAGGGTTGTTATTTTAATACTGGAAGCAAAGAATGTTTTGTTACAAGACTGGTTTTTGATTTACATATCTCTAAATCTAAGTAGGAAGGAAACGAAATTCTCTCAAGGGTCTTTGATGATAATATTATGCAGGAGATCCTCTAATCACTTTGTTGTTAGATGTTAAATGATTCATCTAATAGGTGAGTGCGCGACTATCAAATCTGATTTTCTTAAATCTGTTTGGGGGAATGACTGTTATTTCGCCTTCAATTTATAATCATTGATCTAGGTGGTTGTCAGGACTTGGTGTGATTTGTTGTTGGATGTGAACAAATTTTATACCTAAAGTATTTTTCAGTAGATGAATCATGAATTTCAATATGATTATTGTGACAAATCAAACATGATGTTAGTTCTAATACAGATCATAAAAACAATATTATAAATCCATTCCCTGTGGTGATGGTCCCTGTTTGGCGCATCCAAAACTTATGTAAAAGAGGGAACTTTCATGTGTGTTCATATTAAAGGGGAAAAAACAAAAGAAAAAGAAAAAGAAAAGAGATTGTCGTTCCATGATGGAGAAGATTCTGTTGAATTTTCCCTTTCATGATTAAGGAAGAATTTTGTTACATGCCTGTTTGTGAGCTATTTTGTTTGGTCTGGCTTCAGAGGAATAGTGGAACTCTAAACCACAAATATGGATACGATCTTGACAGAGTGACACCAGTTTTTTAAAATCTAGGACACGGACATGATGAAAACATGTCTATTAAAATATATTATTTTCATACAAGAAGGAAATTCAAAGTCAATGAATTTTATGCTCTTATATGCTTAAAAAACTAGTTTTATTTCACTCTCAAATTTTTTCCTTTTTTGTACAAAGATTGTTTTCCGTTACAGCTGTTTGTAACTTTGTCTGTCATTGTTGAGCTCAGCTAATTATTTGGAGCCAAAATTATCTCTTTAGATTGTCTGAAATGAAGGATACTCTTACTGTGAGGAGATGAATTGGTTCATTCCAAGAGCTTCTCTAGTTATAGATTCTCTATAATCTTTTCTTAGTGATGTTGAAAGTCATAACTCAATTTTTATGTGCTATTAGTGCTTTCAAATTGAACCTTCTTTTATAGTATTTGATTTAATATAGGAAAAATTGAGACTGATGTTATTTGCTACATGAATATATCTTTCCTCCAGAGCAAAAGAAGCAAAAGGTTTCTGAAGTAAAGGCAGGAATTGATGAAGCAGAAGCTCTGGTACCTAGCTGACTCGTCCTTGTTGAGAAAAATGCCTTCAAATTTCTTCATCTTGCAATGTTAATGATATATTCTTCATGATTCCTAGATTCGAAAAATGGATCTTGAGGCCAGAAGTTTGCCGCCTAATGTCAAGGCTGTCCTTCTAGCTAAATTAAGAGAGTACAAATCTGACCTCAACAACTTAAAAAGTGAAGTTAAACGCATTGAATCTGGAAGTTTAAGTGCAGCCACTAGAGACGAGTTGCTGGAATCAGGAATGGCTGATACATTGACGGTATGTCTGTATCCACTGATACTCTAATTGTTTAGATTTTTCACCGTCACATATTTTGTTGAAATAACTTGTTTTCTTCATCACTATCATCTCCATAGAATCATCTAAATCTTTTGAAGCTCTATAATAAAGAAAGTAGAAATGGATGCCCTAAACTCTGCCGTCTAAGCCAACTCAGCATCCCAAACACCCTTAAGACACTGAAAATTTATTTTGCAGTTATAAATATGTCATTTCTATGTTTCTTTTAGTTGTTAAGGTTATAGATTTTAAGCTATAAAACATGCTTCCTCTTCCTTAATTCTTCCGGGGACCAGTTTCTTATCCTTTGTAATTGCGTATTGCTTAGCTATGACTCATGCCTGGTTGCCATTTCATACAGGCATCAGCTGACCAAAGATCGAGATTAATGACCACAACAGAGAGGCTAGGTAAGTCTAGTGATAGAATAAAGGAAAGTCGAAGAACCATGCTAGAAACAGAAGAACTTGGAGTTTCAATTCTTCAAGATTTGCATTCTCAGAGACAGTCTCTCTTGCATGCTCATAATACGGTATGGGATTTTACTTTTCATGTTCTCTAGGTAAATGATGTTGTAGGAGCGTAGAACTTAGATAGTTCATACTTTCTCATGATAATGATAAATGTATGTATTTCACACCCGCCTTCTCTATCCTTCTCATGCAAAACCTTAAATTGTTTCTTTTGCAACTATGTTGATTTTGAAGTTGTGTGTGCCTATAGTTTTTATTTGAAAATTTCCAAATCCCACCTTTTGCAGCTTCACGGAGTAGATGACAATATTGGGAAGAGTAAGAAAATTTTAACCAACATGTCAAGAAGGATGAACAAGAACAAATGGATTGTTACATCCATAATTGTTGTTCTTGTATTGGCCATCATCCTGATACTGTACTTCAAACTTACCAAGTAGTAAGGTTATATCTTTTCTTCATTTGTGTTTGTCATATTGTTGAGTGTTGTTGAAACATGAGTTGATGGTTTATGTATTTTTCTGGGTCTGTTGTGAGTTTGTACATGGCTTATGTCATGATTAATATATCTTGCCACCATCTTAGTCTTAACTAAGATTGGCAAATGTTCACAAAACCATATTAATGGTGTAAGGTTTGCCCAACGTTTTATATTCCTCTTAACATACAGTGGGATATCCATATTTGCTTACTTTGAGAGCTTCAATTGAGAATCTACAGAGATGTTCTGAGCCTTAGATAATTTGTTTTGTTTTTTAAACTTGTTTTTCTCAACTACTTTCATTAAAGAGGGTGCGTTCAAAGATATACCAAATGTGGAAATATATCTAGCATATTAAATATGTGAATTATGTTGTAAAAATGAGGCACAACGGGAACACAAATGTCGAAAAAATATAATATTAAAATAAATAAAAAAAATAAAAAATACACAAAATACACAATCTCAAAATCCTCCACTTTCTCCAATTTCTTATGATTTTCTCCCGATGTGTGTGTTTCTTACAACATCCATCAAATGTGACTAGGTGAATTACATAACCACTAGGAGTTAACCCCTCCAAGACAAGTGGAATGTAGATGTGTAAGGATTAGACTATCCAAGACATTTGACAATGTAGATGGAGAAAGAAAGGGAATGACACTAATGGATAATGAGATATCTATTTTCATAATATTTATAATAAATCACTTATAATTTGGCATATCTTTTGATTGGCAAACCAAAAGCTCTATTTTTTAATTTAAAAAAAAAGTTGTTTTTAGTAATCTAGCCTTTCCATGCAATGTGTATGGGATGTAAGGAGAGAATCAAACTTCTAACCAGATTGAAAACACAATAATTATGTCAAATGAGATAAACAAACTACTAATCGGATCGAAAACACAATTATTATGTCATTTATTTTGGCATTTTATTACAAAATGTTGTAACATTGGTTCACATGAAACACTAGTAACTAAGGAATTACTCCTGTCTCATCTATTGTGTTATTATTTTTGGTTTTGTGAATTAAGATGTGTTGGCATGATTAATCGTTCCATTCCTTTGCCTTTTTTCTTTTTATTATTAGTCACAACTCTAAAATAATAAATAATTGTTTCGGGAAAAATTGTTCTTTATTTTATTACAATCAAGATTTAAAATACCGACGTCGTTGTTGGAAATATTGAAGTCTTATTTTGATGACGATATAATATCAATTTCACTAGATATTTTTAAAAAAATTATAAAAACAAAAATAAAGTAAAATTATTATAAATGACAAAGCTGTTAAAAATATTTACAAAATATAGGAAATTTTAAGTTTCTATTGATAATTGAATCTAAAATTTTGCATTACTTTGTAACTATTTTGGTTCATTTTATTATATTTGGAAGTGTTCAAAAAAATAAATTTAAATAAGTAAATGAATATATAATTATTTAATCCTGTCAAAATTTTTATATTAATGACATTTTGATCTTTATTTTTCGTGTTTTATAGATTTTTATATGATATAGTGAAAATATTGATTCTATCTCTTATATCCATATTAAATCCATTGAAACGTGAAAATATCCTGTATTGATGTAAATTTAATACTTTAACTGCAACTAATTATGAAATTACGAAAATTTGAACAATTAGTGCATGTCAATTAAAACTAATATTGGTGCAAATACATTAGAAAGCCAATTACATAAAATAAAATAAAAACATTTTGTTTTGTCCATAAATTGGAAGTAGAATTGTGAAAGTTCCAGGACATGGACAGTCATTCAATATTGACAACAATGTCGATATGTTAATATTATGAAAATTTCGATAAAAATATTAATAAAATATTGATTTTAACCGAAATTTTTAAAATAAAAATTATCAAAGTTGATAAATAAATATTTTACGTTTTATGTTTCATTGATTTTTACTACAATATATTGAAAATGATGATCCATCTCTCGCGTCGATATCAAAAACCTAATAATTAGAATCATTTTGATGCATTTACTTTCGCATGATTTTCATAATTGCTTGAAATTAACATCTTCTCCTTCCTAAACTTACTATAATCCTCAACCAATTTATGTATAGTTTTATGCTTCAGGTCCTCAACCATTTCCTTCATAACCTGTTCAATTAGGAAACTTTTATCAATGATTAATCTTCTTTATATATATATATATAAAAATCGAATGGCTTCCATGGCATGTTTACCGTCTCGACAATGCCTCGTAAAACGTCATTCGGAACGAAACTGAGAGCGTCCGGTATAAGAAAGTTGAGATCAATTACGAGTTGAAACTTAAGGCGGCTTCTTGTTCCTATTTTTTCTCTGTATATAACTCCATTAGAACAAACACTGGCCGAAGATGGCCTATAGTCTTTATGGATACCATTGATCTCCCAATTTATCTACCCAAAAAATACCAAATCAAAACATATATATGTATAAAATATGCTCGTATCCGTTCGAAGTGATTTTGAAAGGGTTAAATAATCACTATGAAACAAAGTGATTTTTAACTATTTCGAGATAATCGTAAAATTACCATTTCGAGGTGAAGAACTTTTGTGATGTAACGAGGAACATCGAATGGATAAGGTTCTCTATTGGTTTTGGAGGTTATTTTCATATCAATTGTTGGCCATATCTTGAGGAACAACAATTGAATTTTTGGTGTCTCAATTCTCCACTCTTCCTGATCATCCAATATTCATTAAAAGTTAAAATCAGATAGATGTGTTAATTAACCGAAACACAAAGTTAATCAACTATACATGTTAAACGTGCTACTCATTTTAAAGTCGAAAGTACATGTTTAACCATTAATTAATTCTTATCATTAATTAAACATCTCTTATCAAGCTAATTCATAATGAACGACCAATACAATTACCATCATAAAGGTCGATGAATCAACTTCCTCCAAAAAAAAAACTAGCATTTGCTCGATAAGACATGAATGAGTTCGAGGGAATCAAATGAAACTAATTGGAACATAAATATTACAAAATTTGGAAGTAATTGAGTAAAGAAGATGGTGAAGAAAGATCAAAACCTGGTTGAGCTGTTGACTTTTTCCAGGAAATGTTGCTTTGACCAACCTGGGTTTATCTTCCAAATATTCATCAAATGAAGCTTTCTATAGAGAAATTAATTACCAAAAATAAATCAAATCAAACCAAAAAAAAAGAAAACAAAAAATCTTTAGTAAAAAGAATATAATAAGTTAATAACATTAAATACCCCAGGAGATTCATAAAGTGGTAATTCACTGAAAAATGTCAAAGAAACAGATAAGAAATTATTATGATTAATAATTTTTTGACTTTTGGGAATTGAAAAGCACTTCCACTGCTGTATTTTCTGCTTCTTCAAACTGCTTTCTCTTCCAAAAATTTGCAAACACATTGGCTTTGTATTTGAAAACAGCATCATGAGACTCTCTCTCTCTCTCTCTCTCTCTTAATTTGAAAAGAGGTTAATTAATTTGCCATTAAATACAAAACATTGTGTGCTATTTGTATTTAATTTCTACTTTAATTTTAAATTATGAATTAATTTAAAGTTGAAGGGGGAATATAAAAAAGGTTGTCACGTATCACTAATCACATGAGATTACGTGCATAAATTAACGATTAATGTAATATGGTGATATAAAATTAGGTTAACTTATGAATTTGGAGAAAGGTAAGATTCGTTTGATTTAATAACTTTCAATTTAATATGTTAGAGTTAGTAAGTTTGTGTTTGGGTGTAGATCAAGTTGTAAGATAAAATTTATCGATGATTGTGAATATGGAATTACTCGATTAATGTGCAAACTTTCATCCATGGTTTATAACGTTGGACTATTTAGGAAAATGACTAACTTCTAAATATAAATTATAATAATTAAATTATTATAGAGACTATATTTACAAATTACCTATAAATTAATTAATAATTATTTTCGAAGGAGAAGACAGTAGGTCTCTAGCGAGCTCGAAATTATTGTTTTCAAGCTTTTGAATGTCTCGATCCTCCTTTTAGTGTGGGTTCAATTGGATGAATCTGTAAAGTCAAGGTCAACGTACGTAGCAGCAAGGATGGTGCATCGCCTATTTCTCGTTCTCGCTCAAGAGCCAAAACGAAAATGCCTGCTACCTACTATACTGGACCTTCGACCAGGTATTCGACCCTTGTCGAATCGAAACCAACCACCCCACTCTAATAATAGGAGAAAGGAAAACGCTCGAACAGTTTAGCGGCTGTTGGCCAACAACTTCCGTACACAGATATAGATCCATTCTTCGCACCTGGTCTAACTTCACAACTCTAGGGGCATTTGCAAATATAGCAAAACCCTAAACCCAAAATGAATCTAAACTATTTACAAAGTATAGCAAAATTTCAAATCTATCACTGATAGACCACTAACAATAATTTAATTTATCAATGTCTATTAGTGATATTGAAGTCTACTCGTCTCTATCATTGATATAATCTTAAATTTTGTTATATTTTGTAAATATTTTCAATAGTTTTGTCATTTACGATTTTTTTTCTTAAGAATGAGAACTTATTGCACCATTGCCCGCCACATGTAACTTATATTATTTCCATGGAGGGTTGGGTGGACAAATTTGCAATTATCAAATATTAGATAAAACAAAATTTTGTTTTTTTTTTTAATAATAGGACCCTACTTGTAAAAAAAAAAATCAAATATAATCGTAAGCGTTTAGGGACTAAACTTGTAATAATTAACCAGTAAAAATATTAAAAAACTATTGATTCTTAAATTTTAGGTTTAGTATATATTTGCTTTGTAAATTTAAAAAATGTAATCCATTAAGTCTCTTATTTTGAGTTTGATTTTAATTTGGTATTTAGGTTTCAGAATGTTACGATCTTACATTTGAGATTTGAGTTTTGTTTCAATGTAATTTCTAGATATTTATATTAATTAAACTATTTATTTAATTATGAATTACATTATTTTAGGGTAAAATACACTTCTAACCGCTTAAGTTTAGAGTTGTCGTTTATTTGTATTCAATGTATCGACATAAACACTTTAACCTATGATGTTTGGAAATAATTCTAAATGGTTTTTGAGTTTAATTGACCACTGGTCGACAAATGAAAAAGTGATCGTGACATGACAGAGACAATATCCTGATAATTTTTTTTATTATGAATTTTGTTTCCTTTCGAAATGCAATTTTAAATTATATATGTAGTAATTTTTAAATCAATTTTTTATTTTATTTTATTTTTATCATAATGAAGGAGACATGAAAGTTCAATTTTAAATAAATAGAATTTTTGCCTTTACATGAATTTTATAGTAAATTCCCAACATTCTTTCTTTTTTTCTTTTTCACTAATTTTATGATATTGTTTCTTTTAAGTGTTTGGTTGTGAAGCTTTGGTTAATTTCAATAATTTTCCAGAAACATGAAAGTTCAAAATGAATTAGCGTATGTGTTCATGGAAATTAATAAATTAATTTTTTATCTAAAAAATTATTCTAAATGATAATACTGCAAAAAATATTTACAAAATATAACACAATTTTAGATTATATCAATATCTATCAATGTGTATTATTGATAAGATTTAAAATTTTGTTATATTTTATAAATATTTTTGTTTATTTTACTATATTTAAAAATGCTCTTTTTTATCTCATGGAAATTAAAATGAATTTTTATTTAAAAAATAGATAATTTGATTCTTCTTCCAAAATTATTAAACATGAAAGAAACATGTGATATTTTAAACTCAAAAGAAACATGAAACTTCTTTGTCAAGTTCGAGTTTAATTTCATTGGACAATCTATTGATCTTCGTAGTTTCTATTTTCTCTTCATGTTTTAAAAAATTAATTTTGACGCACATACCTCTTAATTTGGTAATATTTTGCTTTTTTATCATTTGAATTTTTATTTAAAAGAATCACGTTTTTTATCGTAAAGGTCGGGTTAAATTGTATTTGGACTCTCGAGTTTTCAAACTTGACATTTTAGTATTTGAAGTTTAATTGTAATATCATTTTGGTCTGTTCTTTTTTTTTTCTTTTTCTTAAATTGTGTAATAGTGTTTAGGTAGCAATAATCTTTTACTAAAAAACAATATTTTATTTAATTTTAAAAATAAATGCATATTTTATCATTTAAAATTTACACAAATTTTCTGACACTAATTTGACATTTTCACTATTATTTCAAAATTATTTAAATATTTAATTCCTTTCTTACTAAAATCATATAGTTTTTTCCTCATATAGTTTTTTCCTCGGTCGGTGAACACCCAAAGTGTGGGACTTCCTCTCAATAGAACTTAAAGTGATGACAACGAGAGAGTAATAGAAAAATGACTTTCTTGTTCACAAATACCACTCCGATAACCGTTCGATTTTTTTTTTCATAAAAAAAACTTCTAAATACCACTCCTACCCTTATTATTATTATTATTACTTTACTATTTTATAATGTTATGGAATTCCAAACCAAAATAATCATAATAATAATAATAAATTTTAATTTAAGAAAGTAAAAGATATTTTAATTAATTAACTTAAAAAAAATTCAACTTATTTTAAAATGTAGATTTATTTATATTAAATAAAATAGTTAGATAATAAGCATAATTTTTAAAAAATAATAATTAGATAATCATTATCGAGGAGGTTTTTTCAAAAATAAAAAAAAAATCACTAAAAAAACAAAAACACATTACACTCAAGTGTAAATATTTTATCCAATTTATTACGTCAGTCATTTAACCACTTAATGGTTGCAAACACGATAAGAAATGGTATAATAAAGAGTAAGAGGTTCAAACCACGAATCATTTGGATCTTTTATTACCAATTTATACAAATTTGATGTCTTAGCTAATTTTTGTATGCAAAAAATATTTAGCAGTATAAAAAATGAAAGGAAATTTCATGTAACACACTGAGATTAAAATAAAATATTTGATAATATATATATATATATATATATAGAGAGAGAGAGAGAGAGAGAGAGAGAGAGAAAATAGTGATATGAAAAACTTGTGAATACATGAGCTAATGACACAATATGAGGTTAGAACTGAAGAAGCCCTATGCCATTCTTTTTCTAAGGCCATCACCAACTATCAAAATGTTAAAGATTTGGAGACTACTTTCAAAGCTTTAACATGATCCCATATTCTTAAGCAGAAAATGGAATCCTCAGTGCCATCCTTTGGCATAGCCAAGGCCTATCCACGTCGGGATCGATAAATCGATGCAGAATGAAGTCATCAGCTTCTTCATCCAATAATTCTCTTGCCCAACACACCCTTTTCATTGAGCAACTCCCTGGCCCAAAACACCTGTATTGAAAAACACAAGTCTCCTATCAGGTGATTGTTAGACCTCCAATATTGCATACATACGAAAGAAAGGGCAAGAAGGGAACTACACCAAGAAATGCCACCGGGAAGGTGATAGGTACCTAGATATAAGGGGTATAGTGGTCATGAGATGGAAGTTGGTTACTAGATGATTGTATAAATAGTAAGAGAAATGAGTGAGTGACGGGAGATTATCTTGTGGAGTAATCTAGGCTTGGGTGAGAGCACTCAAGAGAGGGAGTTTCAAGTACCATAAAACTTGGATTATATTGTAGTTCTTCAATAATTCTCAATATATTTTAGATATTAATTCTTGTTAGGAAGTATCCTAACAAAAGGCTATTGGAGAGGAAGAATTCACCTGAAGGTTCCACATTGCTGTGGGTATAAAAAGGGGATGTTTGGGAATTGGAAAAGTAGGTTTTATTTTAAGTAAAAGCTGCAGAGGGCTTTTAGGGAGAAGATTCCAGCGTTCTCGAAAGAACTGGGTGTTACTCTTTATCTTTTGTATTTCCTTTCTTGTTTTGGATTATCTTTGCTTATCTTGTGAACTCTTGCATTCAATTGAAATATATTACAGCAGAGTGCTGCCTCTGTCATTGTGGAGCTTTTACTGAGTTTCAGGTGGAAGGTTCTTAACAGATCAAGTCTGATCACTTAGACGATGTTCCCATTCATTCATCGTATAATTATTGTCGATGAGACGAAAAAAGCATTAAATGCAACATACTTATACTCGTAGAAGCAAGAAGTTCTCTCGTTTTCAGCTTTCCCCCAGTTATCCCAGCCTGCTGGTTTGATACATGCATCCATGTATGTGTAAGCAAATACCACCCTTGCAAATGGTCCCCATGGTCGGCCAAGATGAACGTACGAAGTCTCGCCACTGCCTGTGATCACACATCTACAATAATCGGAAAAAAGTCATAAACATTTCCAAAGAAAGGGACATGATGAAGATGTAGCAGAGTCAGACAATTTTAAGCTATCACAAGAAAGCATTTCAGAATGTAACAGCGAACGTTTTAAAAGAACACTTGAGACAAAGTATTGACCTTCTTTGAAACTCTAATCAATATAGTAGATTGCAATAACTCATACAAAAGCATATCTTGGTTTTTGGTGTAAATTTAATGGTTAGTGCTTCAAAATCCCATCTCAAAGTCAGATTCATAACAGCAAAGAACTATAATTAGAGACTAGAAGATCCAGTATTTCTAAAGAGTTTCTTTATACACACACATAATATGAGTATCTTAACTAGTTAAGTACACCTCCAACTAATATCACACGAGAACCATTTAACTTCACAATATTTGATTGTTAGAAAACATATTTTAATATCCTAATTCCTTTTCTACCTAGACGGCCAGCATAGAGTCCGAATCATAATCCCGTTGTCATTTTATATTTTATTATTTTATAATAACCTAATAAAGATACAAAATGTGAAAAATGAAAAAAAAATCTGTACTCATCTTAAGCTTCTAAGATGGAAAGGGATATAAAATCAGAATATTTGATTGTTAAAAGAACTTATGGGATTTTAATATCCTACTTGGACGGCAATTACAGAGTTTGAAACTTCGACCCATAATCCTAAAGTCACTTCATATTCCTAATAGTAACACTTAATTTTAAAAGAGGGCGTACAAAATCACTCCCGCCCTTAGGTTCTAAAATCAAAATGATATAATTGCAACTATGAATTATCACTAAACACTGAAAGGATAAAAGAAGTTAACCAAATAGTTATTGTCCAAAAAGAGATGATCGATGATGCAGAGCCAAACACGAATCATTGTTTCAACAATCTATGAGACACCAGATAGTTTGAACAAGAGGAACATAGTTTCCACCAACGCACCTCAAGAACACATAACCTGTCGTCTCTAGAGAAGATTTTCTGCTCTGTGCAGTAATAAAGCCTTTCGACTTGCAATGGACATGACAATGCTCCAACAGAGCAGTGCTGTTGCCAAATATGAAGTCCACACTTCCTTCGATATAACAATCCTTCAAATACTGTCTTCCATAATGTAGGTACAGAGTATCCTGCATCAAATTATATGGGAAAATGAAACTGATCAAAGCTTTTCCTGGTCATCCAAGAGTCTTTCACATGAAGAAACAATAGCAGGCAATAGAAGTACGAAAAGACTATCTACTGTAATCGTAAACAGCATTGGCTGATTGAGGTAGCCAAAGGACAGAGATATTAAATGTCAACAACAGCATCAAACTGTTGATCCTAATCGCGAGTTATAGATAGAAAAAGCAAAGAAAGCTTGATGGAATTGAACCAACTTCATTAAAAGTTGGACAATATAGATATTACATAACATGGGGTTACTTCTCAAAACTAGCAAGGAGAGGAGTAGCTCATGTATCTTGCAAACATTACGGTCCCTCATTATTCTAATGTGGATCCTCAACAATAGATAGCAGCTACGGCTAAGATTCAGGCCTACTCTCGAACTTAGCCCAAAACCAGGACCAGCACCATAGAATATGGCACTCTTTAGCTTGGGAAATACCTCTTTGAATAAATATGGTGAGTTAAACATCCATCCTAACAAACCAACCGCAAGTTTCTATGATAAAAGGGCCTTTAATATTGTTTGACTTCTTGAACTAACTATACACTATTGGAATACCTGCCAACCAAGAAACCTGCAATTGTAAAAGGCACAACGATCTGCTGTAACTCTGATAGCCACAGCTTGTCCAGAACCCTGAAGAAAACAAAGAAACCACAACATAATCGTTGATCAGAAAGTTGATCAGAACACTAAGAAAGTTGATCAGAAAAACACAGAAAATTAGCTTGTACAGAGATCCTCATGGTGCAATTTCAAAAATCATCCTCAAACATTGAATACAAATGGGTTTTAATTCTTAGTTCCATCTCCATATTACTGATATGTTTAATGAGTGAGAAAGTCAATCCAAAATCCAAAGTAAAGATAAGATGATCAAAGATGTCCTAAAAGTAAAAGGGTACTTGAGGGGAAGAATTCTCAAACGTGATATTCTCAGCAATGAAATCCTCTCCTTCCACAATTGTACTCCCACAACCAAAAGTCCCAGTTCCAATGACACGAGAAGCCTGATCACCAAAGACAGAAATATGAGAAGAATATTAAAAATTCTGAAAGTTAAAAGAAAACCCAGATACGAAATGATAAAAAAACGGATGAGAAACGGACTTGGTGGTGGTTAATTTTGGTGGCAGTATTGTCCCAAGTGAGAATAGTAGTCTCAGGGTTCAAACCGGCGAAAGTAATGAAATTTTTGGTCTTGGGTACATACAGAGGCTGCTTGTAAATACCAGGAGACAAACGGATTATAGTGCGGCAAGTATTGCTGAATGGAACCGCGTCTATGGCTTCTTGAACCGTGCGGAAATCTGCACAGCCGTCGTGTGCCACTGTGAGGACCCTGGGCTGGGCCGCCATGAAAACCTCTATCGAAGCTCGTGCCGGTGCGTTGTTAGGAAGTGGGTTGATTGTTGAAGATGAACATCAAACCAAATGTAGAAATAAAACGGAACGGAATCCGAAAACTCCCAATTTGGGATCGATTAGCTCAATTTCTTTTTTTCTTTTCCTTTATTTTCTTTTTATTTTTTCATGTTCTGCTTTGATTGAGGTGGCACTGGGGGAGATTACCAAGAAGATGGGATGGAATCTTCTATTTAATAAATAAATAAATAAATAAATAAATAAATATTACTTTACCATTTGTAATTTTAAGTTTTTGTCATTTTGGTTACTAAAATTTCAAAAGTGTTCGTTTTAATTTAATATTCTATTTTTAAATTTGTGTTCTTTTTGTTTTTGAACATTAAAAAATTGATAATTTAATTTCTTAAAAATACAATTGATAAAAATAAAAACAAACGGACCAAAATGTTTACTTTTAAAAAGTACAAAAATCAAAATGAATATTTTGAATGTCCAGAGATTGTAATGAACCATTACGAATATTTTAAAACTACAAAAACTAAAATGAGAATCAAAATAGTATTTAAGACTTAAAAATAATGAAATTTTATTTATTTTAGTTGTCTAAAAAAGGTTAATTTAAAAATAGGAATTTGTAATTAAATTTTCTTTTAATTTCTTGGAAAAGTTGCAAAGACGTTGAATGATTGACATCTATTTACACATTTGGTTCAAATCTCTCAATTCGATTGTACTTAAACAACAAAATACAGATACTTTGTTATAAAATTAAATAAATTATTTATACTAAAAAAATAAATATTTTATGTTTTTTAATGTTTATTATTTATATTATATCTATCTTTTTAAATGTTTAGTTATTATAAATGTCAAAAGGAAAATATTTACAAAATAGAACAAAATTTTAGATTTTATTTTATCTATTTTAGATAAAATCTAAAATTTTGTAATATTTTATAAATATTTTAGTTCGTTTTGTTATATTTAAAAATGTCTCTAAATGAAATTTTATTATTAACACAGCAGAAAATATTAAGAAGTTTTATGTAAAAATAAATAATACTTCCCAACTGATCTGTAAATTCAAGTCCAACATAAACTCTTTCATCTAATGGCCAAAAAAAAATAAAAATTAAATTTTTAAAAAGGAAAAGAAAAAGACTAATAAAGAATTTGTTAAAAAAGAATATATCAGAATAGAGAGTGGAAGAAAAGTCAGAGCAATTTCTTGCGTTCAAAGAATGTCCTGAGATGCCATAATTGTAAAGCAGCCACAGACAAGCAAACTCCAAGTGATAAGACACTAAAAGTCGCCATCTTTGCATTTGTTGATCTATTCAGTTGTTGCATTTCCTCCTCTCTGTGAACCAAAAAAGATAAACAAAAACAATAATAATGAATCAATCTATCACATCCATCATACCATCAACTCAGACTGAGTGTCCATTTGAATTGACTTTTTAAGTGTTTATAAACATTGTTTTTGCATTTATAAACAACTATTTAAACACTTAGAAAGTCAATCCAAACACACTCCGAATGAATCTACAAACTAGATAGCCCACCAAATATACAAATGCTAATAAAACTAAAGAATATGTCATTTTAGTATTTTTTTTTTTTTTATCAAATTCTGTATGGTTATGATGAATGACATGCTTAAGAAACTTAGTTTGATGTCTTTCATACTCCAATTTTATTGTTATTGTCATATATGTGCGCTTTTAGTCTACTCAACATGTCAAATACATTTGTTGCACTAACAAATGTTTGATACGTGTCCAATAAGTGTTGAGTGTTCAAGTGTCCAACACAAATACATTTGTCAAACTAAAGTGTACATGTTTTATTGGATTCTCAGAAACTCAATCCATTGTAATGTACCTTTCACGGAGATAAAACATCTCATCATGTATGGAGGTGACTGTGTCGTACAACTTCTTCAACTCAAGTTCCATTACCTAGCATAAGAGATGATGAGCAATTTCATCAGATGACCATTTGACAGATTCTTCTATCAAACAAAAACAAGAACCCATCTTCTACATTTAGTAGAGAACATAATGAGACGCAAATGCAGTTTAGACAAGGACAAATTGGTAAAAGTATGCAATCTTTACTATATTTCAGCCATGCCTTACATATTTAGACCATACGATGAAAATATCAGCATAAACATCATAAATTAGGAGCCACTGAAACCCATAAAACATCATCGTATATGAAAGACTTGTATTTCTTTTTGGTTTTGTCCATTTATTTTCTCTCTCTAACCCAGTTACTTTAACCCACAAGCATGATCCTCGTAGTTGTGGTGGCATTAACTGTACATTTTACATTAAGCCTTCCCTTCCTTTATTTTCAATTTGAATAGGAATTCAAATGATAATCCTGCCTTATATCATTAGGGTAGTCCTTAGTTAAAAGAATCAAGACTTTGCTTTCCTCCAGAATTTTATGGCTTCTTTGGCATTTTTTACTTCCAGGGTCCCCTTCAATTTTAGCTTCAAAAGGAATTTAAATGATGATCCACCTTCAACTAGTGGGGTGGTCCTTAGTGCTATTCTTCAGAATAAAATAATGGCCGTCTCGCTTTATGAGGCCCCCCCCTATTTTGGGCCAAACTCTAGAAGATGAACATCCCAAAGAAGGTTACAAGTTCTTCACTTGGTTGTACAAGGGAGAAGTCGTATCATTGACACTGTCTTGATGTTGGTCTCCTTTTGCTTGATTCCATAATGATAAGTTCTTTACAAGAAAAAGAGGGAGATTCTTGTTGAAAACATAATTGTTTTAATGATATCGTAAGGAAGAAAAAGGAGAAAATCTATTCTACAATCTGAATCCATATCAAATCGAACTATGATCTAACATGAACACTTATTTCACCATGCAGCCACCACAATGATCACAAGTTCAACACAATCATTCAAAGAAATAAGCATAATTAGAGGAAGAAAAAAAAACATCAAACAATGAGCAAATGCATCCATGTCTAAGCCAAAAACAACTGAGCAATTTCAGGACTTACTTCAACCTGGCCTTTCTTAGCAACCTTAGACCAGTCCTTAGAAGAAACACCGGACCTCCAATCAAATTCAATAGTAACTGAACCTGGAGGCTTTTGTTCGGGAGCCCAAAAGCAAGTAGTATAATCCCCAGACTCGGCTGCAGTGAACGCAAAATATCCAGATTCCACATGATCCGCATTATGATACGTGTTGCCATGAGGCGAACTAACCTAATCAGAACCCCCATTACCCTAAATTAATCATCTAAACAAATTCCAAAATCAACAAAAACAAAAACCCAAAAGAAGAACCATAAAGATGATGAATTCAGAATGGAGAAGATAAGCAATGGATAAACTTAAAAGTGAATATACCCTGACAGTGAGCTTGTGAGGATCGGGAATGGGAACACCTTCGTTGAGATTAACGACCGAATATTTGCCGACGGTCATGGCATTGGCCTTGATGTCATCGGAAATGCATTTGGTGGCGCCGGATTGAAGATCGAAGCGCATAGAATCAACAACAACAGTTGATATGAGGCCTAAAACAATAGAAACCAAGAAACTCCATTTCGGCATCTTCATTGATTCCGGCAGATTAAGATGAAAAGATCATCAAATTCAAAATCTTAAGAAACGGCAATTGAGGGAATAATTATGTTAGTAGATTATCCAGATTTGAAGTTGAACAAAAGATCAGCAAACTTGAATATGAAATTTCGTCGGAACAATATCAAACAATGTCTTCAAAATGGTCTTGCGCTTTGGGGAAAAGAAAAGAAAAGAACGATGACATGGGCCTTCTAAATAGGCCAGGCCCAAGCTAAAGCCATCTCGATCCAAGCCCAGGCCCAAAAAGGAAAACTAAATTATAGCTCCAACGTTCCTTCACTCTCATTACACAAACTAGGGGTGTCCATGGTTCGGTGTGGTCCGGTTTTGGGCGGAATCAAAGACCAAATCGAACCTCTCGATTCTCCTACACATTGAACCATTGAAAACCGAATTTCATCGATTTTGGTTATTGAACCGAACCAATTTTTCTCGGTTTAGATTTGTTCGGTTCGGTCCAAACCGTTTAGAAAAAAGAAAAAAAAACATCAAATCATTCTTAAGTTGGGGTTGAGCCTAAAGAAAAAAGTAATAACAAAAGTTTTGTGCGGACTTTTTTGTGAATTAGTATATATATTTTTATTAATATAAATATTGACACAATTAATATAATAGGTTACGGTTCGGTTCGATTTTTTACGGTTTTTAAAGTGGTGAACCGAAGACCCAACCAAACCTCTCGGTTCTATTCCTTAGAGAACCTGTGGTTCCATATTTTTTAATAAAACCGAATCGAACTAATTGATTTGGTTCGGTTCGGTTCAGTTCGTCGGTTTTTCTCGGTTTTTGTACACCCCTAACACAAACATCACAACGAGGTGCGTGTTTTCTATGTAACTTTATTCTCTTCTTCAAACAAGTTTATTGGGGTCACGTGGAAGTACATGGTATTAAATTGACATCAACAACAATAATAAAATAATTATAGAATTATAAATATAAAAATTGAAATTGCATTTTCTCTTTTGAGATTAAAAATACAATATTTAATCCTCACTTTTGTACTATAAAAGAACATAGTGTTTGTACTATCAATCTCAAAGTCAAAAGTTTGATTCCTCTACATCTCACGTTTTAATTCAATACCTTTGAAAATAAACGGAGAAAGATGGAAAAATAATAAATCATTTTTAAAATTATTTTCATAATTTAAAATCATATCATTCTTTTAAATTTATTATAAAAATTAGATGTTTAAAACTATTTTCAAGATTCGAGAATTAAAAGGAAAATTTAAAAAAATTAGGTATGTGATTCATTTTCGTTTTCATATTTTTTAAAAACAAAAAGTACAAAGAAAATAATTAAAATATGTTTGGTATACATGTTTTTAAAAACAACTTCTAAAAACAATATTCGAAATACCTCATTTTCGAAAATAATAAATTGTCGTTTTATTTTGAATTCGAATTTCAAAATTTTAAATTGGAATCAACCTTGTTTTCAAATACAATAAAAAAATAAGAATTTGTTTTTATTTTTTATAATAATTTTTGAAACACAATCCAAACGAAAGTTTCGAGATATTAAAGTTTTCAAAACTAAAACTAAAATGATAAATTTTTAAATAAAAAATAAAGTTCATTTAATTGAGTCATAATCATCCAGTTGTGGAGTGTATTTAAAGGAGTGGCCCAAAGTCAATTTTGGTAGATATTTCATTTTCACTTAATTCGAATAACTTTGATTTTATTTGGTCAAAGAGCAAGAAATGATTAATGGAAAAACAAATAAAAATAGAGAGAAAAGAAAATTAAATTCATATAATTACATGCATATTATATTTTTTTAGTTAATCGAGATTCATACACGTTGTTGTAACCGTTGTAAATTTGAAATCAAAGTATCGATAATTGAGAAAACACTAATTTGTTCTTAATACACTAAGAATGCGATATACTCGAATTGACAATTTTATAAGTATGTTAGTGAATACAATTAATTTGATGGGCATAATATATCTAAATACATAATAATTTTAGTTTTTTACAACATACACATTTAGAAGATTCAAACGTTTGACATTTTGGTCAATAGTTCATGTCTTAATCAATTGACCTATGCTCAGTAGTTAGTCGACATCTAAGTAAGTACACCAATAATCACAATCAATCAACGGATACAAATGTATAATTTTTTACTTCAACTATAGAAAGGTATGAATAATTTTAGTTAATTGCTTTGGAAAGTATATTCAATTTAAGATTTCAATATGTATGTGTGTGTATATATATA
>JBBPDJ010000026.1:1657250-1674431 GCA_037974625.1 Cucumis cinereus
TATATATATAGAATTCAACATACTATAGTAAAAAATAATAAAATTGACAAAATATAATAAAATTTCAGATAATTAAGGTTTTCAAAATTAATATTTACAAATTTGTAATTCATTTTCAAAATCCAGTGTCCAAATATGGAATTCAATCATTTTCAAAATCCACTATTTGACCAATTGAGTTTTGTTTGCCATTGAGAGTTCCAAGTACTTTTTTCAAAAGCTCCTTTCATATTTTCACTTTTTTTTTTGTTTGGAAACCTTTTTTAGATCAATATAGTCATATTGGAGATAAATTTGGGATAAATTAAATAATTAATTATTTTAATATGAGATATAAAAATAAATATTATAATTGTTTAAGTTTTATATAAAGGATTTTATAAAGCGGAGAAAAAGAAAAGAGAGCTTTAGTATTATCATACAGATCTCTAGATAAACTTTGGTCTCCCTTTTCGATTTATTCTTTGAAAGAATCTCTTGCGAGCTAGATATGAAAGTTCAAGAATACTTTTGACATAAAACGTATTAATGACTTTATATCCATATACTAACTATAAAACTATTTTTAAAGTTCTATATCAACATATAATAAAATCATAATATATATATATATATATATATATATATATTCTAATTAAAATTTACAGCACACGAGTTAATATTAAATAGAACCTTGTGAACACATTTTAAAATAATGATAATGGAATAAAAAAATATTATATAAAAGAAGTAAAATAAAATGATTATTAAACGAAACAATAGAATTCAGGAGTATTATATAAAATTCGTATGTGTGATTGTTTTCTCAACTTCTCAAAGAGTCCAATATTGTTGACACATGTGACTTGCACATACATTTTAACAACATTGTTGATGCACGTGACTTGCACATGCATTTTAATAACATTGTTGATGCACGTGGCTTGCACGTTTATTTTATTATTCTTAAATTAAAATATCATTTTGGTTTATATACTCTAAAGTTTGTTCGATTTTATTTTTTATATTTTCAATAACTCTTAAATTTAGTCTCCAAATGTCACATTATTATCATTTTTTTAAAAAAAAAAAAAAAGTAGTTAACTATAGCAATTTTATATAAATTTGGAAAATATATTCCCACATTGTTTTTTTAATCAATTTTATTATTATTATTATTTAATAAATTTCAATAAAAGAATAATTTGTATGGACTAAATTTATTGATAATATGGAGACAGACACAAATTGGATAATAAAAAAATAATCCTCGAATTCAATCAACAAATTATCGTAAATATGGAAAGAAATAATCTGCAAAATCTACAACAGTTAACTTATGAGACAACCACATAACAACTCAAGAATAAAAGTTAGAGAGTTTAAAAATATATATTAGTCAATAATAAATACACCAACATAGCAAAATAAACCAAAATATTTACAAATATGACAACATATCATTGTCTACCTGTGATACACACATATAGACATCTATTATTAGTGATAAACTATCACTATCATCTATCACTAACAGACATTAATAGATTTTTATAATTATCTATTTACAAATAAATACTAATATTTTTATTATATTTTAAAAAGAAATATTTCAAACAAAATTATTTATTTATTTATTGGGAAAGAGGAAAGCAGGTAGAATTAAAAATTCACCAAAATCCATTGAAGAAAAAGATCCATGCATTGACCAATTAACCCATTTGAATACTCAACAAAACCTCTTTCCGCACATCATCACTAATATTCATGTGGTTCAAATTTTCACGCCGTCACTCACTGCGTGACCTCACACTGTTAGATTTCTTTTAAATACATTAATAATACAGGCCTTTAAAATTAATCACCACGAATAGTCTAAATTAATTTACTTATGAAAATTTAGTTGTTTAATTCATAATTTTTTTTTTTAATTTGGCCAATTGTTAGTTCAAGAATGCAACTCCTAAAAAAATTGATAGATGTAGATTGATATTTTTTCTAAACAAAATACAACTTAATCTACCGTTAAGAAATCAAATTTAGTAACTACTAAAGCGTGCATGATTATAATTTGAATGTTTCATTTACACTAAACAAATATCTAAGCAACTATAATAAGATCGATCTACCGACTATGTTACGTGTCATCGTTTTTAGGCATAATGTGCTGAATGTTTGACATGAGAATGTTGTATCCATGCATAAAAGTCATAAACATACAGCGGTGTGGACTTGGTAAAGAAGAGGCCCCTCCTTCTTGTTTTTTTCAATAATGATAATATTGATAATTAAAATTATGTTGTTTTTTTCTTCCCATTTTGAAGAGTCCAATTCTTTTTTCTTTTTATTTTAATTTTCTTTGGTCATTACCATGAAATTGATTAATTCATACCAAATAAATATAATTAAAAATAGAGGGAAAAAAAAAACCTAAACTCTAACTTGTAAGTTGACTTTTTCTCTTTTTCTCTTTTTACTAATTTAACGTTATTTTTTTAATCTTAAAACTAAGATGTTCGATATCTCATCTCTACGATTATAGCACTAAAAAGAATAAAGAAACAATGCGTTGTTAAGTTATTTTCAATATCGTAAATCTTGAAAATATAACCACATATAATTTCTTGCATAAAAATATTATTACTATTTAATCAATGTCCGTAAAAAGTTAACTTTGTAGGACTAAATTATTTTAAGATTCATTGAAAATACGTGGAGTAATTTGGACATACACGGAAGCTAAAATGATATTTTAACCTAATAATAATAAGAGAACGGTTTTGAATATTGTGTTGTAGCTTTGGTGTCAAGTTCGTAAGTTGTACACAAAATCAACAACGTCGTAACGCCTTGCGTATATTTAATCTTAACATTTAAGATATTTTTTTTTTCAAAAAAAGAAAAAACATTTAAGATATCAAAATGACTAAATTAGAAAAAAAAAAAGACTTTTAAAATTAAATTTGCATCAGCCCCATATCATTTTTTCGTAGCCCAACGACAATTCAAAGATTTTCAAAACTTTCCCATCTTTTTTTTTTGTTGGAATTTTTATTTTTAATTAATGTCGGTGAACGCCTACAATCAAAGTTATACATTAGGTAGAAGCTTACGTAAGAGAAAGATCGTACGTAAATAAGTTCGAGAGAGATAATATCTTTTTAAAATTTTGACTTCCACGTTGTTAATTTTGTATAATATTATTGAATAAAAAATATAATTTTCTTTAAACCAACGTGACAAGTTCATGCAACAAAAATGCATGTGAGAGATAGCAAATACTCCAAGATGAACCACAAGGAAGACAACATTGATATTACATGTGGTTCAACAATAAGGCATACATACATTATACGAGAGAAAGATTGATGTTACTCATATTCAATTTTGATGGAGATTACGAGAACATAAGTTACCTCGATCACTATATGTTACAATAAAGCTAGTTAGATGTTTATTGACTTTAACAAATATATTATTGTTGGGAATGAATAGTTAATTGTTAAAATGACTTGTCATAAGATTAGTTTTTTATTTAATTTTAGAGTAAAAAATGTTTTCTTAGGGTTCTAAAAAAATTGGTTGTTTGAGTTGTTGAAGAGGGAAGTTTTGTTTTCATTCTTTTAGTACGAGCAAAGTTTTTACTTATTTCAATTTCTCTCCAACGAATACACATACGATAAGGGTAGCATATTAACCCTGGAGATCAACAATCGACAAGAAACGATTTCGCATTGAAGTCATGCAGGAAATTGCTTTCAAGATAGTGATCATTATTCTATACAACATAACAACAAATTCACTCGATACTTTGTTTTTACAATACAACACGAGATCTTCTAGTAAAATTACTAGAATCAAAAGTCACGAAAACTTTTACAAAAGAAATAAAACAATATTTCATTATTGTAGAGATATACGAAAAGTTATTGTCTCTCGTACGAATTATAGTAAACTAATATTAATTTTTAAAACCTACTCTTAAATTAAATAAGCTCCACGAGTCACCACAAGAATGTTATTAAAAAGAATGATACACATTTGGCTTTGGTCATGTGGCTATCTCATTCATATTAATTATCATTAGACTTTGGCTTCACACATTTCATCAAAAGAATAGTATTATATATAGATTTGTATATCATATTATGTATGAAAGTCTAAATTTAGTTGTTAGGACTATTATAGAGCCTACACCCTTCAAATAAATTCCATTTATGCCTAAAATATAAAGTCAAAATAGACTAAGTTCAAAGCATAGGGAGGGACGCCATAATTAATCACCGTACCAAAAAGATTGCGATGTTCAATTTAAACTCTTCTTGATTCAAGAACTTACACCATAGCATATACAATCGTTTTATAAAAAGGATCAAAAGAGATTTAGGTGGTCAAAGTGAGCTTAACTCCTCGGTAGTATTGACACGACCTCCATCATGTTTGGTAGACAATTTGAATTTCGATAAACATTGATTTGGAACTGTCAAAACAAGCAAAATTCAACACGGTGATTAACCTGCACTACTTTCTTTCACGTTGAAGGTTCAAATTTCTCAAACATTATTAATTCTACTAAAAAAATCATTTATTTTGTTGTCAATTTAAAAAAAATAAAACAAACGTTGTTACCACGTTACACAAGCTCAAGTAGCATATAAAGATGTGATATCAAAAATAAAGAAGCTTAATTATATGAATTCCAAAAAAAAAAAAAAAAAAAAAAAAAAAAAAGCCCATCATCCATAGCTAGCTCTAATCTATGCCCTATATTGACATATGCTCATATCCACATAATATAAAGAAGACTTTACACTTAATTATATTGATGGTAATATAATATCAACATCATTTAAAGTGTGATTTAAATTATATGACTAATTGTAATTAATGGAAATAATGTAAATGTATTATTATTGTGATATAAAATTTAAAAGGACAAATAAAAGTAAAATGATCACATTTTTTCAAAACTAAGAAATTTAAATAATAGATATTTTAATAGTTAAAAGAAAGAAAATATAATAAGATCGTACAAAAGTAGAATAATCTTGCAAAATTTGATCTTCAAATGAAATTTTAACTTGAGTTTGTACCTACTAAACTTGACATCCTTACTATATCGATTTTCATCTTACACTTTGAATTACAACAAATTGAAATATAAATTTAGATATTGTAAATTTTACTTATTTCTTCGATTTTAACAAGTTTTCAAATTAAAATAAATCAAAAGACATAAGTTAAAAATTTTGGTATTAATGTCTATGACAACGATTGGTGTCTATCGACATTTATTATTGATAAAATTAGAATTTTGTTCGATTTTATAAGTATAATTAATAATTTTAACATTTATGATAATTATAGTTTTTTAAAAAAATTCCTATTGATTGGGAGTGGATAATTGAAGTAGATGCTAAAACTTACCCTTAACTGATTTTTCCGGGAAAATTTCAAATTTGCTTCTGGAGAAAGCATCACCATCGACAAATGGCGGCTGACCAACTGTAATGTACTGCTCCATCAATTGCCAGTCGAGCAATCCTCATTTTCACGCGGCGGAGCAAGGCTACGGATTATTCATTCCTATGCCGAAACTCATGATGTGGGTCCTCTTCTCTCTAATCGATTCCACCCACTTTCTCTGTTTTCACTCTTTTCCCTCTTCTCTTCTCTATCCGCCGACGATTCCCAAAACCCAACTCGTTAATTTTTTCACAAACCCATCTACACAAATTAACCCACCACGAAAATTTATCTCCATTTCTTCCTCAAGTCGAAAACCCACGAAGCTTCTCACCTCATCATTTCGACAAAGTCAAAAGGTAAACCCCCGACCCCATTCCTTTTTTTGTTCAATACTTTTAAAACATGATAGAAGAGAACAGAACACAATAAAGGAATGACAGGTCTATAATAATTGTCAAATGCCCATCATATATATATATGTGTGTGTGGGAAATACATTTCGAACAAGCAATAAGCAACTCATCCTGTAAAAGCCAACCAACTTTTTAAGTTTTGTTTTGTTTTTGTTTTTTTTTTTTTTTAATTTTGATTTCTTCTTAGATTTTTGTTTATATATATAACTCATCTGTAATTGTAAGAAAGCTGATTTGGGTTCTGTTAAAGATGAAGTTTGGGAAGGAGTATTTGTCACAAATGGTGCCAGAATGGCAAGCAGCTTATTTGGATTACAATCATTTGAAAGCAATTTTGGCTGAAGTAAGTATATCTAAGCAGCCAAAAGGTTCAGATGTCTCGGGCAAGCTAAAGAGAAAGGTGTCTTTGTATAGAGCTTTTAGTGGGCTTACCGGAAGAAGGCATTCTCCAAGGAAGCAGGATGATGCTATCATTACAAACATAGTTCAAAATGGTTCTGAAGAGATCTATCAGAGTATGTTCTTTATGTCATCTGATCGAGGAGGTGAAAATGAGGTGGTGTTCTTTCGGAGACTTGATGATGAATTCAATAAAGTGGTGAGGTTTTATAAGAAGAAAGTGGGGGAGTTGATGGTGGAGGCAGAGGAATTGAGCACACAGATGGATATTTTGATTGCTTTGAGGATAAAGGTAGAGAAACCAGATGTTGCTTTCGAAGATGTTGATGAACATGTTGATCTAGCACGAAGTGCAGTCTCCTCAACTGTTAATTCGATCAATGGAAGAGCTACAGGTAAGTTAACATTGTTGTTGTGAGATTGAAGACAAAAAACCATAAATGTTTAGTTATGAATACAAAGATTTTGTGAAGCTATTATCAAGGGCAAGAAAAATTTGATTTTGTTTTTTACTGTCTAGATTGTGTTTTTGGAGGACAGTCGCGCTTGGAAACAACTCAGGAAGTTGAGATGGCAGATGATGCAACTTCAATAGGTGAAGTTATGGAAGTAAAAGAACCAAAAAGTTGCTGCAGGAAGGAGAGTAGAGGAGGAATTCAGACCATTCAAGAAAGACCAGCTTCATTAGACTTGTTACCCCATGTACGGATAAATATCTCTCCCGAAACACCAGTATCAACTTTAAAATACATGGTTGCAAGTTCCAACGCTCGGTTATCATATAATAAGAAGGAATTGAGAAAGTCAGAAGAACTGATGACTCGGGCCTTGATCGAATTCTACCAAAAGCTTCAAGTTCTTAAAGGCTACAGGTAATACTAATACATTAGTCTTGATATCACAGTGAAGATTGTATTTCTTCATTGTTGAATTTGTCAACATATAAATAGCTTTATTCCTTATGGATCTACAGCTTCTTAAATACATTGGCGGTTTCGAAGATCATGAAGAAGTATGATAAGGTATCCACAGCTTCCAGTCTATTTACTTGAAATAAATGATCTTTTTCCTTCAAATAATTCTGAATCTCTGATTTTGTCAATACAGATAACGTCGCGTAAAGCATCGAAGGTCTACTTAGAAATGGTGGATAAATCTCCTCTTGGCGGCCCTACAGAGGTCGGTTACAATTCCTGAAATTTCATTTGTGGTATAATTATCCAATTCTCACCTGAAGATCTTTCCTCTTCAAAATGTTTCTGTTCTGCCACAGGTCACAACGCTTATAGAAAGTGTGGAAACTGCTTTCATTAAGCACTTTGCAAATGGTAACCGAGGAAGAGGAATGGACATTTTGAGAAGAAAAATCAGAAGGGAAAGACATGGAATTACATTTTTCTCAGGTAATAAGACTTGCTAGAGCAAAAGCTGATTTCTTTGAATTTTGAGGTCATGGATTTTCTCAGAGTGTTTATTAGAAACATAAAGGAAATAATGATTATTTTATTGCAGTGTCTTATACTTAAAAATTTTAATTGAATATCTGCAGGCTTTTTCTTCGGCTGTGCTGCCGCACTTGTAGTGGCCATTGTTTTAGTTGTACACCTAAGAGATGTCTTTAAGAGCAAAGGGAGCAGCCAGTTCATGGATAACATATTTCCTCTATATAGGTAAATTTTAGATGGCAACTTTGATGTCTCGAGGCAATTTCGTACTTATAAAAAAAAAAATTCATCAGTAACTTTATTGCCATTTTATTGTTAATAAAATTGTTGCCTTTTTAATGTTCATATGAGTTGATATTCATGTTTACTTTTTCAGCTTTTTTGGTTTCATCATCTTGCACATGCTGATGTACTCTGGAAATATATTCTTTTGGAGGCGTTACCGTATCAATTACACATTTATGTTCGGCTTCAAACAAGGAACAGAGTTGGGTCACCGGGAGGTTTTTTTTCTTAGTTCAGGTCTTGCTGTGCTCACATTGGCTTGTGTTCTCTTACATATGGACATGGAGGTGGACCCGGAAACCAAGAGATTCGAAGCTTTTACAGAGTCAATTCCTCTAGCTCTACTCACTGTAAGCTCCATCATTCATTGTGCAGTGCATGTTTCAAACATTTCTCTATTCGTGATCTATTCAATTGTATTAAGAGTTAAAGCCGTATCTAAGCTGGAATCATTATGCAGGCTATTCTTCTTATAATATTTTGTCCTTTCAATATCATATTCCGTTCCAGCCGCTTCTCCCTAATTCGTAGTGCATTTCATTTGGTCTGTGCTCCGTTCTACAAGGTAGTCTTGGGTTGAGTAATTTCACAAATATGTATGTCTACTTTTGACCGAAAAAGTGTGTTATCAGTGCTAATTCAAAATTTCATTTCGTCTTTAGGTTACACTCGAAGACTTTTTCTTGGCAGATCAACTTACCAGCCAGGTTTGACAGTAACCTTCTTTAAGATTTATGTATGTTTCATTCTCCTGGGAAACTTTATGCACTAAAGTTAATACAGTTACAATTTCACATCAGGTGCAAGCCTTCAGAAGTTTAGAATTCTATATTTGCTACTACGGGTGGGGTGACTTTCTACGAAGAACAAATACATGCTCGCAGAGCAACATTTTTGAAGCTTTCTACTATGTTGTTGCAATTATTCCATATTGGATTCGTACTCTTCAGGTAATCAGCTGTTGTTTAAAAGATTAATTTCCCAATTTCTCCAATGTATCAAATCATCGGAGCTAAAGTTGTTTAATGGTTGCAGTGCCTTCGTCGCTTGATCGAAGAGAAAGATATAAGACACGTGTTTAATGGACTGAAGTACTTCTCAACAGTTATCGCAGTTGCAATGAGAACAGGCAATGATTTGAATATGGGGATGACTTGGAGAACCTTAGCTATAGTTAGTTCTGCTATTGCAACAATTTCAGGCACGTACTGGGATATAGTATGTGACTGGGGTCTTCTGCGACGAAACTCGAAAAATCCATGGCTGAGAGACAAACTAGTGATATCCAACAAGAGTGTCTACTTTGTGGCAATTGTAAGAATATTACTGGTTTTTTATTTTTTAATCTATTCTTTTTAGAAAGAATAGCTTGGGGTAGGAAACTATGGTGCATCTTTTCTTAGCTATAATAATTACCTCTGGAATCTTGGATTATAGGTACTGAATATCTTGCTACGACTTGCTTGGATGCAATCAGTGTTGGGTTTTAGGGAAGCTCCATTCATCCATAGGCAAGCCTTAATTTCCATTGTTGCCGTGTTGGAGATTATTCGACGAGGAATCTGGAATTTCTTTAGGTATGTCCCAAGTTAATCTCCTGAAAGGTAGTAAAACATGATAATAACGAAATTCTGTAATCAAGTTCAACTAGTTTGTACGTTCTAATAGTGTCAGTGCCAAGAAAAGATTCTTACACTTGATAATTAAAAGACTAGATTTTGTACTCAACAGGTTGGAGAATGAGCACCTAAACAATGTGGGAAAATACAGGGCATTCAACTCTGTGCCACTTCCTTTTGACTACAACGAGATGGCAAGATGAGAACAAGCCTCAGATATCGTCTCGACTTATTTTTTTATTCCTACATATGGCTTGTTTTCTTTACATTTTAGATCACATGGAGAAAGATAAATAGGGTTAGTCTAGCCTGAGAAATTTGTAAAAAAAAAAAAAAAAAAGAGAGAGATGTATATTAATTGATATAACTTGATAATTCAAGTTCATTTGATATGAAGAATTACATCAGATGAACACATAATAATAGCTTTGTCAATTCAACAAACATTCATAAAACAGAGTAACTTATTTCGGCTACCGGATTCGCATCAGCCAATTGAATTCTATACACTGACTGTACAAAATTAGAAAACTCTCCATCAAATCTAATTTGTGTACAAAGTTGAAAGGTGAACTCTTGACAACAAGAAGTTATCAAAACTCAGTAACACAGAGGAGGAAAAAAAACTATTCATCATCATCATCATCAACTTTAGGCAAAGAAGCCAAAGAGTTTGAGGGAGAGTTCTCATCTGTCACAGCACCAGTACTCTCATCATCCTGACCCTTAAAGAGAGAAGAAAATGACAAAGGATTATTGGTGGAACTTTCTTTCTGTAGCCCACGAATGGCTGTCATTGCAGCAACAATGCTTCGATATAAATCCTCGCTTTCCTCCCCAAGATCCGAAGGTGTCTTGGCTGTAGTAATTTTGGAGTTATCGATTAGAGGGTTCGGATCAACTCGTAAGGCTGGTGTTGATTCAATAACTTCTGCTTCCAGTGGAAAGAGTAGCTCAAGGTTTGCCTCGCATTGATGAACCAGGCTTGTGAGAAGTTCTGTCGTGAAGAAAGGTTGGCGTACTACGAGTTGCATGTAAGGAAGACGCAACAGCTCGCCCGTACGTTTATCATACTTCTTCAAAATTTTTATCAGCCCTTGAGCAAAATTTGAAAACAATTCAGTAAAACTGCTTGCGCCTGAGTTAGAACATGAACCAAAAAACATTCTAATATGCACATGCACCAGGGACCAAAACTCATGCAAGTATTCGAAAGTTGAACAGTTTACAAGTCACAACCTTCTTCTAAAGGAAAATGCATGATAATAATGATGTTGACGATATGAGATTTATATACATTGATATATTGCTTTACCTCTGAAGTCATTTACCTGCAAAATTTAGGGAGCTATAGTTTTTCAGAAGCACCATTCCTCCATGAATGGAAACAAAGTCTTTACGAATATTCATCATTTCTTCACTGAACTCATTCTCTGATGTAAAAACACCTCCCTTGCTGCTCTTTTCCTTCACACGATCTATTCTTTCCTTTAGCTCCTGTGCCAATCGAACTCGAGTATCATTAGAGAGCTAGAACTGCCTGAAATCATTCTGATTAAGATATGAAATGTAGCAGAGTACAAATGTAATCAAAAGCTACTCTTTTTCCAAATTCTAAGTTAAGATAACAAATATGTAGCATTTTAGGTTTAAAAGAACAAATATAAATAACTTCAGACTTAATTTTCTAGTACTATGCACTTTAGTCTCATTTTTTTTAATAAAAAAGACTCATTTCCCTTTTTTTTTAAAAAAAAAGACTTAATGTTCCATAAATCAATTATTTAGACACAGAAACAATGATCAGTAGTATCTTTCGGTGCAAACATTACAGCAAACGAATGCCTATCACAATATTTTCTTTCTATGAGAAACAAAACTGCCTAACTAGATTTTACTTGAAGTTGTTCTTTCTCCCAGTAAAGAAAACAATCATTATGGTCCTTGTTACCTTAAAGTCACTGTCCAATTTATGTCCTTAACTTATTTAATTTGAAATCATGCTTGCATTAACGTGCTAGTACATAGACTCGATACAACGTCATTAATTTGTTAAAATCAAAAGACCAAACCACCTGTATATTTGTTGGGGGGGGGGGGGGGGGATTTTTAGGATTAAAATAGACATTTGAAAAGTTAGAAGACCATAATGGAACAATATCTAAACCAAAGAAAGTTAAGGCAGACCGTTCAAAGTTTGGGTACCAACATGGGATTTAAACCAAATAAAAAAAAAATCCAAATACCTTTTTCTAATATGCAAAGTCCAAGAATTTGTTCCTGAAAACAATTTCCAGAGAACATACTCAACCAAAGCCCAAGCAAGAAGAACTAAACATCACATGCTTGACATTCTCAAGCAACATGGCAAAAGGAAAGATCTTAACGTGCAAATGTTAAGTTGGGAAAATAAAATGTTAGGTACAAAAGATCAGAAAAAACCTTTGAAATAAAATGATCCTTCATTTTATTAAATTTTCAATTATTTTCCAGAAGGAACTTGAAAGACTTGAAAAACTTGAACAAACTGTAGGACACAACAAAACACATCAATACTATTGATCGCGTCCATCCATAAAACAGAGGTTACATTTTACCAACATAATCTTCATATTCAAACAAACAGGTTAGAAATGCTGATGGTGACAAGAGTTGGTTAAAGTCCATATAAGATGGATGGAAAAAAAATGCACAAGGAGCTAAAGAAACAAGATATGCTCCTTAAAAACTGAGAACATTTCAATCTGGTTTGAAGATAACCTTGATAAGGCAGGTAAACAAATTTTGGTACCCTTAACCATTAAACTTATATTGCCTGGGGAGAATGATCAATGAAGAAATGATGAGCAGAGTGCATCCACTTGTGCTCAAAATTGGTATGCACTAGTACTGAAGAGGCAGAATGATGGCCAATTTATTTGAATGTCCAATCTTGAAAGATTTTATTAGACGTAGTTTAGAAATTCAACAATTTACTCTGTCATAGCTAATCTATCCAGGGAGATGTCAGCTTTAGTTGAACCACATCAATCATACACTCACATTCCACAATCTCAACTAGACTGCAGACATGGATAGCAGTAGCACAATCCCTACTGTCCTCCAAAACATCAGGACATGATACACATTCCACCACTTCAGTTAGGTTCCTATATTTCATAACAATTTAGGAGAGATTGACCTTCCAAATTCTGACCTTCTCAAGCATATTATTTTGTTCCACCATGATTCAGGTCTCTTTTTAGGACGTCTTCCTTTTTCTGATATATCTAGTTATCTAAATCAGTTTGTAGACACCTTGTGTTGAAGTGCCTTGAATTTGTTATATGGCACTTCGAATAACTAAGTACAGAGACCTAAATTGAGTTCGATTTAGCAATAAGCATATTAACATTATTTACAATTTTGACCCCAAGATTTAGAGAAATGCACCATATAAACTCTTTAATCCTAGAGGTGTCGCTGCTCTGTAATTCTGAATTATTCTCACTAACAATAAACGATTCTCCCTCTGCCTGTAGACACAACAAACACACTATTAATGAACCACATATATCTTTATGTTGATTTTCTATTGTTTTACGTTTTCTGTATTTTTATTTGTCGATTCCATAATACCTTGACTAATTCTCCTGACTTCTTAACCTTATACTATTTATCTTTAAAAAGATCTAAGTTGTAGATTTAATGTTTTAGTTAGGTGACTATCAAACCTTCTTGTACTAATCTCATAAGGCACCCTACAACACTTGTTTATCAAGAAACTTTTAGGATCTCAATATCCAAAGTAGGAGGTACCTACACAAACGACCACCAAACCAATCCAGGCTCAGAGACACCTAACTTTTTAAACCAGCCTTTAAGACAACCCTTAATGACATCTAACTTTTCAACCTGCCTTTATGACAAAACCCTCATCAAAGATGAAATAAAATCCTTCCAGCCTCTTCCAATTGTCTTGTTTTATTCATCAGTCAGTACGTACTAACTTAATTTACCTCAAATTAACATAAGACACACAGCTTTACTTACAATCTTCCTTAACGCTCGAGATTATTCAATACCCCACAAAAAAAGCAATGGAACAGTAAATCCAAATTCAAAACACAGATTGTGTAAACATATTCATAACACCAACAGAGCAATCCAAGAAGAATGGGAAAAACAAAGAAAGGGAAGAGTAAAAGAACCTGAAACCGAATAACAAACTCTTCCTCTTTATCAACATAAAAATCATTCAACTTTTCCAATTCTTCATTGAGAATCCTAACAAACCAATCTTGAAGATCAGCCAAAGAAGCAGCGGCAGCAGCAGGTTCACAGGAGGCAGCATCGGTGAGATCGTCAAATGAAACAGGAGGGGGTTGGAGGGGAGGAAGAAGAAAATTAAGAGAATGGTTAGTGGGTATTGGATAAAGGGTAGAAGGGAGATTTGGGTAATGTTTGAGGAGCTTTTTGAGAGGTTTGTAACAGAGAAATTTGTCCCTCCATTCAGGGAGGGTTTGTTCCAAATGGGTCTTGAATTCCTTCCCAAATTTCATAGCCGGAAGCTCGAAAGATTGGAGTTGAAGATGAAGATGAAGATGAAGAAATGAGAAACAGATGAAGTTAGAGCGAATCAGAGGGGAAATCAATGGGAAAAGATGGAATTTTGTGAAGGAATAGAATGTGGATGGAGATGAAAAAGATGGAAGATGGAATAATAAAATTGTTTGTTGTGGGAATTTCTTTGTCAGAATCCATTTATGTCTTTTGCTATTGTATTTTTATGAATTTATGTTCTTAATCTACAGATTAATTGTAATTTGCTATGTCAAACAAAATATATATAAAAAAAAACTGTTTTCTGTAATAAAGTTTTTCATCATTCTTTTTATTAATTCAACTAAAAAAATTGAAAAAAATCTTTTTTTTCTCTACATGAAAATTATTATCATTATTTAAATAAATTTGAAAAAAAAAATTTAAGATATTTTTAAAAATATAAAAACTAAAATTGAATAATTATAAGTACAAAAACTAAAATTGAACAAACTCAAAATATAGTATGTCAATTGGGGCTTAGTTCAATTGATATTCGTGGACTCTACAAATTTACGATTAAAGAATTTTAAGTCGTACGTTAGAAGAAGGTGTCTCTCACTTTGATCGAGATTTAAATGTGATTAAAGTCCTTAAACAATTTTTTAAAAAAATATCTCATATAGTCATCATTTGAACCCAAAGAAAAATGAAGTTTGCTTTCAAACAATTTCAAATGTTTTTTTTTTCCTTTTTTGCCCCCAATTACAATTAGACTGCCGGCTCTACTAAACATTTTATCACCACCGTTGATTTCAAACAGCTTAGATTCTTCTTTTCCACTAAGAGCCGTTGATCTAACTTCTGATTACGCTCTACGATTAGGGTTCGGAGGGAGGTTCCCCTGCAATGCCCTAATTTCGAATATCGCTGTATTTAAATGGCAATGCCAATGTTCCATCACTGCCGTCTCACATCCAGTGGCTCAATCGGCTATACCTAAATAGCAGAAAGAAGGTATGAGAATGCATCTCTAGTAGAAAGCTTCAAGCTTTATGATTATTGATCAGACCATTTTCTTTTTCTTTCTTGTCTCGCTTGAAAATGGGTTAAGTTAACCGTATCCATTTGTTTCATTCTTTTCTGAGTTTGGATAGTTGATGTTGATATCTGAATTCTTTATTCGCAACCATTAAGATTCTGAAGCACAAAATTATATGAATAGGATCCTTTTTATGGTGAAATTTTCGGATTTCTATGAAAATTGTGTATTGGGTACATGTATTAGCAAGGACAATGATATATTTTTTGTGCCATTCAACTTCATAGCACTGCTACTGAGGCTCCTTGAGTATAACTGTATTTTTGGTGCCTAATATCAATGTGCTACAATAAAAAGGGATCCGCTTTGCAGCTTAAGCTTCTAATTGTATTTGCTGCCTGTAATGCCCTTACACTCACTAATGGCATTAAATATATCTTCTAATCTTTTTATTACTACCCGTTTGATGATTTAGATTTCAGTATAATGTTGTGACATCTGGTAGCTCTGAAGCTTCTAATTAATCTTTTTAGGTTTGGAGTTCAAGGGATCTTATGCCATTCTTTCTTGCTTGAATCCAAGGGCTGTCAAGTGTTCCTGATACTTATTGTGGGTCATACTGTACTTTTGTAAAGGAAAGTTTATGCCCACTTTTTTCTAATTTGAAAACACTGTATTGTATCAAGAGTGATCACCACAAATTTGTATATCGTGACTGTAAATTAATACCAGTCTTTCAAACGTTCAATAGTGTTTTTAAGTTGCTCTGGCTGCTTATGTTTATGTGATATTTGTCTTGATAGAAGTTTGTAAATAATTTTCCACGAGTACTGTGGCTTTATGTTATTGAATGTTGAGAGCTTAGTATAACCGTGCACATATCAAAGATGGCATCAGCTTTGCAGCTCAAACAATAGCATATTTCTGCTACATGTAGTGCCATTATACTTTCTAATGTATAGTGATGGAATCTGTGGGACAAGATCTCACTTTTCTTTAACAAGTTTCTTTCTATTAGGGGGCAGAGTAGTTTAGGGGAGGGCATTCGACATATGAGCTCCTAGTATTTTAGATTTTGTAATGGTTTGTTTTCTATTAATGGGAACTGTTGAACTTTGCTTAATTGGATTCTTTTATATACCTAATCAAGAGGGAAAGGAAAGCAGAACCACAACCGAAAGAACTTATCAAATGAAAGCTCTAATGAGTTGAAGCCATATATTCATTTTCCTTCTGTAAGGATGACTTGCCTTTACTCGTTAGGTTGATATCCATTGAAAGGGCCACATGTTTGGAGGTTCGAGCATTAAGAATAGTTCAGGGAGACATGACAATATGCCTGTAATTCTTTTATGCATAATAGACACCATCTTGGGAAATAGTTCACTCATGGAGGAGGATGTCTAAGCTTCATTAGCGGAACATTGCCTTATTTGTCTTGGTCTCTAAGTTCAAACTTGGTTTTTTCTTACTCTGTTTTATTAGTTATACATCATACTAGAATCTGAAGTTGCCTTTTCATTCTGTCTGTTAGATTGTTAGTAGCTTTTTTAGGCTATTTTCTAATAGAGACCCCAAGCTGAATGTGGGGGATGGAGCTCTAAAACATTCCCTATACCTTTGTTTTGTTTCTGTTGAGCAAATTCCCTATACTCTTGTTGACATTTTTTCACAGTTCATTGATATTTATACAATATAATGATAGAACATGGATTGGATAGATGTATAGTAACCACGTTAATTACATCACATTTATGGCTCAATGACAATTGTCAGTGACTTTTTGTAGAGATTGGAGGTTCGATTTTCTATTGTTATACAAGAAAAGATTGTTTTATTTATCAGAATTGGTTTGATATTTAAGGAAAGGCAAATGGTTTACTAGCTCCTAACTGGGAGCCTTTCAAAGTGATGTTAAATGTAGGATAATTTATTTATTTATTTATTGTTGTTTGGTAAAGTTATTAGAGATTTGTGGTAGTGGTAGTTTAGGAGAGAGAAAAGTAAAA
>JBBPDJ010000026.1:1680077-1703802 GCA_037974625.1 Cucumis cinereus
TATATGTAATTTGGTTCATTTTGTAAATATTTTAGTTCATTTTTATTATAGTTTTATAATTTTTTTAATTAAAAAAACATTAGTATTAAACTAATAATAGTAATATAAAACTTAGAAAAAAAAACCAAAAATTTAAAAATGTAAAAGAAAAAAAAATATAAAATTGAAGTAAATAAGTAGATTTTATTAAAGGCATCGATTAGTTTTTTTTTAAAATTTTTTTTTTCATTCCTCTCTTCCTCCCTTATTTTTCTCTCAATTCTCTCTCTCTTCTCTCTCCATTGGGCGAGGGTTGAACCCTTGCCCTTTCTCCCTTTTTTTTTTTTTTTTTCTCAATCTTCTTTTTCCTCTCCCATTTTTCTCTTTCTTATGGCGACGGTTGAACCCTCGCCCTTTCTTTTTTACTTTTCTCTCTCCTAAACTACCACTACCACAAATCTCTAATAACTTTACCAAACAACAATAAATAAATAAATTATCCTCAAATGTATGAAGTTCATTTCTACAATGATTCTGTGGCCCTCTGTACAAGTATAGTTTATTTTGACACTTAGTTTGATCTAGTAATGTTCACTACATGTTGCGTAGTTAAGGGATTCCATAAGTTTTAAAGGGTTTTGACCTGAGGAGTTGAGGGAGTCGAGACATGAACTCTACTTGTACGGTTCAAGAAGTTTGTGTGTTTCATTACTAAAAAAGTTACACTGGTTAACTCTTTACCTTTTATTTTTGTGTTTTTTAAGAAAAAACTCCCTACATTTGTAGCCTTGTAGGTCGGGTTCTCCAAACTTCATAATTCCTCGGAGTTTACTATTCCACTAGCCTCGAACACCTTCTAAAACATAAAGTTGGCTCTCAATCTCAAAGTGAAGATGGCTAGGTTTGTTAAGTACATGTTGTTTATGTTTCGTTTAACTACATCTTGTTCCAATGGAAAAAAAATACTTTTAATTCAATTTTGTGTAAGTTTCTATTTGTCATTAAGTTTTAAAATGTTATATTTGTATCCTCGACTTTAACTTCTAAATGTTACACCCTAAATTTCGGGGTGAGATATATAAAGATGAATGCATATTGGTATGTTTGGTTTGACTTTTTCCATTTTAGTTTTGAAAAAAAAAAAAAACCAGTTTGAAAAAAGTTGTAGTGTGTTTGACAACCACTAAAGTTAACTTTTAATAAAATGAGTTTATGAAATAAGTTGGTTTATGATAAATATTTGAAATCTAACTTTTATTAAAATAACCGACTTTGCAGTATTTCAGTAGTTAATCTCTCTCTAATTTGTATAATTCTTAAAATTATCAAATCGTCCTAAAATATTATCAATCTCATTTTCACTATGTTGCCAACTTGCCATAGCTATTGCGAAAATGATTCTTTTTTACATTGACGAAAAAACAATTTTAAAATTTACCCTAAACCCAACATCCCCTTAGTATCTATGGCTTGTTGACGTTTAATTTTTTTTTTTATATGTTAGTATCGTAACTTACTTATGAATTTTGAAAACATGTGCACGTATTATATAACTTTCGATAAAAATTATTATTATTATTTCACCATTTCGATAAAAATTAAAAAAAAAAGGTTTAATGGACTAAATTATTTATAGCATTAACCTCATTTGAATATATGTATGTGTTTAGATTTGGTCTCTATTATAGAGTGAGTGATGTTCATACTCAAATGCATGCATATGTTAGCATGTGAATGTTAAATATCATTTTCATGAAAAAAGAAAATATCTTTGAATTTAAACCATATTATAATTCAATAAAACATCTAATCAATTCCAATTTAGGGGATGAAGCAATTATTTTTGTTTTGGAAAATTAAATAAATTGGAAATTAAGCAGTAATATATTTTAGTTTCTTCCATGTTTTTGTATTTTATTTGCTGAATTTAATATGAGCAGTTGGGTTGCAGAAAGAAGCCATGTGAGGTCTCATTATAAGCTGAAATAAATGTAATTTGTACCTTTTTAATAATATATAATAATTAACAAACAATTAAAAATGATAAAATGATAATAATATTATTAAAAGTTATGTGGCTAAAAATTTTAATTTTGATTTTGGTGGTTCCCCAGTTCTCACACACACAGCCTGGCTTCTATTATCCTCATTTAATGTTAGAGTTGAAATTTGGAAATTTGTACATTAAAAGCTTTGTTATTAATTTAATATTTTCCTCCATTTTTTAGATGTATTTCATTCAAATTATGTGGTATTTTTTTTTTTTGTTATTATTATTGTTATTTATAATATGAAGACGAGAATCTAATCTCCGAGTTAAGTTAATCGTACAAGTTCATTCTACTTCGAGTTAAGTTTTTGACTTGGAGTTAGAATAAAAGATGAGATCAATCAAATTTGAAAGACCAATATAGTTGTGGAACTATATCCTAACTGGTGTGTCATGTGCAAAAAGAGAGCGGTGAAGATATCGAGCATCATTTCAATGGGTGCCCTTTTTGGAGGATATTCTGTACATGGTTGCTTCGTGGTGTGCCAAAATCATCGCTCTTTTATAATTATGGTGCACCAAAATCATCGTTGTTTTTTGCATCACTTTAAGTTGGAAGACTTTCCTCTAGCTCTTTTGTTGTTTTTTATTATTATTATTATTATTATTAATTTGCTTTTGAGGTTGAACTCTTTCCTAGTCTCGATCAATTATACTTATTATTTTAGCTAATGAAGTGTTTTTGAATATAAGCTATGATGAAGATGCTATAACCATATGTCAATTTATTTAAAATATCTCGATGCACCTACTAATCCCTCCTTTCTTTAACATTCGGTTAAAAAACCAGATGCTGAGTGAAATATATTTTATATATTATTTTCATCTCCTTCTTTGTTTGACTTTTTTTTTTTTTTTTTTTGGTCTATTTCTAGTGTGTTTTTTTTAAAAAAAATTTACACCAATGAGGAGAAGTGGAACCTAATTTATAAGGAAAGTTGCAAAAAGTGATTCCCTAATTTCCACACCTATATGTTTGAATTTCACTTTCTTGTGAAGCAATTATGCAATCCACATTGGTTCATTCATATACTAGTCGAGTTATTATTACATTAATTGCAAAAATATATTTGATAATGCTTTCCATTATTATTTGATATTGTTCAACCTAAATGTCCTATATGTCAAATGATGTGTTGTCCTAATCACGTGCACACGTTTTAACATGTAATTTTAATTTTAGTTAAGATGGACAGTTATTAAACTTTCATAGACATGTTGACATTTTTATACGCGTTTACATTTACAACATATTGATTTAGGAAGATCATCATCAACAACCTAAGTGAGATAATACAAGAACAATCACATTTATAAACACGCTCAAATACTTAATTTGTTAATTTAAATATTTTTTTATCTTTTCCAAAGACGTTCATCATCAACAAAATTTCGTACATATTTTCATTACACTATGTATATTTCAATTAAAAGTTAAAGTAGATGCATTTACCTATTAATCTCTCATCTTCTCAATCGTCAACGTCACTAAAAGTTTAAGTATCTCAGATCAAATTAATATCTTTTTAATAAACTTGTTATTAAAAGCCAAAGTTAAAGGAAAAAATTACAAAATTACAAAATTACAAAAAAAAAAAATATATGTAATAAACAAACCCATGTAATTAGAGATAGTTAATTATATTCTTACCATTATTATCATTTAATCTAATTAACATGTAGCTAGCTAATATATGTTAGCTATGTTTTACATATATATATATATATATATATAGATAGATATAGATATGTAAGTAATATGGATAAGAAAAACCTAGGATTCCTTAGTGTCACTCTCCTATATATAATTTTGGTCCTATAGTATAGTACAAGTTTTAAATTCTTATTAAATATGTGTGTATATAATATTTAATGATATATATCTTGATATCACCTATATATTATACAATTAAATGTTACATTGTACAAAATGAAATTAAGTATGGAGGTTGAAGAACCGACATAGTTGTTGGCAAAACTCTAAAGCATATTATATATATATATATATATATAAATATTCATATAACCTAATTTATTACACATTTAGAGCTTCACAATTATGATGAATATGCAACTAAAATATCCTTCAATTTCATGATATGAAGCCCTCCTAATTAAAAATAGAAAATAAGAAAAAAGAAAAAAAAAACTAATTAAATTGGACACATTCCAATTCTGTCTAACATAAAATTGATGACTTTTATTTTAGAAAATTGAAGAATCAGATGGAGAAGAATTGACCAAATTAAGAATGCTATTCCAATAATTCTTGTTATCTTCATAATAATCACTTCCACTTCCATTTTCAGATTCTTCACCTCCACCTGCATCAGATTGATTTCTTTCATCCACATTGTTGTTAAGAAGAAGATTAGTGAATCCTTCTTCAACAATGTCGCTATTATTATTATTGTTGTTATGATTATTATTATTATGATGATGATGATGATCTCTTGTTGTTGATCTTAATGATTCACTTGTCCATGTTGTTGTTGTTGCTTCAATTGATAATGTCATTTCATGAGATGTAAATGACATTGAATTCTCAAAACCCTCTTTGTATTGATGATCTTCTTGTAATTGGCTCGAAGAATTTCCAAATCCCTCTTCTCTCCACTCATGACAAGAACTTGAACTTCCCACAAACTCAATCATAGCTATCGAATTCTCTCCCCCGCTTCCCGTTCCCATCACCGTTCGTACATTCTCCGAAAAAGTCAATGTTGAAGTAGGAGATTCCAAGTGATGATCACCACCAGTAATCCCACGACCCAGACCTAAAACGACACAAGTACTCATCATCAGTTTAAGCTTTTCAGGGTTTTAATTACGACTGTAGTTTAAACGTTTACCATGGTTCCAGGGTTTTAACGCATCGAGCGATCGGGAAGGAATGGCAGGCGGGGGTTCAGGTTTAGTCAAAAGGTGAGGTGAAGGAGGGTTTGTAGCAGTAGTAGTAGTAGTACGTAATCTTGATTCTCTAACAAGCCTAGCTTCAGCTTCAAGACGAGCACTTTCCCATTGAGCAATGTGGCTTAAATTGGCAGCACTTTTGGAGTGGCCATCAGCAGTGAGTAAAGCATCATTTTTGGGTTTGTGGGTAACAGGGTCAATCCCCATTTTAGTCAACCTTTTTTTAAGATGTGTATTCCAATAATTTTTAATCTCATTATCTGTTCTTTTTGGTAAGTGAGTTGCAATGGCTGACCACCTAACCACACACACAAGTAAACAATAAAATGCCTTCTTTCAAACATAAACATAATTACATACAAATTGGTTTCAGACCTCAATAGGTGTTTGTGAAGAAATTTGGTGGCTGTGTTTTATGTCAGCAATATTTTAATTATGAATCCAATGGCCAAAAGAGACAAACAAACAAACCTATAAAAATCTGTGCATCTCATTAAAACAATAATAATAAGTTTTTTTTTTTTTTTTTGTTTGAATTGAATTGCAAGTTTCTTATTTAATTTGATATATATATATATATATATATATATATATATATATATATACATACACATATATATATTACCCTTACAACTATATTTTTCATAATTTTAAATAAGAGTATACTTTGAACTCCTAATCAAATTTTATAAATAAAACCAAACTCGTCGAAACGAGTGTGATTCATAATGATTTTACTTTTAACAATTAAGTCTATATTTCTATTCTCAATTGAATTCTAAAAATAAAAACTACTTTTCTTTTTTCAAAACTTGGTTTAATTTATCAAAAACTAATGAAAATTAGATAACAAAGCAATAAACTCAAAATAAAATAATTTTTTTTAGTTTTTAAATTTTGACTTGGTTTTTAAAAAATTGATTAAAAAAAATATAACAAACCAAAAAAATTAGAGGTGTAAAGAGTGTTTAAATGCTAAATTTTTTAAAATAAAATAAAAATAAATAATTAGATAATTACAAAACAAGACCTACATTTTTTAGATTTTAAATTTTGACTAAGTTTTAGAAAATATTAGTAAAAATTGGATAATAAAATATAAACACTTATACACTTTATAAATTTAATTTTAAAAAATGATTATCCAATTAAGTCTAGATTTCAAAGTTTTCTCGCTTAGTCAATGGAGAGAAAATCAAGAAAACACAGTAGTCCAAACACCATAAGATTTCAAAAACCTAGGCAAGAAAAAAAAAACCCTAAGAAACAATTTTTTTCCTCATCCCAAAAAAAATATATATACCTGTTTCCAAGAAGAGCATGAAGTTGAATAATGGTTTGTTCCTCTTGCAAACTAAATTTGCCTCTCTTGATATCGGGTCTAAGATAATTAATCCATCTCAATCTACAACTCTTTCCACATCTTTGAAGTCCTATAAAATCGTCACAAACACACAAAAAGATTAATCCTTCGAAAGAACAAAAAACGTTTCCACATTACGAAAAAACTAAGAAAAAAGAGGCACCAGCTTTAGAAGGCAACGCCCTCCAACTCCCATGGCCATGTTCTTTGATATAATCCAAAAGCTTCTGATCTTCTTCAGGTGTCCATGGCCCTTTCTTCAACCCCACTTTGTCACAACAAGGTGACCTTCCCATTTGAAAAAAAAAAAAAAACTCAAAAGAATTCAATGGACAAACCCTAAACTCAAAACTATAATATGAAAAGATGAGAGTGTCTGTGTGAAGGAAAGAGGAGAGTGAAGTGTGGTTTGTAAATGAAGAGATAATGGCCAGTGGCATAAATGGGGGGAGAGATATAAATGCATATCATAAATAAATGAAGAGAAAATCTCATAATATGACAAAATATTTATTTATTTATTTATTTTTATGGTTATTAAGTCTCATGCTGTCTATTTTCTATAATTAATAATCTTCTTTTAAAATTATTGATTAAACATATGCTTTTTTATTCAATAATATCAAGCTGCTTAAATTATATATGTATAATTTTTGTTTCTGTTTTTTATATCATATATTTTAAGGTTTTGTCTCTACCTAATTCCTTTACCTTTATTGTGCTTTTTTTTTTTTTGTATTTTAATTTTCTTTTTAGTTATGTATATATACATATCAAAACTTGCTAGTTTCTAGTATTTTTCCAACTTTAAAAGAAAAATTTCAAATCTCGAGTTCGAAGGTAACGTTATTCTTTATAATTATTGTTATGGATATCATTTTGAATCAAAGGATATAATTGGCATTTTGAGATAAAATAAGAAGTTTGGAGTCGGAGGGATTCAAGAAAATTCAAGGGAGCCAAATCTTGTAGTTTGACCCAACTCCAAAGACGATCTGAAATAGAGTTTTGGCCTTGAAAACCCTAAGAGAGGACTTATATCAACGAACAATATAAAAGGTGTGAAAATCATAAAAAAAAGTAGGCTGACTCACACGCTCAAATTCTCTATTTTCTACATAGTTTTTCCTACTAACTTAAGTATTGAAGTCTGTGTGGCAAGAACCACACATTGGTGTTGGTCTTTTCTATATTGTAGGTTGCGTTCTTCTCTGAATTACAAATTCATATGTCATTACCAAGAGAGGAACGATTGAGTTCACATTTATCTCGTCCAAATTTCAGCATCAACAATACTAATTCATCAAATTTCACGTTTGGTATAAGTAACTAATACGACAAGAATCTATATGAAATTTTTAAAAAAAAATTAAAATATTTTTAAAGTACTAAATAAATATCACCATACAAGTCAAGTTTAGAAATTTATAATAAAAAAAAATGAGAGTTATCAAATAAGTTTTAATTAAAATCTAAATTTACAATTTTTTGTATATTACAAAGAACCATGCAAAACCAACTCCAAAACAACAAGAATACTGTTTTTGTAAGACTTTTTTTTTTTTTTTCAAGTATAAAAGTGAGAGTTATTTCATTATTTATGTGAACAATAATCATCATTTAATAATTTTTATAATAATTGAATCCCATTCAATAATATGCTTTTAATAATTATTGAATAAACATTCAATTAATGCTATGACTTCATTTTCCAATTCTACAGTAGTAAGTTCATTAATCAAATATTCCACGACACACCGTGAATTAAAATAAAATTGATTGGGAATTTCATAAGAGTAAATGTAAATTTTATTTATTATTCTTTTTTTACAGTATATGGAGTGAAAAATCGAATTTGATCTTATTTCATCTTATTTCGAGGTTTATCTTAGATATAAGTATAAACTATCCTACATTTTGTCGATTTAATTATAATTTAGGTTAGAAAGTTCATCTTTTAATAAAATTAAAATTAAATTTTATCCCTAAATAACGATTTATAAGTTCCTATCATTTTTAATTTAAAACATTTTTGGTTTTATTCTTTGAAATTTTTAAAGTTTGATTTCCTGTCGTAACAAAATTTTCTTTATATTAAGTGTCAGATTTGTCTTTATAACTTAAATAAAAATAATAATTTCTGATAAATTTATACATGTGTGTAAAAAATTTCATTAAATTTTAATAATATATTTTATAATAAAGTCTAGTTTGTTACACATTGTAATACATGTATTAATGTTCAAGGACTAATTACATTATAACTTTTATAGTGTTAAAAAAATAAAATTAAAAAAAAAACTCAAATAAATAATTGATTTCTCTAACATAAATTCTTTTAAATAAAAGCATTATTTTTTAATTGGGTGGTGTCAGCCTGGAATTGTGGTTGAAGTACCTTTGACTTTTCGCCTAATTCATTTACCACCACAAACAACCTTACAAACTTAAATACACAAATAAAATACCAAATATGTTTTAAATAGTAAAACTGTAAAAAAAAAAAAAAAATGATTTATAAATAAAAAAATTGATTTATAAATTTTATATAATTTTATAAAATTGAGTTAGACTCACATTAACGTAAAATTTTGTAAATGTATATATTTATTTAATGGTACTTCAATACCAAAATATATCATATCAATATAAGATATAAAAAGAGAAAATAAAAATTACAATAATTGTAGACTTGTGTATATGTATGTATGTATCACTATGTATGAAGAGAGATTGAAGAACCAATATTATTATTATTATTATTATTATTATTGTTATTATTATTATTATTTCATAATCCAAACCTATATTTATTACTTTGTAGTTCCAATAAACAAAAACTATTTTTGTATTACAAAATAAATGGCCCTACAATGTCCCATCAATTGTACATCCTACTTTATTTTTTTTTATTTTTTTATATTGTACATCCTAAACGTATAGTAGTACTCTACTTTTTGATCCATAGATTAAAACTTTGAAATAAGGAGTTAGGTTATTATAATCATAATTATTTTAGTTGGATTAAAATTAAAAAAAAAAAACTAATAACAAGATTTATAGCTTAATTTGAGGGTACAAGCAAACAATACAATAGGCGAGGTGAAATCGAACTCCTAACTTGTTTTGTGAATTCATAAATCATAATATAAGTGACCCACGAGCATATGATTTTGTAACCATTATTTAGTTTTACTAACCAAAAATACAACTAATACATGTGTTAAACTAAACATTCTTCTCACCAATCCAAGTATGACCATTCAATGCCCACCATACAATTTACTAAACAATTTTTATACTATAGACTTAAAATACAACTCCCTTACAAAACCCTAATTTAACCAATCAAGTAAAATTGTTAGTATCAAACCCATCTCATCAATTTCAGAAAAACAATTCCCACTTTTTTGAGAAATTATTCAAGGGAACTATCAAAACGTGTTTGACAGTTTTGCACGGTTGAATTTATAAGGGAGAAAATTTTCATATCCATATTCAACGGTTATTAAGAAATCTCTCAGTCAATAAACTTTCCACGTTCTGAGATCATGAGTTCAATTCATGATGGTCATCTACCTAAGAATTAATTTTCTAAACACTCAAATGTTGTAGGGTCAGCCAATTTGTTCCGTGAGATTAGTCGAGGTGCACGTAAGTTGACCCTGACGATCATATTATTGTACCATATACTTAGCAATAACAACTCTTTTGTCTAGATAATTAGTCATAAAACTCTTAGAAATTAAATATTAGTACAATTTCCTTTTTAAATGAACGCTCCAATTATTAGTCTATTCTACAGAGTGGACACAAAACTAAAATCCATAAAAACCTATAACTTCCAAAGTGTACAAAAGCCAATGACAAACAATATAATCCAAGAAGTTTCTTTAATACATGTAAGTCAACCTCTACAACACTTGTGATGTAGCTAAACAATGGCTTTTAGAAAGTTGTTTGTTTACTCACAACTCTATAAAAGCCTAATCTGTTTATTGACAAAAATTATTACACAATAATTTTAGTGAACTGACCTATTTGTCCTCAGGACTCCAAAAATGTATTCAACTTCTTCAAAAGAATCCTTTCAACTCAGCTTTGACATGGGGGAAATACCTGTTTTCTGGAAAAATGTAAGCAAAGATTTGAAGGCAAGTTGAGGAGATGCTATTAATGATTGATTGAAATAAACATATACCGACCATTGTGACTAGATAATGCATCCATTGTAGTTACTCATTGACATGAGACATACTTTCCAAGCTTCCATTAACAATTGGTCATTCATGGAAGAATTCTTATCTTTCAAAACACTGCATTCTCTATTATAATCTAAATTACATACAATTCATTAATGTTTGACATGTGAATTTAATAATATACTTAAAACGCAGCAGACAAAGAATTGACTGTATAAAGCACAGGAAGCATTCCTAGAAAAAAAAGTTTCTAAGAGTCCTAATAAAATAATCCTTCAGTATGTATTTTTTTTTTTTTAATAAGAAACGTTTCATTGATTAATGAAATAGGGGAAATCCTGAAAGCCAATAGGCAATTACAAGAAACATTTCCAATTAGAGACTAAATAAGACAAGCTGAAATACCTTCCATAAGTATTTTGCTTCACAATCATCACTTCAAAGCTAATAGCCTTTATTATGTGCTAACATTGCTGCAACTAATTAAATCAGAACCAGGAAATAGGTTAAGGCAACAAGAAAGTCAGAGTAACTCTGTTTCCCTAGCAAGTGTTAATTAAATGAATATGCCTAAAAGAAAAAGGAGGGTAAAATGGTCATTTCAAGTCCAACTTTATAACCCTTTCACTGTCATAGCTTGTATGTGTCCTACTTGTTCCCAAATTGTAACTGCTAAAATAAATGAGTGATTGATGGAAGAAGTATAGACCTCAAAACTTGACCTTGATAATGAGTCCAAACCCCATGTTTGGCTGCTAAATAAGTACACAGTCAATATAACATACGGATCCTTATTTCATCTAATAGTGGACTCAACTATACTCTACTTTCAGAACTTAGCTTGAATCATACATTCTATATTCTCCACATTAAGAAAATGGTAAAAAGTGAGGGGGGGTCTAATTATTTAGGGGATATTGGAAATACATCATTCAAGCATCCCTATAATTCCACCTTTCCTCATCAGCAATCCAGATCTAGCAAACACTTTAATGAAAAATTGAGACCTGGGATGCTTCTTTGTATCAGTTTCTTACAATAGTGAGGTAAAGGGTACTTTCTTAGCCTTCTGAATGAGGAAGCAATTTATTGATTGTGGACTCCAAGCTTGTGAAGGTGAATCATGAACGATTTGAGGCAATAGAAGAGGGGTGAGGGGTCCATAAGAAGAAATAAATTAAAGAAAAAAAAAAAGAAGAAAAAGGGGCTTTTTGATTAGCTTAAATGCTTTGTTTATGAGGTGTGAGAAGCAGAGCTTCACAGATCCGGCATTCATATTGAGGACAAGACCGTGGGGACACCGAATTTACTACTATTTCATCACTGCCAACTTTAGCTTTGAATATGGTCCAACATAGAGTAAATAGCCCTATTAAATGTATACCATAACATTTGTAAAAAATATACAAGTCCACACATGCAATTTTTCTTTTTGAAATAAAAGAGACAGATCAAAGCCACAATAAAGAAAACAAGAAAATGAAGGTGTAAGTAAGATCTGTAACCTTTGCTTTCCATGATCCTGCAAACTGAGTTGTATAACAGATTAGAATATTAAGATTAGGAGTCATTGCCTTGAATTCAGCCACTCCCCCTCTCTTCTCCAACCATACAATTCACCAAACAAATCACAACCAACATTAGATTTGTAAATCAACATTTATGACAAGAGTAAAAGATATGATTGTTGATGTCAAATTGCTCATCTCAGTAAAAAGTTAAAAAGAGAAGATCAAAGAATACATAGATATGTGATAATTTAGTCATTAAATGTTACTTAAATTGAGATTTACAAGCAAGTAACAGATAGATGAATATTCTGGTACACAAAGGCACATTTTGGGTATTGGATATTTTCTTTGCTTATCCTTTCATTTATTTCTGTCCTAGTTGCTGATATACTCTGCAACATTGTCATTGTCAAAACTTGAATGCTTTTGACAGGCTGTTTCGTGTCTTACATCCACATCCACACACACACACACACACACACACACACACACACACACAAAAAAAAAAAACTTAATTTAAACCACTGTAAATTCAAGCCATCAGCATAAATGTCTTGAGATTCATTTCACAGGCAGATAAACAATTGTCCTGTACAACCATTGGTTCATGTCAATCTGATATGATTTAGAACAAGAAAGAGGGTATTGAATCTATTGATTGACCAAACTCATCTGTTGTTTTTAGAGGAACCGTGGAATCGACAATCAGCTAATTAAAACAACAATTTTCAAATTCAAGAACTTCCATCAATGAGATAATCCCAAAATGTAAATCGTAACAATCTTAATCCAACTTACATAGAAAAGAAACATGAAAATTTTAGTAAATTCGAGTTTAATTCAAGATTAGGGTTTCTTAATTACCTTTTTCTTCCCCCAGCCGATCACAATGAAATTCTACGGGCTGGTCTCTATGGCGCGCAAAAACAGTTCATATCGGAAAGAAGTGGAGAACTTTGGGTTCGATGAATTTAATTTGGCCCATAACTATTTATATAGGCCCTAACCAAATAGCCCAATAACTTTAAATGGGCCCTATCACAATAACCCAATGAGAGCTTTTTTTTTCACGGATGACCATGAATGACCTAAAATTTTGAAAACAGTGAATATTGACATCAATAATTTTCATATTCACCATTGACGTTGTATAGTATTTTAGACTCATATTGCTTTTTAAACTTTCTGCGATGGAATGTTATGGCAATTTATCATTCTCATCTCTCTCTTGTGGTTATTGATCGATTATTCATTGACAAACTCTCTTGTTCGTTCTTCTAGCCACCTTTCAATTGTCTATCACGAGTTTCAGGATCTAAGATAGGAATAAGAGAATAAAGTGTGATGATCTATTAGAGGAGTGTGGAATAAGATCAGAGACAGTAATCTACACAATCTAAGTGGTGTGAGACATAAGTAAAAAGTTAGTATTCATAGTTTTCAAATTTCATACCGTTTAATATTAATACAACGTATGAATCACATTTAAATAAAATACTCACAAAATTTGAGAAACCAAGATCTTCGAAATGGTTTTAAATTCGGTTAATCAATTAAAGTATTTCAATATTGCTTAAAACTATCTTTTAAATTTTATGGATTAAACCTCCGTTTTGAAACTTAACAAAATAGATGCTAATTTCAAATTTTGCGAGTTAAAATATATTGAAATATCTGACATTGAAAATGAAAAAAAAATAAAAAAAAGATTTATTTATTTTTTGAAAGGGATGTTAATTTGATATATTTCAATTTCCTAAATGACATCACTTTTCATAATTACCATAATTGCAAAAGAGTCCTTAAAATTTTGTTTGTTTACATTTTGGCACGTATGAGTGAGAAAATGGTAAATAATGCCAGCAATGAGGTAAAGCCAAAACCATGAAGTTTCCCACTTCCATCACTAATTTCTACAAAAAGAAAAATTAAGAAAGATTATTTGACATTTATGGAAATTCCATCATTGCCCTTTTATTATTTCTATTATTATTATTTTATTTATTTTTCCTAAAAAAATTGCCCTTTTGATTTTCCTACTTATTTAAATTAGGTAATTAATAGATTTGAAGTAACTATACATTTTAGGACCTTACCATTTATAGGTTTTTAGTACCTAATGGTTGTGATTAATCTTTATTGTATTTTAAATTAAAAAGGAAAAATAATTATTGATTTTTTTTAAAAATATATATTTTTCAAATAACAAATTTACCCAATCTTCAATGTGTCATTTACTTCCTTTTAGTACAATGACCCATTAATCATAATTTTGCAAACTTTTAAAGACTTTTTAATTTTAAAATTTTAGCTCAAATCATTTGCATAAATGGATTATAAAAGTTAAAAATAATAATAATTAAATAGGCATTAGAATTTTAAAAGTAGAAAATAAAAAATAAAGTCAAATGTCCAATGAACTAATAAATTAGAGATTAAAGTCATTATTAAATAGAAAATTTAAGTAACCATAAATTATTAATTCAAAGTGGCTACCATAATAAATAGTTGATAAAGGGGTATTTCTATGGGTTTGTCTTGGTATCGTTTTCATACTGTTGTATTGAATGATCTCGGTCGTTTGCTTTCTGTTCATATAATGCATACAGCTCTAGTTGCTGGTTGGGTCGATTCAATGCCTCTATATGAATTAGCAGTTTTTGATCCCTCTGATCATGTTCGTTATTCCCTTCATGACTCGTTTAGGAATAACCAATTCATGGGAAGGTTTGAATATCACAGGAGGGAGTATAACGAATCCGAGTATTTGAAGTTACGAAGGTGTGGCCGGAGCACATATTTTGTTTTCTGGATAAAAATTATTCGAAAAAAAATGCTTGCATTATAAGTTACATCTATCTTTTTTAACGGTTGCCTAAACAAAAGTTGTCATGTAATTTTTAAAAAAGAAAAAATCATGTGAGCGGTTCAAGTGGACTACGAAAATGAAAACAAAATGCAGCCTAAGATACATCCGAGCCAAATAAGTAAACTTGTAAATAATTTAGTACAAGTGGGGTGAAGGCTAACATTTATGTATTAGGTTAATTACTTATAAATAACATTCGATTAGTAGAGTAGGGTGGTTATGGTCTTTTCATTCATATATCATTAATAACTCATTAATTGCTATAAATTTTGGTACCTTTCAACTTTCATTTCTTAAAAAGAAATATAGTTTTTTTATTATTATTTAATTGAACCCATTTCATTTTACCCTCTCACTTTCATCAAATTGAGATTTAAATAAATAATAAAATTAAAATCAATTACCAAAAATTCTAAAACTTTATTGGATAGCTCAACTAAAAGATCTCTTGACCATGTAAAAATTTAATTATACAACATATTTAAATAATTTAGAGAATGTTCAGAGAGTTGAAAATGTAATCAAAATTATTGAGAATCAATGGAATGATGTAAAACGTGAATAGTTAAAGATGGAACGAAAAAAATTTGGATTGAAACTATCGAAACATTATTTATTTTATATTACATAAATCTGACACAAAACTGTCGATTCAAATATTTGTTATTATTATAAAAAATTTGGGGGGAAAAAAAGTTGTGGTGAGGTGGTAGCATCACCAACCAAATATTTGTTTTGAGTGAAGACAAAAATTGGGAATAATCGTTAGGGTTAGGCAGGTGAATTGAGAAATGAGATATTCATTTGATAATTTATTTTTTCCTATTTTTCTAAATTTTAATAAATAAAATTTTAATTATAAGTGTTTATATCTAAAATAGGAAAAATTTTAATATCATACGTAAAGAATTGTGCATTTCAAAGACCATCACAAAAATTAGAAACATCTTTCAACATCGAAAGATATCCATCCCCATCCCTCTAAAAATCTAAAGTTTAATTTTTTTTTTCCATTGAGATATTTTTCAATTAAAAAATTTAGGTTAAAAATTATTTTTGTAAAGGTAATATATATTAGAGACAATAAAGGGAATCCCACAATTCGGAAGTCAAAGCACAAAGCAAAGCACACAACATGACAGCAAAACGTCTGAAGGGGATACTCCCAAAATCAAACCAAAACAAAGAACAAGCGACGAAGAGAAATAGCAGAACAGAACACAACAGAACAACGAAGACAAAGAAAGAGGGGCAAGAAGAACAAACTCCGCCATAACAAATCAGCAATATCCTCAGATCAAGAAGCAACACGTACACGAATAGTAACAATTAACAAAGGCATAAAAAATTTGGGTTGTAACGATTTAGTCTATGGTTTTTAGTCGGTAATAATTTAGTTCTTATACTTTCAAAATTATAACAATTTAAATTCTAAAATAAAAAAATATCAAAATTAGATGTTAATTTCTATTATTTTATAATGTAAATTTTGTATTTTGAAAAAAAAAAATATCGAATCTCTAATTTGTTTATTTATATAAAAAATATGTTTTAAATTTTAATACTAATTTGTACGATAAAAACCAAATTGTAAGAGTTGTTGTTTATTATTTGAAGGATTCACGTTTTATTTTGTTTAATACTAATGTTTGTTTAATAAAAACTAAGGAGTTCATTGAACTAAATTATATTGCTAATTAAATAATTAGGTAATTAATTATATTAAGTAGAAATACTTTATTTTTAGACAAATATTTTGAAACAAATGTACATTAAATAAAACAAAAATGGTATAATTATCTGCATCTACTCTCATTCAGTCATTTTTATTGAATATTTCTCATGCTAATTTTAAAAATAAAATAAATTAAGATCAACTTGTTAATGATTATTATTACTTTATTATTTTGGAAAGTCAAGTTGTACATAATTATTAAGAAAGTTTAGGAAGATGTTATTAATACCCTCTCATTAAGGAGAGTTTAATACGTTAAATACGAGCCTAATTATTCATTAAGGAGATTTAAATATGAACAAAAACCATGGTATACCACAATAAGAAAATTTAAATTAATCTAAGAATTCATTATATAATTGTGAAAGTTACCCATTGCTAAATTATAACCGAGATTTAAAAAAGAAAAACTACACAATTATGTCGACATAAATCACTTATTTTTAAATTATTATTTTACTTCTCAAACATTGACTAAAGATATAAATAAACAAATATTACCAGCGCCTAAATCTTCGCCATCGTTAGCTGCTCCTCCCACTCCATCTCTACAGTCTCTCGTTGTATCAAATTATTAACTAAAACTATGGAATTTAGGAAATACGTACTTTTTTTTTCCTATTTCTGCACACCAAATACATTTAAATTGAGTATTCATATATATATATAAAGATTGATAAAATGAATAAAAAGAATTTTACTACGAAAATATTTTAATGTACAAATAACCACGAAGTTTGTAATTCAAAATGTATAGTTTCTAGCGTGTTAAGATTTTATATGTGTATTTTTTTTATTAAAGTAATATGTAGAAACAATGAGGTTTGCATGTGGACAAAAGTTGGTATTATTTATGATTTCTTTTTTATTTGAAACTAAAAATAATAATAAGGAACCATGTTTATAATTTTATTTTCTTTTTTAAATATAAATAAACCAAGGTATAAAACTTTGTGCATAATAATAATAATAAATAATCTTAATATATATATATAATTTGGTTCATCAATAACTTTTACAACTTTTAAATTTTGATGCTTCCACCTTTTATCTCCAATTTCATAACAAAATTTTAATTTTAGTCATTCTAACTTTAATTAAACTTTATGCAACTTTATTTAGTCCCCTTTTATAACAAGTAATATTGAATTTATCGTAAAGTTATTCTAACATAATTTAACATCTATGTGTCATGTTCCTAAGCTATTATAAAAATAATGATGCTTTGAAATGGGTATATCTTAAAAAGTCTATGTGTTATTTAAAAAAATGTAAAAGTTAAAAAAAAAAAACAAAAAAAAATTCAAAGATGATGTTTTGAAAAAGTCGAAGAAGAAATAGAGTAAAACTTAATAGTTAAATGGTACACTTAGACTAATAAATAAATGAGATGTATATCATTAACGAATCTTCGTAATCAATCTTTAGTTCATCAACTAAAGAAAAAAATACCGTGATGAAAAATTCAATTCAATTTTACTACGGTGCCGTGTCAAAATCACTTTGAGAGTCAAAGTTAACTATTCGGTAGTTTCAAAAAATCAAATTCTAAAAAAAAAGTTTCTTGCATTTTTTTTTTCAAATGCAAGTTTATGCCATGTTGAATCAATTCAATTAAAGACATACGATCTATATCCTTCACGATGAAAAGTTTTATTTTGTCACACTCACACGTGTTGGACTTAGATATATATACATATAGTACACATAATTAATGAATTAACTAGGGTAAATGTTGTTTGCATCAAAATTTTAATCATTTGTAACAATCAATTTTTTTTTAACTATCATTTACAACAATTATTATATGGTTTATCTACAGGATCTTTGAGCTAGCGTACTTCTCTAGCGCTAGCGAACAGTGTGATCTCACGTTTCTATCGTCTTTTAGTTTGAAAAATACTTAAATGTATTTTAGGTTACATTGATCGAAAACAAATTAGTAACAAAAACGGGAGAGAAATAATGTTATTGATCAAATTACAATTTTCGTTTCCATTGGATTATGGTAGATATAGATTTAAAGCTAAGCCATATATATATATTTATGACATTAATCTTTGAATAACTATTTGAGATTTTTTCTATATACAAGTATAATATTTTGAAATTACAGATAATTAATTAACTATACCCCCCACCCCTAAAATTAAACAAAACAAAATTCTACCAAATATATTTTTAATAATTCCATAGACTTTCAAGGTCTAATGGATCATCAGAAACCAATGATGGGTTTTGATCATCATCATCTCCCTCCATCATTCCAATTCCATTAGTACTAAAACCCGAAATCTCCTCTTTCGGATTCATCAACATTCTCATAATCGAATTCCCATAACCGGAATCCGTGGTGTTGGGTAAAGAAAACGGCAACAACGCCGGCGCCGGTGCAGAAGAAGAAGAAGAAGAAGAAGAGAAGTGATTGTAAGTTCTGAAATTGTAAAGCTTGGTATCACCACCACCGTCGTTGGAGAAGCAGGACACGTGGGATGCACGTGCCTCACCGGTGTAGGGCGTTTGCGATTGCGAATATTCCATTAACGGCGGCAAAGCAGGGGAATTGAAGGGATTGTTATTCATTATTATTGATGGTAATAATTTGGAGTCCGTGGAGCTTTTGTTGAAGATTCGACATATAACCCATTCGTTCTGTGAATTTAAACAGAATTAATAATAAGAAGAAAGAAGATTAATGAATAAGAATTAATTAGAAAGAAGAAAGAATTAGGAGAAAGCTTACCTTAGTGGTGGGTTTGATGATGAATTTGGGTTGCAGACGAAATTCATGCATAACCCAATTGGATTTTTCACCTTTAGGAGCTCTTCCTTTATAAAAAACCAAAGTTTTCTTCATACCCACAAGCTTTTTTCCTCTAAAAATCTCTTTATCTTTACCAGTAGCTTTCCAATAACCAGATTCAGTAGCTCTGTTTGTTCTAAGCCCTGTTGGGTATTTCCTGTCTTTAACACAAAAGAAATACCATTCTTTTTCACCCATTTTCGCCCTCCCTGCAATTATCAGAAAACGTAAAAATTACAGCAAGTTAAACCATGATTATGAATGAATGAATAAACAAATTGGGGTTAATTAATTAATTACCAGGCAAATCCCAGGGCTCGGATTTGTTTAAATCGGCATGCCCAATGGCGATGGAGGACAAACTGGGGTTTAAGACTTTGGGGGAAAGGTAATGAGTGATTAATTCTTCATCGGTGGGATGGAAACGGAAGCCCGGGGGTAAATCGATTTGTTGTTGTTCTTCATTATTATCATGATTCCAGAAATTGTTGGTTTGGGTTTCGGCCATGGTGTGTTTTTGGAAATTGGTAGAAGAAAAATTCATGGGTATTAACCCCAAGGGGGATTAATATACACCAACAAACGTGCTGCCTAACACAACTAATTTCGTCGATCTTTTCAAACCTTTTTTTTCAAAAAATATATATATATATATATATATATATTGATATTTGTCATCATCATCATCATCGTCACCACATCCATACATAAATATACATACTTTTATATATATATATATATATATATATATATATATGTGGATGATACTACATATGTTACTTTTGAATAATAATAAAAAAGAGAATCAAAATCCATTTTTAAAAAATATAAGAAAGTATTTTTTTTCGATTATGTTATTTTTTTAAAAGTTAAATACTTGAAAAGTTAAACTAAATATATCTCTAATCTCATCTCTGTTTGCATTTTGCACTTTCTATTATTGGTTGACACAATGATGTGTATTGAGCACGATCTCATAGAGGTGCAACATCACTTACTAAGTCGATTCTAATCACTTCAAATTAAACCTATGTAAATCGAGACTCAACGTATGTTTGGCCAACTTTTTTATTCGTTTAATTAGATTTTTTTTATTTTTAAGTTTAATTGAATTATATTTTTTTAAAAAAGAGGAATTTTCGTAAATAACAAAACTGTTAGAAAATATTTACAAAATACAACAAAATTTCATATTATATTAATACAAAAACACGGATAAACTTCGATAAAAGTACATTGTGTGTTTATGAAAAAAGTGTTGAAATATATTGATGTGATTTTAATAATTGGGTAGGTAACAAATTAAGAGGTAATTATTTTAAGGAATATTAATTGAGCATATTAAAGTAATCTAAAATATGAGACCTTAGACTTCTCTATTAGATTAGTTTGGCTCACTGAGTTACTACCTACCTATCATTAACTTTACAATAATTATTAGTTCTGAGAATTACCTTACATTTTTTATTTTTATTTTTGCATTATGTGGTCTCAAAAAATTTATATATTCTCTTAACCTTAAAATACTCGAATTATGCTCCTCTTCTGATATTATATATATATATAGTATAATATAAAATGTTTCTTTTCAAATAGTGAAATGTCATCAATTGTTAATCAAACCATAACTCAAACTTGAGACATCATCTCATGAACCTAAGGAGTTGCTAGGAGGCTGGAATCTAATTGATCAAGAATTATTGAGAACAAATCGAGGACGAAACGAGAATGAGATTGTGAAACGTCAAAATGGTGGAAAAAAAGGTCAGGTTGAAAACTGTATGAATGAAATGAGTTTAGTATTATAAATCGGACCCAAAACGTTCAATCCAAACATAGATTTTGAATTACATTACATTGCATTACAAAAACAAAACAACCCATAGAAGTTTATAGTTGGATTATTAATTTTGAAAAATTAAAAAGTAAAATAAAATAAACAAAGTCATCCATTTTATAAATAGATTCTCTATTTATAGATCTTAATGCACATATTCTAAATTTGTATGTGTTGTGCTCCAATAATATAATTCAACTATACAAAATAAATAACTAACCAAATACCAAACAACCATAGTTTTTTATAATAAAAAACAAAAAATCATAAAGTTAAAAAAAAAAAAAAAGATGAATTAGTTAAAATAATGTGGATAATATTTTGAATTATAAATTTGATATTGCGAAAATTACATAAATAATGATGATAAATTGATTAATAATTAGTAGGTGAAGAGGCATAGTTTAAGGCAATTAAAGTCTTGATGTTAGTTGTTATTTAATTTATTAAAATAAAGTCATACGCGGTTTAATTTCATATTCAATGACTTTTTGTAGAGGTTGACTTCCCTTTTTTTCCCCATATTTATTAATATTCCAAAATTAAAAATTTATTATTTTTCTCTTAAAAATAATGGGAAAAAACACAATAATTGTTTTTTTTCTCCAATTTTATTTTAACGATAAATTTCATCATAATTTTCCAAAAGATAATGTTATTATTACACATCCATATTAATTTTTGTAAAAACTACGTCACTCCTGAAAATACATATGAAAATTATTTTTTTGGAAGATATTTTTTCAGGAAAGAAACAAAATTGAAGAAACTATAATTAAAAAAAAATGAAAATGAAAAAAAAAAAAAAATATATATATATATATATAGGGAATTTTGTATATGTTGCATGTGACAAGATTTGGATGTAATTGTTTGTCACATGCACAATGATGATAATCAATGATTGAGTCAGGATTTATAATACTTAAGAAAAAAATTAAAAAATAAAATAAAATATCAGCTGTACCAAAATCTTTTTAAAAAAATTAATTAATTTTTTTTAATGAATTGGATAAATTGATTTGATTGGATGAATTGTTTGTTTACTTTTCTTTCCAGCAGTTTTCATTTATCATAAAACTTTGAAAGTTTTATAACACCAAATTGTTTTATTTACTAAATTTCATATTAAAAGGAAAAAAAAGCATAACATTTTATTTTTCTAATTTTTTTTTACTTCAATGGTAGTTAGGGCAGAAGATTCAAACTAAGTTATTTGATATAAAGTTATTTTAATTTTATGTCTTGTTTGTCTATTAATTATTTTATTATATAATATTTATTTCGTGTCTTTATTTTTCGTGGACCAAAATAAGAATAACATCAACTAGCATAAAATATGGTCGAGGTCGATCAATCTCGAAGTTAAAAGTTCGATTGAAGTAATAAAATTGACATATAAGAAATTTAATTTTCATTTTTCAAAATGTATTTCATATAATTTGTAAGTCTTATTTTATTGCGAGGTTTAGTAAATAGTAGAGATCTAGATCCAAACAAAAAAAATTTATATAAAATAATTATTAAACAAAGCTAAGCGAAATCCTTAAAATACACCACAAAACAATTTGCAAATTTAAAATTTAATTAGGAGGGTGTGACTATACTATTAAATTGTAAATCGAACTTTAAGAACTTAAGTCGTTAGGTTATGAAAATTTTAATATACTATCACTATTATAAATGTGTGGATTGCCTCTTTTATATACATATAATATTTATTTAATCTATAACACGAGCCATGTACATAAAAATTATAGTTTTATGAAAATTTAAAAGGAAAAATCTAGATTATCTTTACAACTCTATTTATAAAATATAAATGAGAGAATTTAAATTTATTTTTCTTAAATATAATTTGTAATAGACGTGAATCAAAACCATTCAAACACCGAATCATTTGTAACATGTCTACAAAAGTTTAACTCAACACGACAAGTTGTTCATGAATATTAAAAGAAGAAATAAAAAAATAAAAAATCCATGGCATTCTTTTTTTTTTTTTTCTTTTTTTTTAGTATGCATGGCATTTTTTGATTTACTAAGGTGTGAAGTTGATGAGATTTTATTGGTTGGAAAAAAAATATGAATTAATACAAAGCTTTGAAATATTATTTTGATTGAATAATAAGATATATATGGAGGTTATGACTAATCCTTTAAACCATTAATTTATTTATTTGCATATAACTTAATCTACATTTATTTATTTATTATTATTTCATAAATGCTAATTTATATGTTTCATAAGATAATTAACATAATAAATCTTAGGGAAAAAAACGTGGAAATCAAATTAGCATACACTAAACTTGAGTTTATGGACAATTTATTTTGATATAAAACAAAAATAATATTTTATTTATATATTTAAAATAAACCTTTTTGTTTGTTTGGACTGGGGGCGGGGAGTTAGAGCTTAGTAGCGTGCTCAGTTCAATAACCTCAACCTACGCTAATATA
>JBBPDJ010000026.1:1704351-1736429 GCA_037974625.1 Cucumis cinereus
ATATATATATATATATATATATATATTTATAACAAATTAATATCAAAATAGTTTACGATATAGCAAAATAGATTGTGATATTTTTTTATATTTTGTAAATATTTTAATTCATTTTTCTATATTTTAATATAGTCTTTTAAAACTTTTTAAAATATTTTTTTTTTATTTCAACAATGATATGACATTTTAAATTAGAAAAATAGGTTTTAAAAATTTGTTTATTAGATTGACAAGTTGAATTTTGTTCGTTCAACAAATATATATTTGGAGGACAATATGAATTCTGTTTCTAAAAATTATTTTTCAGATTTTGTGACACTGTAAATTTGAAGAACAACAATTCAAATAAGTTGTTTTCAAATATAATAAAATAAACTAAAATATTTATAAAATATAGCAAAATTTTCAAATTCTATTAAAGATAAAACACTGATAGACGTGTAAAATATGTTTTATGAAATAAATTATATAATATTACAAAAACAATTATTATGAAAAAAAATACTAAAATATGTCATAAATTAATCAATTATAGTTTATATTCAACCTACAAAATAGTGAGTAACATACAATTATATTATTAAAATCTCTATCGACATGTTAAACATTTTTTCATGTTAACGAATTCAACGTCAATATGAGAGATGAATCGATAATTTGTTCCATATCACATAGAAAAATTTACAAAACACACAAAATAACCAACCAAATATCATTAATGTATATATAATAGAGGTGAACATGTTTAAAATTATAATATATTTATTTACTAATTAATTTTTATAGACATTTTATCAATACCTAGATCTGCCGCCACAGGCCAGATAGAAAACTGAGTCAGCATCCACTTGGCGGATTCTCATTGGTGACATGGCAGAACTATAAACCAAACATCATTGACTAATTACCCAAAGGCCCAAAACCCCATCTATAATTCTACGTGGGACCCTGCTTCATTGTTCCCGACAAGATCCTCCATGAGAAGACACTGACGTGGCAGAATGTGATTGGTGTAAATGTATTATAGTCCAAAACTTGTAGAGGATTTGACCAAAACTTAGGGTTTTGTTTTTAGTTTGGAAATTAAATCCAGAAGTTAGGTTACGCAATTAGATTAGATTAATTATTGGAATTATATAAAAAGTTAGCTGTGGACTTTAGAAATTAGGTAACTCAAAACGGCGTTGAGGATAAGCACAAAGCTTAAGTTTTATTATTAAAATATTCAATTATAATTAAAATAAAATAATATATATATATTTAACCCATGTGTCAAATTTTAGACAACCAGCTTGTATTCACATTGGCCACAACGTCCAATTTTTAAATACTTAAAAAGAAATAAGATAAATCCCAATTCAATTCGATTACGTAAATTAATTTGTTCAAACAAAGAATCTAAATTTTTTAATATAAAGTACCATAAAGTTTTCATTCTAAATTATAATTAACATTAATTGTGTTATGTTTATGGAATCAGGGGTACAAAAACTGCATGAGATTATTAAATATTATTGCTTCCTAACTTCATTTATAAGATTTCTAGTCTTAGATTTTAAAATATTTTTCTTTTTCTTTTTTTTCGAAACACGATAAATTTTATTGAAGAATATTTGAACGAACATTTATTCTTCTATTATTTCAAAGAAAAATGTAGAACCTTTTGATCAAAATATTTTTAATTGATATGGTCAATAGCGAAACAAAAAGTGTTATTTTTCCTATATTCCTACTTTTGAAAGTAGGTTACTTTAAAAATGAATGTCTTGTTTTGTTTTTGTTTTTTTTTTTCATATAAAAAAGAGTAGGTAACCTTCCAATTTAAAAAGTATTCTATGCACATGGTCAAAATACAAAAGGTTAAGTTAGGAATACTATAGTACTATAGAATATATACACACACATGATAATTTCAAGATCATATGCTTATGCATCCTCCACTCCATAATTGTAAAAAAAAAAAAAAAAAAAAAAAAAAACTTAATCAATTTCTATGATAAAATCTTCCATGAGAGAAATTTTCTATGTGAGGATGAGGAAGTTGCAAGGATATATATGAAATTTCATGGTTTTCTATTAAGATTATTTTGATTATTGTGTCGAGAGTCTTTAAGAATGAGAATGAATTTTACTTCTTCTAAAATCTTAGTGGTATAATTGAAGAAAATTCTCAAACCCATGACATTCAGATCTTTGGATGCCTCATTCATTAAATGAAGAAAAATTAAAATCGACCTCGGTAGAGGCCAAGACCAAAGGCCTTTCCCCATTTTCCTATCCAAATGTGTGTAGAACACTTTAGAGTATGATCCCTTCACCAAAATCTATTTACGATGGATCCAAATAGACTATATTATTTGTGTCTATCTGTATCATGATAGACATATATAGTAGTCTATCTTGTTCTATAATAATATAGATTATAATATTTTGTTATATTTATAAATATTTTCAGATGTTTTGTTATTTAAAATAGTTTTTCGATTTTCAAGTGCTAATTTCTAATCATTGATTACGTTCCTTTACTATTTGAAACAAAGAAAACTCCATGTCGTTTAGAGAGTCTAAAAGCAACTATATATTTACTCATTTATAACCATTCAAAGTTTTGATCGTATATAAATACATATTGAAATTGAAAAAAAAAAACAATAAAATTTGGAATCTGCCACTAAATCCAATAATTTTCATTAGAATATTCGATAATATATATTACCCGATCAAACTTATAACAAAAAAAAAAAAAAAACATATTATTATTGGAGTACGCACTGGCCGGTTTGATAAGTCATTTATCACTTTAATTAGATTATGTTGGACTTTTGGAAACCATAATAACTAAAAGTTTCAATCAAATTAAACCCTCATTAGATAGCACAAATCTTAATTAATTAAAAACAAAATTCAAACCCACCACTCGATCTTTGTCATGGTCTAAATAGAAGTAGACAAAAAATGGGGGGAAAAAAAACATTAAACATTAGTACCTTAATATATCCAATAATAAGACAAGAAAATTAAATTAATAATCGGGTAAAACTTTATATTATAAAACATAGGAAAGAAAGAGTATAGTTTGTTGGAATTAAATAATGCAATTTCATATGATATTTTAAAGTCAATGAATAAACAGTTGCATATGGGATAATGTAAATAAAAGGGTGGTGATATTGGTCCAAGTGTAACGCTTAGTCACTGCCAAGTTGGTAAGCCTATAGTTTATTTAATTTCATGTAGGGGAATTTGATTTTGATTCGGTGGAAATTATCATTGTTTCCTCAGATTATGATTCTATTATTTTATATTATTGACAAAAAAAGAAAAAAAAAGTAATACCAACCTCATAATTTATTATTTTGATTTTTTTTACTTGTACGTCTTTGAATGGATTAAAATAGACAACTGGATCACGACGCTAAAAATCAGAGTTTCAAATCTCCAATTCTTACATGTTGATGGTGACATGTATGAATGAAAAGATTCAAACTTCAAATCTCTTAGATCGAAGATAAAATTAATATATTGAAGATTTATCTTTTATGTTTTAATTGTAATAGTCTTAGGAAGATGGTTTTATAATGCTAAAGTGACTCACTTGTTAACCTTAGTGTTTAATTTTTAAATTTATAATTAGACATTTAAAATGTATTTTAAAGGGATTTGCATGTCAGAGGATATAATTTTTTTTTTATATCTATGACGATGGTGTAGGTCAGTTTACTGATATCTATCTATTTTGTATGAAACAACTGTCTGTGTCTATCCTACAATATTTGGGTGTCAATAAACTCATAAGATATTAAATCCTAAGTAACGAGTACCATGAATATAATTAATAATGAATTTATATTCACTCATCATCTTAAGTTTTTTGGTCAACCATGAATTTAACATGATCGAAAACACAAGGTAGCATGTAAACCTCTAAATTGTTATTACTTACTACCACATCTCCAAGTAATATTCTTAATTTTCATTTATTGAGTCTTTTAATTTTAATTTACATATTTTAAATGTACGATGATTAGATGATGTAATATAAAGTTTACTTCAATCTCTACCCGTCAATAGATATTTTAAAATGGATAAATAAGTACTTATACTTTAAACTAAAAATACTTAAGTTAATGATGATAAAAACAATGATAATTAAGGCTACCATTTCAATTTGTTATATTTTTTTAAAAAATTATTATTATTAGTTATTACTATTTTATGTTCAATAAATGACATGTTACTTACTTCTGACGTGGCGTTCGGTGTCTTTTACCATTTTCATATATATTTTTTATTTTAATTTTGAAGTTTTTTTTTTCTTTTTTTAGAAACAAACCCTTGAATTTTAATATAATTACAACTACACCTTGTAGCTATAGGCATAAATATTACGTCATCCAATAGGAATATACCTTATAGTTATTAAAACAACATCATATAGAATATTCGCATTAGACTATTAACTATTAAGGCAGTCTTTTGTGACTATTTATTCATTTACTTTAATTAACAATTTGGCTAAGATATAATTAAATATATTTTTAGTATAAAGAAAAAAATGAGGGAAAAAAAACTACACAAATTAAAAGTAAGAACATCCATCGTATGACAACTGCATTCTCTCGTATAAAGTGCTTTCTTTAATCCAAAATTCCGCTGCCCTAATAATTGTTGATGACTATCTTTTATAAGATTTTGAATTATTGTATTGCATCTCCTATTTATTATTGTTTAATTAGGTTTATTTCATACGTAAAAGTCCATCGAATCGGTTTTAGTATTTGTAGTATTTAAGAATATTATAGTAAATGTTGGAAACCCTAATACGTTCTCTTTCTTTGTATCTGTTTTGTTTATTATCTCTATTTTTGTTTATGACATCAGAGTCTATAAAGTTCAAATGTGTATTCGATCTAATAAATAGAAATTGTGACTCAAAAAAGACGTTATCTTAAGAGGACACTATAAGATAGATAGACTACTTCTTTTATCGTCAATTGATTTTAACATGTAACGCTATATTATGTAATAATTATTAAAATGATGCATTTAATAAACCTTAATAACCTTCTCCTCTAAGAAATTATTATAAAAAAAAATGAGAAGTAGTGATCCCCACCATAGGAGTTGAATTTTTAGGTTGGGAAGATGAGGAAAAATGCCCTTCCTCAAAGCAATGAGCTTGAGTGAAGGCATGTCATTCTAAATGTTGAGCTTAGGAATGATATTATTAATTATTCATTTCATGCTAAATGTTAGAATATTTTGTATTATTATTATTATTATTATTATTATTATTGTGATATATTTGGTAAAGTAAATATTTGAATAACTTGAGTTACACTCAAAATACGATTTGGAAACGATTAAGAGGCAGTATTAGAAAGCATTTCAAAAAATAATTTTCTTTTTCGATCTTTTTTTTTTTAAAAAAAAAAATCATAAATGTCTCTATCCAAAAGATTATATGGATTTTTCATGAAATCTTATCTTGATTTATAAACTAAATTTTATTATGAAGTTCTTTCTGGAATTTATGTACGATAATTTGACTTTAATACATCTTAATTCTTTTCTCTTGATTATTTTTTTTTTAATTTTAATATTTGTAGAATCAAGATCAAATCATAGTATTTTATTTATTAAATTATTTAAAATGAACCATGTATAAATTTTTAATTTGATTGCTCGGAGGTACTTCACAACCAATTATATTTAATCCGTTGAATGGATAGACAACCAATACACAATATTGATGTACCTTTCGTTCATAGATTCTAAAATTTTACTATATTTTGTAAATATTTTTATTCATTTTATTATATTTGAAAACAACCCGATGAATTTATTGTCTATTTTAATTAAATATTAAAATAATTTAATTTAAAAAAACGTTTAATAATAGACGTTTTGCTTAATGATTTTTTCTATTATATAATTAATTTTGTCAACCGATAAATTGGAAGTGTATCAGCAATTATAAATTGAATTAAAATATACTTTATTTTTAATAATCAAGTCCCTGAAATCATGGAGTAATAAAAAAAAATCAAATAATGTAAAATGAGATATGATATATATCAAAAAATAATATCTCAAAAAAGGAATCTAACCGCTACAGAATCTAAAATCGAATAATTCAAGATCACAGGTGATAGAAAATTGTTAAACTCGAGCTCAATAAAGCTATTCTTTTGTGAAACAAAGAGTTTAAGAACATAGTCGAGAGTTATTATAATTTTTAAAATAATTGTTGTACTACTGATAATAAAAGAATAATTATTATTAGTGGTTATATATGTAATTTTGCTCGTAAAAGAATAATTATTGCATGTAGTTATAGATTTTCATGTCTAACTTGTGTGCTACGAATCGGGATTATTCCCATGTTTGATATGTTATCACGAAAACATTTTTAGTGCTAGATAGTATAAATTTTTTTTCCATACTATCTCATTTGTTGCTTGTCACTAAAGTAAAATTTGATAATTATGTGAATTCTATGAAATAAATTATTATTTGATGACGTGTCAAATTTTTCATTTGCATTTATTGATCAAGTTGTTCTCTTATTGGTTGCTTTTTTGGGCTTTGGGCCTCATTCCGCTTGCATTGTTCCAGTCCACGAGCCTTTACAAACTACTCCACAACCATTTATATTAGCGGATTGGGCTTTTCTATCCTGGCCCAAGAATAAGAGTTTGAAACAAATAAATACGGGTGTGCATAAGACGGGTTGGATGTAAATTATTGATCAATCTGAAGTACTTGGATTGACAGAAATTAAACTCGAAGTCTTCAGATTGGGAAGGGTCAACTCAACCCAATCTAACCTATAACTTTCGACTTGGGTCACCAAATTGTTTTTTCGTTTCATAATTTAGACTATTTTTTTCATTCTTACATTTTTCACTAAAAGTTAGAATTTTTGCAATGTCATATTTGTTAGGTCAATATCAAACAAACAACAAATATTTTATATAAAATCATGTGTTTAATATGAAATGGTATAAAAAAATGTTACAAACTCTTTTGCTGCAATCGTTGGATAGCCACTAATGGTGAGGATGGAAGGAAGATCGTAGAAAGAAAACCGAAGGTGATTGTGAGAGAGGGAATCGATTTTATTCTTTTGGACATTTGAGTAATTTTACATCATAAGCAAAAGGCCAAATATGTGCTCTCAAATTAGGTCCTCCATACAAAAAAAAAAAAAAAAAACTATTTATTAAATATATCAAACATAAATACATGAAATTAGACCATATGAGCCAAACGTGAACTTAGCTTAATGATATTGACATGATCTTTGTCTCTAGAGATTGAAGGTTCGATCGATTGTAAACCCTCTCATGAATATATCTGTATGTCAATTTTAGTCTTCTTTTATTGCAAAGAATTAATTGAACATTATATTTATAAGAGGAGAACATTTTTCTAACTACATCTTGAATTGAAAGTTTGTAGTAAGAGTGTTCGAGAAAATCAGTAACCTGAAAAATCGGACCAACCCAATGTATTGCGAATCGCTTCAACAATGGCAGATCTGAAAACGATAGGCGAGCAACAAATTCGGTGGTAGACAGCTTCTACAAGGACTTTTAGCTCCTGGAATACAACCCAGTCATTTGATAAATTTTACTTTTTCAATCTAGAGACATTTGTCGTTGTTATGAAATTTGATATAGATGTTTTTTTCAAATATAATTTGATATAGACCAATATAGATGTTGTTATGAAATTGAGTTATTTTATCTTAAAAGATTTCCCATTTTTTAACCAATACAATAACAATATAATATATATATTTTTAATAAAAATATAATCTGTTTTTATAATTTGAAGCAAACATTGAGTAAAAATAAAAGTCGATAATGATAATTAGAGGAGAAATACAAATACAGTGTATATGTAATGGAATTGGACTAATATTTATAACAAATTTTTAAGTTGGTTAATGAGTTATTTTCAGCTAAATAAAATAAAATTAATTTTCAATTAATAAATTTTTTTGGTATTATCAAAATATTAAAATAAAACAAATCATTTGTTATTTTAAAGAATTCAAAATATATCAAATCTTTTCGAATAAATTAAATTAAATCAAATATTAAATAACCAATTCAAATTTTAAAATGGGAGGAAATTATGACACATTTTCTCAAATCCGTTAGATTGCTTCCTAGCTGTACATCTATTTGACTATACATCAAGTTATAGCCTAAAAATATATTAAAAAATATCTATAAAATAACAAGAATTAGATCAAATTGGTTTAATCAAAATTTAAAATAAAACGTAAAAATATATTCCTAAACCAATTAAAAATTAAATAATATTAGATATTAACTAAGAAGAAACAAAAAACAATTATTTAATTCAAATTTAAAATTATAAAAGATCCTAACTGTCTAAATTGGTTAAATAAATAATAAATTTATTAAAGATTTAATAAATCTACATGTTTTCAAAATTTAGTTAAATCCAAACACATATGATATCTAATCGAGATTTCAAAATTATACTATTCATTCCGTTGGATTAGAATCTCATAAACAATCGACAAAAGTACAGTGTCAATAATTGGGTTACTTTATCCATGTACTTTGTTAGTTTGAATCAATCATTAAAATTCAAACAAATGATATATAAAATATACTATATTCGATCCATATGATATACGTAAAATTAAAAATATTTTAAAAATATAACAGGTGTGTGACATAAAAAACTTATTAATCCATAATTTTTCAAAATCTTCTAACAGCTCAAGGTTTTTGTCATTTTCTACAATTATTTGAAATTTTATAACTCAGAAAATTGGGGTTGGTCCAAAAAAAATTATACCAACCCGACTATGTACACCTCTTGATTGTAGAAAGTAAAATTTGTGGCCGTATGAAAGCCAAAATCTAAGTTTTAATATTGTTATTTTCTTGTCTCAAAGCAATCTTTTTTGATGATTCGAAAGAGAACAAATGACAATAGCTTCAACCGCTTTCAACAGTCTAGTTTATGGCAGAAATGCACCAACTTTCGTGCTTTGAAGCAACTTCATGCCTTTCTGATCGTCAATGGCCTTAATTCAACCACATCTGTACTCAGAGAATTCATTTTTGTGAGTGCAATAGTTGTTTCTGGGACAATGGATTATGCCCACCAAGTGTTCGCTCAAATTACTGAACCGGATATCTTCATGTGGAACACCATGATCAGGGGTTCGGCTCAGAGCTTGAAGCCTGCAACTGCTGTTTCTCTTTATACCCAGATGGAGAATCGTGGGTTTAGGCCTGATAAATTTACCTTTTCCTTTGTACTCAAGGCCTGCACTAAGCTTTCGTGGGTTAAGTTGGGATTTGGTATTCATGGGAAAGTTTTGAAGTTTGGGTTTCAATCCAATACATTTGTAAGGAATACTCTTATTTATTTCCATGCTAATTGTGGCGATTTAGTTACAGCAAGAGCACTTTTTGACGCTTCTGCCAAAAGAGATGTTGTGCCTTGGTCAGCTTTGACAGCAGGCTATGCCAGAAGAGGGAAGTTGGATGTTGCACGACAGTTATTTGACGAAATGCCCATGAAAGACTTGGTCTCGTGGAATGTGATGATTACGGCATATGCGAAGCTTGGGGTGATGGAGAAGGCTAGGAAACTGTTTGATGAAGCTCCGAAGAAAGATGTTGTGACTTGGAACGCGATGATTGCGGGATATGTGCTTTCCAGATTGAACAAGGAAGCTTTGGAGATGTTTGATGCAATGAGAGATATGGGACAAAGGCCGGATGATGTAACAATGTTGAGTATCTTATCTGCTTCCGCTGATTTGGGAGATTTGGAAATTGGAAAGAAGATACATCGATCAATTTTTGACATGTGCTGTGGAGATTTAAGTGTGCTTCTTGGCAATGCACTTATTGACATGTATGCCAAGTGTGGAAGCATTGGGAATGCTTTGGAAGTTTTTCAAGGGATGAGAAACAAAGATACCTCCTCATGGAATTCAATAATAGGAGGTTTGGCTTTTCATGGACATGGTGAGGAGTCAATTAATCTGTTTCAAGAGATGCTCAGGTTGAAAATGAAGCCAAATGAAATCACTTTTGTTGGCGTGTTGGTTGCTTGTAGCCATGCTGGGAAAGTACAAGAAGGGAGAATGTACTTCAATCTTATGAGAAACATGTACAAAATTGAGCCCAATATCAAGCATTACGGATGTATGGTAGACATATTGGGGCGTGCCGGGCTATTGATTGAAGCATTTGATTTTCTAGACACAATGGAGATTGAACCTAATGACATCATTTGGAGAACACTACTCGGGGCCTGTAGAGTTCATGGAGATGTGGAATTGGGAAGGCGTGCAAACGAGCAACTACTCAAAATGAGAAAAGATGAGAGTGGGGATTATGTACTCCTTTCTAACATTTATGCATCACAAGGTGAGTGGGATGGAGTCCAGAAAGTGCGGAAGTTGATGGATGATGGTGGGGTGAAAAAGGAGGCAGGACGTAGCCTGATTGACACAGATAACAGCTTCTTAATGCATTTCTTGTTTGACTCAAAGCCCAAATTTGTAGAAGGAAGTTGATCCCTGTTATATGTTCTAATGCTTCATCTCTGCAAAGTTTTACAATGATTTAAGGATCTTTTCCTATTTGGCTATGGCCACAGAAACAAGCACACAGATCCAGCTGTGGTTGAAAGGATGACTGCGGACCATGATCTCTAAACTGTATGTCCGAATCTGGTCATCATTACTCATGTGAAAAGATTAGTCGTCAAGTTCTGGTTGTTGAACATGAAGTTAAAGCCTTCTTTGTGGAGGATTCTCGTGCTTCCTATTGCTATGTTTCCAGATGGAATACCCAAATTGGGGGTTAGAATGGTTGTTTTTATTCAAACTACTATAGATTAGTTAAATTTTAGGCTCCACAGCCCTCTAAGAAGTTGTCCTACCCTCTTCAGTTATTCTTCAAAAAATTTAAAAATAAAAACAAAAAAACTTCTATTTTTCCCCTTTGTGCAACAATTTTTTTTCACTAAAATGAGAATGTTTTTATCTTGTTCTTGTGTTGAAATCTCTGTGTTGTTTGGCTAACTTAGAGATATTATAATATTCATACGGTTTTCATTACAAACTGGAGCTCATTCTTACATCCACTTGGTAGAAATAACAATGCATCACCCACACAAAGACAAGTTGGACCTCTAGCCATTTTTTAACAAACTCAAATTCATATATGCACTATGATTTGCAGATAAAAAGACCCAGATGTAGTTCTCATAAACTCTCAAGGTTGGTGATGATGATAAACTACTTTCATCGGCGACGAGACAGTGCTGCACCAGACAGGAAAATCATAATCATAAGTAGAACAATTGCTACAAAAGATCCGATCAAAGAGCCAGAGATTCGCTCGCAGAATGAGTTAAATTGCTGGCAGATAGCTAGCCAATTTGTCTTGCCATTTCCTTTGTGTGCTAAGTACACAATGGCTGCCGCTGCAGAAGCCCCAGATGTCAGAAGAGCCATCATTCCCTTTTCACAATTGCACAAAACACACAAGTAAGCGAACTTGGTTGACTTTCCTTTCTTTGTTTTAATCACTGCCAAAGTTTATTTGCATGTTTTTACTCGATTGATGGTTTTTGTAAGCTGTTGACATTGACATGATGGAAAACTACGTGGCACAAATACTTCGTGTGTTGGAGAGAACCAATATTGAATACGTTTCATATATCAATACTTCCAGATACTTCTTAGATTCATATTTGATGCGCGATTTAGCATATTTATTATTATTTTTTAGATATCAAATACGTGTGTCCCTTTCTAGAACATAGTAGCCTATTTAAAAACCTCACTGCCCCATCCCAAAACTAAAAGAAAAATAAAAATAAAAAACCAAACCCTAAAATCGTGTAATCTTCATCTTCACGTCTAAGTACTCACAAAGTCACACAAAAAATAATTCACTTGATTATTTATCTTCAATAATTTAATGAAGAAGTTCTTTGTTTATTTTCATAATCTCCCTCTAATCTTCTTCTTCTTTGATTGATTTGACCTTGGTGTGCTACCAACCTTTTCTATCGTATTTTATTGACTATTTTATTTTAAAATATCTCTTATCTTATCTTTTGTATTGTATTATTATCATTAACTTGATATTTTATGTTTTTAAGTGGATTGCATTTAATTAGTATTTGTGTCTCTATGTTAAATATACATATGTTATGAATTTTTCTTTATAAAAAAACGTATCCTTGACTTATCCATATCCTAGTTTTTTAAAAATTAACGTATCACCGTATTGTATCGTATATGTATCAATATCTCATATTTGTATATGTGTATGTGCTTCATAGATGGAAAATGATTAAACTTTATACAGATAAAGGAATTACCGCATCTAAGAATACCAACACAACCCTTGTCGCACGTGCTCTGCTCTTCACGATGTGAAATATAGAAAGAGGCAGAGATAGAACCAAGTAGCCACTTACAACGGCGCAGGCTACAACAAAGAAGCTGCTCAAACAAACAAAAGAGGTTAGTAAATTCATGAGGAGTTAGTTTGAATTATAAATCAAATGCTTGTGATTATGACATACGTAAACATAGGAAGATCATTATACTCAGCTCTAAACTGAATAAACTGTGTAGCGAATGGAAGAGTCTGGGTGGTTGTTCCCATAGCTATTGCACTTCCTAATGTTCCAACAATGGCAGCCAACCTTAGGATGAAATCAAATATCGATAAACCGCGGTTCACCCCTGGTTTGAGATTGGAATTCTTTAGCTCACTCGACTCGCCGGTAACAGCCTTCATCTTTCTTGAAGGGTTAGTTTTTGTTTGGATTATGAAGGTTTGAGAAGTGGTTTTCTTTGGGAAGCTCAAATGTGCATGGCTAGACAGTGTGCACCATGGAGGTATTAATATGCAATGCATAAGCTATGCATTGTTGTTTTGGTGAAGTTTAGTGGCTGAAAGACCCACAAGAGAGCATAACAACTCCACTCCAAAGACAGGGGGAACTTCCTAGATGATATACTCTGAATAAAATAAAATAAAAATCGAGTAGTTTTAAAATGATTTTTAAGATATTATAGTTTAAGTTTTCTTCAAAAAAATAAATAAATAAATAAATAAAAAATAGGAGAATGGTACTTTTTGAAATTAAAGACAAAATTAGGTTGGTTTGTCTAGGTAATTATTTTATGTTCTAAATGTAATTTTTCATGTTTGAAACTGCCATAGTTATGGGTTTATTTATTTATTTATTAGAGTTTTTATTTTTCTTATTTTTTGGGTATGAAATGGGTAAAGGACTATAAAACTATAAATACTATTTAAAAATCATCAATTAGTTATCGTAAACACTATTTCAAAATCTTTCATTTGCTACAATTTTTATTATTTTACATTCATCATTTTTTTCTTTGCTACAATGTTTAATTTACCATTTATTTATCAAACTAAAATAGTTTACGCACCAAATACATGTTATTATAACACAAACTAAATAATTTACACCAAACACACACCATTATAAACTCAACTATCATAACATAAGACTATAATAACTCAGTTTTGGGACGAATGTAAAAGGGTTTCACTTTGTCATATAGTCTATATTAAGCTATGGTACCAACTCCTCTGGCATAACCTAAGGAAGACCCAAAATGGAAATGAATTTGGAGTTAGTTATGTGGGCAGTTGGAATTTGGTGAGAGAAAATAATAATTAAAAAAAAAACAAATATAACCAAAAAAGAAATTGAGAGAAGTTGAATTGGGTTCAGTATTGTAATTGGCTAAACTATCCAAAACCATTCCACTTTCATATATATATATTATCCAAATCTTTATGATGGGTGTGTGTTTGACACACTCCCTTTCCCCTTCCCCAAAAAAAGAAAAAAAAGACCAATATCGATGTTGATGTAGATATCGAGTTTTGAATTTTACAGATTTATTGATAAAATATTGATATCAATATTTTTTTAGATTAATAATTAAGTTGTTTTACTCACAAACAAAATTATAAATATAGTTTTGTATTTCTATTTATATTAGACTATATATATGTATTATCTTTTATGAGCATTTAAAAAATATGTTGGATTTATCTATGAATATTTAGTATAGATATTGAACCATTGTATTTACAAATATATCTATTGATATATCGACAAATCTAAGAACATTTTAATCCTTGATTACAATGAGATAAGATTAATTAACTAATTAATTTTAAAATATTAATTAAACACTAATTAATTTAGCATAACGACAAATATTAAATCAAATATATTTGGTAACTATTTTTGTTTTTAGAAATTGACTCTATAGACACTAGGTTCATCTCTAACTTCTTTTCTTTGTTATCTACTTCTTATCGATTGTTTAAAAAACGTCAAATTTTGAAAACTAAAAAGATAGCTTCAAAGGTTTTTTTTTTTATTTGAAAAAAAAAATCAATTATCATACTTGAAATCAATCATGGTATGAAATTCAAATTCAAAATTTATGTTTGATTGTAAATTTGAAAATACAACAATGTATCTCATATTCACAATTTCTAAAAACAAAGAAAACAACAATCTATTGTTTTCAAAAATGAATTATTTCGAATGTTGTTTTTAAAAAGTGTTTTGAAAAGCATGTATACTAAAGACATTTTAATTATTTTCTTTGTATTTTTTTGTTTTTAAAATCATAAAAACAAAAAAAAATCACAGAACCTTAACTATGTCTTGGATTTTTTTTCCTCTTTATTTGTTTCAAGTGCAATGCTCTGAAATGCCTTCATCAAATTAAAACATGAAATAGGTTTTACTTTTGTTACAATAAGTATCATATTTAACATAGCTTGGTTCCCATTCTAAATTTGTGAAGTAAATCAAGATATCCAAATACTGACTACAATCCCAAAATGATTACGTCAACATGTCGATAAATTCTAGGGTTGGATATCGGTACTTTATAAATGTTTGTATAAGACAATATATCATCTATCTAAACAAGTATTAATAGAAATACTATTAACTATATCCATAATATTCAAGTTTTATCCATGCATAACAAAACATCAAATTTCCATTCCAAGCTTTATTACAATTGATTTACAAAGTCAAACAGTATATTTGAAATTGAAAGCCAAATCATATATGGCTAGCCATCATTTTTTTTTTATTTTTTTTAACTTTCTATTCACTAAATCAAAACAAATAATGTTCTTAAAACATTTTACAAATTAAAGTTTGTAAGATTTTGATTATTATCATTTCGTCATTACTTCAATTAGAGAAATCATCTCTATGTCACGATCACCTCAACGATGAAATGTCAAAAAAATATGAAAATTGAAATGAAATAAATCAAATATTAAATTGAAAAAATAAACTAAAGAAACAAATTTAACACACCAAATACTAAGAGGCCGAAACCATTTGAGAAATGTTAAAAGGGATTATAACACAATTTTAATTATTTTATTTGATTCTAATAATAAAATCTAGATAGAGTTCTATAAAATTGAAAAAGAAAAATACAAAAACTCCACATTTAAGTCAAGTATTCAATCCAACCATTCTCGTCCAAGCCAGCGCTCGCTCATTCTAGCCATCAGCTTCGAACTAATCATCGAATCGATGGCGGGTAAGACCAGGTTACAAGGTCCCAACTCCCAAGATGAAAAGCCATTTGATTTGAAGACAACTCTTCATATCGTTTCCAAACACATTAACAATTTGTACGGACGTTTTAATCTAACCTTCAATTCCTAGAAGCCAATGAAACCTTCCAAGGTCCATAAGAGTGTAAAACTCCCTTGCATTCAGTAACAGCTAATCCTAATTATAGCATGGCTCCACGACGATTATCGCAATAGTTCCAACTATCAAGTACCCAAGCAAGAACTAGAGGCTTATAGCATAGACCATGTCCAGGATCAGATTAAGTTAAATCCTTGCATAGAGGAAGGGTTTTTTTTTTTTTTTTTTTTCGGGCTGACCTTGCCAGCTATGTTAACAACAGAAGAAGTCCTTTGAAGATAAAATGCTGTAAATCAAGCTATGAAACAACAAAAGATATTGAGAAGCACCCTAGACCAGTCCTATAAAATACACACAAGACTGACCAACAACATAAACAACAAGCAAAACAATGCATTTTCAAACTAACTGACCTTACCTTTGCCTTGTCAAGTATTGCTTGCCATAATATTGCCTCTACACGTAATGGATAAAATAAAACAGCATGCATCTTTAAGCACATATTATCTCCAATTTCGGCGTGTTAAATAGATATAGGGCTTGAAGAATTAGAAAACAAATTGGGCCCCCTTTCCTTCTTTTGTCTGGCTGGTTATACCAAACAATTATCAGGTCTTTATATTTCTTTTTTTGATAACCCAGTAATTCAAAGGCCACACACCCACTAATCCGAAGGCACCTGCACCCACCATCCCAAAGTATTGACCAAGAAAGACAGCCTCTAATAAGACTTGATGAGAATCTTTTTGTTATATAGAAATTTGGAGGTCTAAAGTAGGGGCGTTATATCACCATAAAAATGAATTGACTATTGGGTGCAAGAGAGTAGAACATATCATTCGATCCCTGCACGATTCAGGAGATGATGCAGAATGAGGGTGCACTCAAGGGTAACAAAGGGATAAAAAAACAAAGCAGAGTTTCAAGGACATCACGAACTCTAATCAAATCTTATAGCAGTAAAGCACACAAAACGAAACTCCACAAGTGTCCAATGCGGAAGTCAACATGGTTTCATAGTTCAATCTTTGAGCAGGAAAAACAACAAAAAAAAGCCAAGGCATTTCAGCTAGTAGGTTCTTAAGGAGCTCAAGAGTTTGTGCATGGTCATCTTGGTATGTGGACAAGTTAAAATTAAGAGTCAACAGGATCTTCAGGCATGGTTCTTCTAAAGGTAGCATCAAGGTGGGCAATGAATATGTCAAACCCTGGTTCATCTGGTCTTCAGGTTTAGGCAGTAGGCTGGCCCTCAGGCTTCATAAATCTCAGCTGTTTTGATGGGAAGGAAAAGGCAAGGGGAAAATAACTGTATCAGAATTTTGTGTATAGGGAGTCCGGATAGCTTTATTTCATCAAACTATCAATTGTCAGCGGTGAGTTGGCGAATGTTCTCAAAAGGTAAAGTTATCTTTTCTTCCGTATTTTCTCTCTTTAATCCTGCCCCAAGGGAGAAGGGAATAGCATACCTGTAGCTAATGACCGCCATATCTAGGAATAGTTTCTCCTCCGAGATACGCTGCCATGTCCAGAAACCCTAGAGAAAAAGAAATCCATCAGATACTAAGTCAATCTAAATCATTATTCCTGCTTTCATGATTAAAACCACTAATGAAGATGAAGAGAAGAATTTACCCTGAACTACCACTTCGTCCCACAGAAAAACTTCCATAGGCCCCATAAGCACTGCCGCCGCCACCACCGCCACCGCCACTACCACCACCACCAATCTACAAAGGAAAAGGCTGGCTTCAGTTACAAACCGCAAATTAATTGATAAGACAAAAAATTAAATTGTCTTCAATTAAAAGTTCACAGGCAGAATAGTTTCAAAATCTTATCTGGCATTTTAGCCTCTTAAAGCAGAAGGAACCACTGTCCCCGTTGCTATAATCAGACATGTCAAGGTTAATATACGTACCTGTGAGCCACTGTAGCTTCCATAACCATCACCACCAGCCAAATCATTGAAACCCCCATAACCACTTGAATATGAATGTCCACGCCCATGTCTTTTACCTTCTCTACCATCATAACTTAAACTATCTGAACCATCAGCTGACAGAGGAAGATACGGCAGAACAGGCAGAACAGCTGAGAGAGCGCCTTCTCTGTCAAAAAGGTTGGCTCTAAGCCTGGTCACTATATGTACAAGAGCCTCCTTCGCAACATCAAGATCCCCAGATATCTAATCAGAAAAGCCTCCAAATTAACCCCACAACAACAGAACCAATATGAAATTCAAGAAAGTTCATCATGACATGAATATGAAAATAAATTAATTAACAATCACCTGCACCATTTCATCATCTTCCAAGGCAACCTTGGGGAGGTTTTCCTTTGACAGTATTCGAATATTAGCCTTGGTGAGCCTTCTCAACTCGGTAATGATAGCTCCACCTTTACCAATTAAGCAACCAATTCGTGAGGTAGGCACAAGCAAACGGGTTGTGAACGAAATAATCCCAGAATCTCTTTCTACTTTCTCACTGCATCTTGGTTGCAAGCGCAATGCAGCTTCCAGCGTGGGAGAATATGAGTCTTCAAAGAACTGAAGCAGAATATGAATAAAACAGTTAGAACTATTACTGACTGCCAACAAAAGACAGACATAAAAGATTAGATCAAACCTCATTTGATGAAATATTTATCAAACAATCATCTCCTTCCGTAGCTGAACTATCAACTTTTATGGCAGCCTTGGTCTCCTGTCTAATCTGATTGATTATAGCTCCACCTTTTCCAATGACACCTCCAATATTTTCAGTTGGACATATCAGTCGAAGAGAAAACTCTTTTGAAGATAAATCCTCCCTTGGAGCTGAATATAAAGACCTGGACCAATTACCACTGTCACCTTTATAACCTCCATACGGATTGACCAATGGGGCTAATCCCATAATTGGGGCACCATGTGTAGGAGCCATAAGTGAACCACCAGAAGAATATACACCAGGTATGGAAGAAGTAAGTAGATGCTGAGATCGTGATGGATTGTCATGCAAACGTGATGCAATCTGGTACAAGGCTTTCTTCACAATCAAGGGTTCACCAGATATCTGAAAAATAACTAATTTAAAAGGTTATCAAGGAAACAAAAGCATGCACTTTGAAAAGAATTTAGGGAAAACTACGCAAAATCATTTGGTAAAAGTCATTCACTTACTTGCACAAGTTCATCAGAACTCAAAGCACAACGTGGTAAATGATCATCCTTAAGAATGCGGACCTGTGCTCCAGTCTCGGTGCGAATATTCTGAACAATTTGTCCACCTTTTCCAATAATACAACCAATTTGATCAGAGGGTACAAGAAGTCTAGCTGTAACCTGGTGACCTCCACCTTCAGAATCTTCATCCATAAAGTCATCAGCCACAACTCTATCGTGGACTTTGAACAAAGCCTCCTGCGCTGGTGAAACATAATCACTACTTTCTTCCAAAGAATTAGTCTCGTTGCTTGCACTATAGATCGTTATGACACGCTCATCTGATCCAGGCACTGTTTCTCCAATCCTAATCTTTGATTTAGTATCTATCCTTAACTGCTTCACAATCTCTCCTCCCCTTCCAATAACACTTCCAATTTTTTTAACAGGGCACAAATACCGGTAAACAGTATCTTCTGAATCTATGACAAACTGGTCCCGTTCCTCACCATGACTTCTTCGTTTGTTCCCCCCATTTTCAGAATAATCAGACTGAGAATGATTTCGTTTACCATAACTATTCCTTTGGCCAGCCATGAACTTAAAACTGGTTATATCTGTCTCCACAGGAAAAAAAAAATTAAAGTTACGAGAAAATCAAACATCCATAACATATCCTTTCTAAATCATAATTAGCACATATAAACTACAACATCACACGTTTGCTCAGTTATAATCCGAAGAAACTCATGATTCAGGCCAATAACAAGAAAAAAAAAAGATGAAAAGGAATTCGCTTTCTTTCCTCATGATGAAGAATCTTTGTTCCTGAGCAGTGATATTGCCAAAATAGCGGAAAACAAAGAAAGAAAAAAGAAAAAGTAAGCAAGTGAAACAAAGCTTTAAGAAAAAGGAGATTAGATCTCGAGTCGTGAACGCTATCAGTTGGGTGTAAAAACAGGAAGAGGATACATACATGGAAATCGAAGAAGGAACGGAGATTTGAGAAAAGAAGAGATGAAACAATCGGAAGCGTAAACAGAAAGAAGTAAAACGTAGAAATCAGAATCAGGAGAGTTAGAAGGTAAAGAGGATGAAGAAACCTGTAGAAGATGGAGGATGGCAATCGGAGAAGCGAAGACCGAAGAGTGGGAAATCGGAGAGTTCTAGGAAACGATGGTTGATTATTCTATGCCGGAGTCTAGGGTTTTGACCCTCCCGACTCTTTTTACTTTCCCTAAATTACACTTTTGCCACCAAATATTTCTAAATTACACTTTTGCCTAATAACAATATCTTGACTTTTCAAATAATAATACTATCTTCCGATATATAAATTCGAAATTTGACAAGGTAAAAGGTGATTTTAATTTTTTTTTTGTTTTATTTAATAATTTAAGAAAATTAGTAGAAAATTAATTTCTAGGTTCTTGGTCACATGGATTGAACCCATGACCTTTTAGATAGTTATTGACATTTTTATTACTACATCAATCTATGATGGTTGATTTTAAAATAATTTTTTAACATATTTTTATTTGGTAAAACATATTAAATTGAATATTTAGATATCTATCGATAAAATTTGAAATTTTGTTATATTTTATAAATAATATTTTGTAATTTTATCGGTGATGTTTAATAATTATTTAAAATTAGAAATAATATATTAATTATTTTATATAAAATAAAATAATTTAATATTTATTGTGTTCTTTGTAGTAATGTTATATCATCTTGTAATAACTAAGGAATATAATATATTTGAAATTAATTAAATATTATATAAATATAATAGTTTTAAAAAATGATTCTTCAAATAACCACTTTGTAAGATAAATAAACATGGTATGATATGAAGTGTGATAAAAGGAAATGATATCAATCTCATTTTTTTTATTGTCGTAATTTCAAGGAGAAAATCAATGAATATATTTATGGACTACATAGAAATGTTTTTTTAATAAAAGTTATATATATATATATATATATATATATATATATATATATAATTTCATATGTAACGATACAATTTTTGTGAGAGAAAAAATGAATACTTATTTGGCTTACGGACCAACCCACAAGGTCGACTATTCTAGCCATAGACTTTTTGGCTAGTATGGAGACCCTCGACTATCTTGTCATACATTTATTTGGCTAAATATGGAGACCCACTTATAGGGTCTTCCATAAAACCATTAATTTATTTAGCTATGCAGGGAGACTAACCCATAGAGTCGCTCATCAAGCCACCGGGTTGACCATCTAGTCACAAACTTATTTGGCTAAGTATGAAGGCCGACCCATATGGTAGACCATCTAACCATATATTTGTTTGCTAAGTATGGAGACTAACCCATTGGACGGTCATCAAACCATAATGCCTACGTATGGAGATAGATGATAGTAAAAATTATGCCTACGTGTTGCATCTTTGCACATGCTTGAGTCACTAGTGAAATAGATCTGACGATTCACAATGGTTAGTAACAACTTAATTAACCACATAAGGAATTAATTATGCTAATAACCATTAAGAAACATATTTTTATATAATTGAGAGGGCTAGTAACATTTTAGGTATGCTGAAATACATCCAAACTTCTACACTCTAAAGCTCTCTCTAATGATCAATTACTGACTTGATCGTCAGAGTCTCGGTGGCCAAGCATCACACCGGTACGAATTTCTCTATTTTGCATGACATTGGTTCGATTATCTTCCAAAAATAACAAATGCAAGAGCTCCATATCTTCATGTCTATCCTTAAAATACAAAGAATAAATGTTACAAATACAAAAAGGGAAAAGGCAAGGTGAAGGTTAGATTAAGTAATCAACAAAAATTATAAGACAAAGCAAGAGCTCTATATATACTTGTAGAAGATAAAAATTATATACCTTCAAAATTTCACTATTAATCGCGATTAAAGATAAATGACTATAAATTATAAAAACAAAGCGATATTAATTTTCATATTCTAACTTCTTTCAACTCTCAAATATCTACGTTGGATATTCACTAAAACAGTATAACATAATTATAGATTACGTAGTCAAAGTGATCAACTTAGCTTAGTGTTTGTTAATGAGCATTGACATTCTTTTTTAAAGGTGGAAGTTTCGATCTCACACAATTCTACGAATTGTTATACTAAAAAGTTATAAGTTATGAATAATAATGTGGGAAAATATAAATTTAAAATATTGACCTTATTGTAAAATAATAAATTGAAAAATAGAAAATATTTTAAACATATAGGTGTGTGTAGTTTTATTTTTTCCTTTTTTTAATCAAAATTTTAATTCTAAAACTATTCAATAAGGTCAATTTATGTAATATTTCTTAAAACTAAAGTACTATGGTCAAAAGATAAAATCATATTCTATCTTTATAAAATGTTTATAATCAAACTTTGGTATGGTTTTTAAAAATATTTATAAAATATAGGTTAAATGCAAGAAAACTATATAAAAAAGTGATTTTAAAACATAAGAATAAAAAATGGCTATAAATTATTTTAAAAAACAAAACTTCTAAAATACTTAGAAGTATAGCAAAATATTATAATTTATTCGTGATAGATCATGATAGACTAAAATAGACTACTATATGTGTTTATCTTACAGATAGACACAAATAGTAGTCTATTACAATCCACCATAAATAGATTGTAATATTTTATATGTTATATTGGAAAAATAACCTTAACAAAATATATTTATTTTATCCATTTTAAATTTATAGTAAGGCTTAAAAAAGTTTATAATGGTGGGGGGTGTGAATTCATCAATACTTCTTGCTTACCAAAAAAAAATAAAAAATGAAGACAAATACTTTAATTACACTAAGCTACAAATTATATAATTGTTTGAGATTTAGCAACATATTTAATAATGATGATTAAATTTGTTTTTTTAAAAGTAAATAACTTAAATACTATTTTTAAGAAAATAAAAATAATTTTCAGACAATAAATCAATGTAAGTGGTTGAGAAACCATCTACAACCTCTCAATTTAATGGGAACATATTTAGTTGCCACTGTTTTTTATTCTTTTTTTTTTTTTTTACAAATATATATTCATATTAGAACCTTGTGTACAAGTTATGAATTATTTGCCAATTTAAAAATTAAATTTGATAATCAACATGTTCTAAATTGTATTTTGTATTGAATAACAAAAAAAAAAAAAAAAAACTATAAAGCGTTGATATCTAGTTAAACAATACAAAAAATAAAGAGTCGTTTTCAAATATAGTAAAATGAACCAAAATATTTAGAAAACAAGGTGACAGTCTATCTACGATAAAATGTGATAGATCGCTTACTATATGTGTCTTATTTGTACATTATAGACATAGATAATAATTTATCGTGATATATCATAAATAGATTGTGAACGTGATATTTTGCTATATTTGTAACTATTTTTAGAAGTTTAGTGGTTTATAATAATTTGTTATTTAGTTATATATATATATGTATAATTCTGATCTTTATTTGTTAAGAATTTATGAAATCTATTGGGTACGTTTACAAATTCTACAATTAACTTATCAAACATGATATTGCATTTGAAAGTGACTAAAATGTTTATGTTTATGAATGAATTTGAACATGACAACCTTAATCAATCATCTAAAATCAATTTAATGACAAGAAATCCATGTTTAAAAGTATAAGACCAAACATTAAAATGACTATATGAAAACTAAAATTACTATTTTTAAAATCACTTTGAATATATCTTATTTTTTCTTGATGAAAAAATCACTCGTCAAATAACGTCACGCAAATTAATGAAACTTATGATATTGAAGTAAAATCAAAATTAGTTTATAAATAATAAAATGTGCATACATTTTGATGAAAGAATATATCACATCTTCATACATTTTGATTAAACTTTGAAATTTCAATCCAGTTTTTTCGAAATTTCAAGACTTGTTTAAGAAATTAATGATGCTAACTCAACGGAGTGTATTCAGTTTTATGATGTTTATCTTGATTATACAAATTGTATAATTTCACACCTCAATGTATAATGAAATATTTCACCTCAAAATTAACGATTGATGTGAGTTTTGTTTGTTTTATGATCCAATGTTTTATTTTCAAGATGTCACATATTTATTTTAAACTTTTATATTATATTTCACCTCAAAATGCAAACATTTCACATTTCTAATTAATTACCAATATTTTATATTTTATATTTTTTTTTCTAAATTTCAACATTCCCAGATCAACCTTTACACAAATACTTACCATATACATCATAATATTGTCTCACTTTACAAAAATAATAATTAAAAAGAATTAGTTATAGTATGATTTAAGCCACAATTAAAATTTGATTATCTAATTATAATAACTTCATCAACTTTCATAAATTTTTTAAAGAAATTTCATTAAAATTGGTATTTCGAGATGCAACATCAATACTTCCAAACTTGTTTATATGTTACTTCCAAACTTTTTTTTTTTCATTTTCCAACAATTATTAGAAGAGTGATTTTCTTCGATCGAAAAAAGTTTAAAGAAACAATAAGTTTTAAACAATATAATATAGTTATTTGACTTCAATTTTCAATTCCATCAGTTATCCGATGCTAAAACTTAAGTGATCTAATTAAATAAAATAGAAAGATGTGATTGATATAACACTCTTGTGATTGAGATTGAGGAAAGAATTGTGCGTGATTATAACCATTTCTCAAGTAATAAATTTCATTTCTTAATTCTTGTATTTTTAGTTTTATTATTTTTTTCAAATTCATGTATTATTTTTTAAATAGAATTGGAAGTTGTTCTTAAAAAAAAGATGCATTTTATCAAAATTTTAACCTCATATTTTAATCCATTAAATTATGCTCCGTTGACGTTTTTTTTTAAAAAAAATAGATTGGTTGGTTAGCTTTTATGACTATTTTCAAATATAACAAAACAAACCAAAATATTTATAAAATATAGTAAAATTTCAAAATCTATTAATGTTATACACTGATAGACACTAATATCAATGATAGACATCTATCAGTCTATCAATGTATATCAGTGATATTGACAGACGCTGATAGAAGTTATCATTGATAGATTTATAAATTTTGCTATATTTATAAATATCTTCAATAGTTTTACAATTCACCATCATTTTTATAGTTTTTATCGTTTTTTACTTAGATTTCTAACGTTGTAGAATGCTCATTTATAATGTCTATCCTAAATCATTATTATTTTTTCCTTTGTTGGTTTAATTCAGCCTCAATAGTTTGGAAAAGTTTAAATTTACCTAGAATATTTCCATTGAATGCTAAAGCTTGGTACTTCTCTCACATTAAAAATGTGTCACATATTCAAAAAAAGCATATCATATAAGACAATAATTGACTTCAAGTCATGTAAGATATTTGGAGTAACATTACTAAAATCTTAGGAGCTAGGACAAAATTAAAACTTCAAAAATTATAGTAACTTAACCATAAGCATGTGTATAATAAAAGTGGTTAGAGAAAACCATCATGAGTTGACCTAATGGTGAAAAGGAAGACATAATCTCAATAACTAACTAAGAAGTCATGAATAATTTCCTTGACACCCAAATGTTGTAGGGTCAGACAAGTTGTCCTGTGAAATTAATCAAGGCGTAAGCAAACTGGCTCGAACACTCACAAATATAAAAGAAAAAAGTGGCTAGAGAAATTATTCATCCAACAAACAATGTCACTTCATAACCAGTATTAGTACAGAAATTAAGCAACGAGAGTGAAATGAGATTGTCGAGTATTAATTAGACAAAATTAGGTGAAACAACAAATGCATGTGCATGGTTTAGCTATAAAATTGAAAGGGTAGAGTTTTAGTCTAAGTGATTTAATAAAATATCCCCATCAACTTCCCCTATTAAGTTGATCAAATTGGGATATTTATAATATGTAATGTCATTATCCTATCTCTTATTTTTTTTTCTTAGCTTACCCTCTCTCTATTCTATGCTACTTAAATCCACATTTCACCTAATCTCCTAAGTCCACTTGCACTAGAAGATTGTCATGTTGATAAAATGTCAATATTAATAAATGTTTCTAAAAAAATTTCAAGGAATTATTTAAACTAATAAATAAATATTTTATGTTTTCAAAACAAGTTTATTTACGTTATCGATATTTTGTTGGTTATTTTTTATGCTTTATAAATTATTTTAACGATATAATGAAAATTATGATTCTTCCCTCATTTTGAAGTCGAAGTTACAAAAATGTGACAATATCAGTCCAAATGTCAATATGTCAAAAAAAAAAATTAAAACAAATTGATGAAAATGTTGTTTTACTATTTTCTTAGAGAAAATTTGAAACGTTTTAATGAACATATTACAAAAAAAGTAAACATCAATTTTAACCCTAAACTTGGAGTGTTATATTAATTTAGACTTTGAACTTTTAATTTCGTCAATTTGATTTCAAACTTAATTTAAAAAGAAATAAACTAAATTTTAGGAAACGAAACATTTATTTTTCACCTATGTTAAATTTAAGTAACATTTTAAAATTTGGAAGAAATAGTTTCTTTTTTTTTAAAAAAAAAAAATCGGCTTGGAGCTCAAATGTTACCTTAACAAAGATGAAATTAAGGTTATTGTAAAGGAAATGTGAGATGATACCACTTTTATAAATAAAAATCCAAAAACTAAAAACCAAAATTTAGTTCGGTAATCATTTGATTTTTTGTTTTTGAAAATTATGCCTATAAATTCCACTTTTGAATCCATTAGTTTTCATATTTTGTTGGATACATTTAAAAACTAAAAAAAGTAAATTTTAAATTTTTATTTTTATTTTTATAATTTAGTTAAGAATCGAACTCTTATACATAAGTAAGATGTAAGATGTAAATCATAGTAATTAGGGTGACAAAATGTATTTAATTTTTTTAAAAAAACAAAATAGTGACTAATTAAACAAGCCGTAATATATAATCTACATAAACAACTAATAAAATTTTTCTTTACAATAATATATATATTTGTTTGTAAGATTTCTATAAAAATAATTAATATAGACCCTTCCATTACCATGTTGGTTTATCTGCTTTTAGGGGGATTACATACTTCATTTCATTCCATATTATATTTTGGTAATTTTACATGTTTTTTTAAAGAGAAAATGGATGAGAACTCTTCATATGGATCTGACTGATAAACGTGTTTGGTTTAACTTTTCAAATATTTAATTTAAATATTTGATCATCACTCAAAATAACACTTTTTTTTTTTTTTAAAAAAGAGTTTATAAAATAAGTTGATTTGAGAGAAATACTTGAAACCAACTTCTTTTAAAAAAAGTAAACGTTTAATAGCTGATTTCTCTCTCATTTGTATAATTCTTAAAATTATCAACGAGTCCTAACTAGTTCTCAACCTCACTTCCACTTCGTTGTCGTGGCTACCACCACCAGCAACCTGCTTCAATGAGACTTCTAACAACCACCATCATATGACCACCTCTGACAACCACTTCAATGTCCACCACCAATGGCCACCTCTGACCACCACCATCGACGACCAACTCCAATGGCCTATTCAAACAACCATCACTTGCAACCATTCTAGCCACCACCACCAAGTACCTTCAGTAACTACCATCATCAACTTCGATAGTTACCATCGTAGACAACCTACGCTATCAACCATTATCTTAAATTATTAATTTAGAGTAGTTTATAGTCATTTTTTAGCAATTTGATGTCTAGGTTTATGATTGTAATTTTGGAACAAATTTTAATTTACAAGATATAAAAAAAGAAAAAGAAAAAGAAATGTATATTGATTTTGGTGGAATAGATTTTGGTTTGGATTTGTGTGTAATTAGTAAATGGGACCTTATAGAAAGAGGTGGGTTAATAGAAGGGAAACAACTATGGGTATGCAATAAATAAGAGAAAAGATAGCATTTAATAATGTACATGAAATTTTAGAACATAGTCCATGTGCCACTACCCCATCACTACTCTCTCTTTCACCCCTTCAACAAACCAAAGCCCACACCTTACCCTTCATTTAATTAATACACCTCTATTCTTCAATCCTATACATCTTCTTTCCTCTATTCCCCTCTTTCCCCTAAACCCTAAAAAATTATGTGAATTAACGTTCAATTACACGTTTAGTCTATGATGATTCTACAAATTCGACACTGGTGTATCTTGGCATTTTCTTTTGTATGCATCTCATATGATTTGGTTCTGTCATTCTCTTACATGCTCTATGTTGAAGTATTGACTGTTCACATCTTTGTTCTCGCTCTTAAAACTAGAGAATACGAGAGAAAATTTAACTAGAACAACACACCCAAGCTTAAAATGTTTTTAATTTGGTTGATTTGAATCAAAGATGTAGGCTCTTTTTACAGTGTTTCGAACTTATAATTTATTTGAACATTTTCAACATGGGACGGCCGATTTTGTAATATTTTGTCAAAACTCAGCGTTACGTAGAGTTATTATTTACCAGAAACATAATGAAAAATTAATTGAAGTGACCAGTTGTACTATTTCCTACAAGCTACACATTCTAATATTATATATATATATATATATATATATATATATATATATATATATTTATATGTCTGGTTTATTTGAAGGTATTTCTTTTGTTTTAATCTCTTAAATTTAAAATGTACTATTTTTTTATTGATGTTAAAATTCGAACATGGAAAAGAACTCAACCTTTTCGTGACAATAAAGTAAGATACACACTAGTGTACTACATATATTCTGATGCTTAAGTCAGATGGTGGATTAGTGTAACAAGTTAATACTTTGTTGACGGAGATTGAACTTACTTTTCCTGAAGTTATTACGACGTATTTGTAGGAATAGATGACCAAAGGTACTCTCTATGGACTTTCAAAGCTATATTAAGATAACCTTTTATCTAGGTCTGGACATGTCTCATTGGTCATTTTGCTAAGATCATTTTTTGTTGTTTTAGGAGACATTGTTAGGTCTCGGCTAATGTAACTTACAAGTTTTAATATGGATCTATGAATGAATCGAGATTATATCCAATTAAAGAGATCTTCAGGATATGAAAATATATTTAAGAAAAACTAAAAAGTTTAAAGTTATTATCTATATACCAACAATGCATATACACATTTCTTTTCGGTGTCCTAGTCATAGTGTTGGAATGCCTTGAATTTGTTGTATGATACTTCAAACAACCAAATATGGGGGTATCGCTTCTTGGTCAGCGAGTTATGGTCCATGGGCGGTGCACCCTGGTGGGCGTTATTTACGTAATTGTCATCTTTATGTAATTTACATTTATGGCCTTAGAGTTTAGAGAAGTGCATTATAAGCCCTGTAAGTCCTAGAGGCTCTATTCATTCCGTACTCTGTAACATTATCAGAAATAAAATTGTTCTCTCTATGTCTTGTGGACGTAACTAACACACTGTTAGTAAACCACGTAAATTTGTGTGTCGATCCTCTATATTTATTTATAGATTTCGTAACGCATAAAAACTTTAAAGTCAAACGTGTTTAGCTTGAAACAATTCTAAATTAAGATGACCTCCTAGAAAGTATGTAAGTGAGAATAAAAAAAGAATGTGCGAAAACACAAGCCAACCCTCTTGTTTAGGCATGTTATTGCTCGAATCTTATTATATCGATCCAAAATGACCCATAACATTTATGTTACCGATTGATTGTAGAAAATAATAGAGTCGTCGTAGTCCGTAAAAAAAAGAGGGCAAGTCAGTAATTAAAACAGAGAGATAATGATGTGATGAAACTTGGGAAAAGTTGCCCCCACACTTGAATTGAGAATTAAATTTCACAAACAAAAAACACACAAGTGAGTAGACGCGGTTTCAAATTAAAATCGCACACACACACACACACACCACCCTCTATTTATGCCCATTTCAATCCTCACTTCTCTTCTTCATTTTTCAATGGCGATCATAACTACAATCCTCCAATTGCTTCTTTTTTTCCCAATCTTCTCCTCTGTTAATGCAGATTATGGAGGTTGGATCAGCGCTCATGCCACTTTCTATGGTGGAAGTGATGCTTCAGGAACAATGGGTTTGTAATTTGCCCCTTTTTTCTTTTTGATTCCTCTTTGTAATTCTAAATTGTTGTTTAATATGTTGGTTTGTTTTTATGACAGGGGGTGCTTGTGGTTATGGGAATTTGTATAGCCAAGGTTATGGGACGAACACTGCGGCGCTGAGCACGGCGCTTTTTGATAATGGCCTCAGTTGTGGCGCTTGTTTTGAGCTACGCTGTGTCAATGACCCTCAATGGTGTCTTCCTGGCACCATTGTTGTCACTGCCACTAATTTCTGTCCTCCTGGTGGCTGCTGTGACCCTCCTAATCACCATTTTGACCTCTCTCAGCCTATCTTTCAACACATTGCTCAATATCGCGCTGGGATTATCCCCGTCGCTTACCGCAGGTACTATCGAAAAACTTAATTTAGTTTTTTGATTCATTTTGATTTTTGTATTTCCAAAGGTTGATTTTGGTATGTACGTTCAACTATGATTCATTTAGGGTTATTTTGAATGTAATTTTGCAGGGTAAGGTGTAGGAGAAGTGGAGGAATAAGATTCACAATCAACGGCCATTCATATTTCAACTTAGTATTAATCACAAACGTGGGCGGCGCCGGCGATATTCATGCGGTGGCGATTAAGGGTTCAAAAACAAGATGGCAACCCATGTCTAGAAATTGGGGCCAAAATTGGCAGTCCAATTCTTATCTCAACGGCCAAAGCCTCTCATTTTTGGTCACCGCCAGCGACGGCCGGAAAGTCCTCTCCTACAACGTAGCTCCCTCCGGTTGGTCCTTTGGCCAAACTTATGTCGGCGGCCAATTTCGTTATTAATTAATTAAAGAGAAACAACAACAATATTCACTTCCCCCAAATACCAAAAAAGGGTTTTATGGTTTAAAAGATTTCCCTTTTTTTTTGGACCACTCCAAGGACTTGTTTGGCTATTGAATATAGTTTTAAAGAATATATATATCTATATATTTATATGTTTTTATATGTGTATGTATAATTTAAAAATAACAGAGAGAGTAGAAAATGAAATTACATAAAGTTGGAAAGGGGAATTAAAGGGTACTTTAGGTATGGGGTTGGGTTGGGGAGATGTAGAAGCATGTGGGTTTTTTGGTTTAAGTTTGTGTAAGATTTGAGACAATAGGTTGTGGTGTTGTTTCTAAATGAAAGAGATATTTTCCTGCTTCTTCTCGTTTATTTTGTACGCTTTTCTGTATGGTTGTAAATGTAGCAATTAAACTAAAAGTGTTAGTAAATATAGTACAATATAAAAGATAATCTGTAAATAAAGTAAATGTAACGTCCCGAGTTTAGGAGGGAGACATGAATGAACCGATATCGCATCTAATGAGAGAGATCATATGAGTGAGGACAAAGCATACTGAAAGAGCACGTGTTGCTTTGTGGGGACAACTTTCACTCTAATAAGCCTTTAAGACAAACAAAAATGATGTTGTGATAAACCATATCGCTAGTAAGAGTCTACAGTGATCGATCATGTCACGAATAGAAGTACATCCGTGATAGATTTTGTTATTGTTATTTGGCTAGAAAATTTCTTTTATTCTTGCATTTTGTACTCTTTGGTAGTTTCCTTTTTGGTTATTAGCGAACCTTCCTTTTTTTAGTCTCTGACATGTTTTGGAAGATTTCCTTGTGGAGCAGAAATCGTTATGGCAGTCTTTTGGTTCTTTTCTTCTTGGGTATTGATATAAAAATATCACATTGTTCCTCGATTGTAGTGTGGTGTATTTTTTAACCCAACATTGATCAAGAAGAGTAGACGGTTTTGTGCTTTGTGATACATAGCAAAAAGAATATCTTTGTATTGTTTGTCAGGCACATTGTTACTAACTTTGTGGTGAACATCGTTGAGAAGATTTACAAAGTTAGAGGAGCCTAACTTTGGAAGATATCTTGAGGATTCTCATTCAGGGGGAGCTTGGATACTGAAATACTAAAGTGAACCATGTATCAATTTGTAACGCCCTGGGTTTTCAAACCTTAACCCAAGGTCGTTACTTAAGTAAAAATCATTAAATTCATTTTAAAAGACAAAGACAAAACA
>JBBPDJ010000026.1:1736529-1746975 GCA_037974625.1 Cucumis cinereus
AGTCATTAGGTAAAGTTAACAGACACCATATCCAACAATCAACTCAGATACACAAAGTGATCACAACATTATAATCCCTATACATCAGATAACACTTAATCAACTCACAACAGGTCATGCATAATCCAAACAACAAATATACAAAAGAACCCGAAGCTAATACCATAGTACGGACAAAAATAACCATCTTTCACCCTTATTCGCCAAAGGCATGGATTCAGTAGAAATATTCCTTACCTCAAGTTTCGGAGTTTTCCTTACTCGAATTAGCCTCCAATCGACCCTAAACATACAAACATCAATTAATAAACCTTCTCCAAAAGAAATATTAATTCTAGTCCTTCAGTAACCAAACCAAAGCTCACCAACAAACCAACACAAAGCAATGGCAGTGGAGACAGAAAGTGACAGAACACAACTTGGCTCAGCGGCTCGGCGACTCGGCTCGACGGCTCGAGAGAAACAGATCTGGCGCGACGCACGTTGCAGATCTGGGCGTCGCTCGCAGACGAACGGAGAAGATGGAGAACGGCTTGGGTATGGAGATTGGCGCGAAACGACTTGGCGATGGGGCTCGACGTTCGCGGCGCGGCTGAGCCTGACGGTGAGGGAGGACTTCGGCTGGGCTTGGTCGTCACGGATCTGGGGAGAAAACGGCTGGGTGAGCGTTGTGTGGGGGCTTGCGGCTGGCGACAGAGGGGAGATGGAGATTGGCGCGGCGCGGCGCGGCTAGCAGATCTGGAGTTGGACGCGCCAGCCGATCTGGGAGCTAACGGCTCGGGCGACGGGCAGATCGGCTGGGGCGTCGGGCTGCGTCGCGTAACGGAACGAGTGGCTTGGCGACTGGGTGCGTGCGAGGAGATGGGAATCGGCTGGGCGACAACGGCGTGCGCGGGGAGCTGCTCGGGCTGGCGCGACGCGAGGAGACGGCTGGGCGACCACGGCGTGCGCGAGGAGCTGCTCGGACCGACGCGACGCCAGGAGACGGCTGGGTGACCACGGCATGCGCGAGGAGCTGCTCTGATCGACGCGACGCGAGGAGACGGCTGGCGACGAACGACGTGCAGCTGCGAGCGATAATGGAGAAGGCATGCGGCGCGGCTGACGGTGTCGAGCGGCAGAGCTGAGGACGACGGCGGCGTTCGTCTCGGGCGGCTAGGGTTTTCTTTGTAACCTTTTCTTTTTGCAATTAGGATTTTCCAAGGAAGAAGATTGGGGAAGGAGATGAAGTGTACGTTTCCCAATGTGCATTAAATAAAATAATAAAAATAATATAATTAATATTATTATAACTTATATTATTTTATTTCTTTCCAAAATAAAATCCAACATTCTCTTCCCTAATTAAAACCAATTTCCTCTTTTAATTTCCTTTCTTCCTACCAAACACTAACAAACAACCTTCAACAAATTAAAAATTAAACCCAAAATTAACATCCCAAAATTACAAATTATCTTTAAAAAAATTGGGATGTTACACAATTGGTTTAGGGGAAGCCTCGATCTTATCTTGTGAGATTTGTGTAATACAAGATTGTTCATCTTTTGATAAGTTATGTACTTATGAACCTCTTGATTTTTAGTGAATATTTTTTCTCATTTGGGCATATGGCCCTCCAGATGTAGGTGTGATTACACCGAACTGAGTTAACAATTTGCTCGTGTCCTTACTTTTCTTATTTTTTCATTGTGTTGCTTATTTTGTCAATAGCTTTGGTTCTAGCATAATATTTCTATGTTAATACTTTGTTTTTTTCTCTTCAGATTTATTATATTTGCAATTATTTTAAAGTGTTGTTAATAGTACTTAATTATTAATCCTAATAGTACCACTCAATGCAATTATTCTTTTCTTTTACCTTCCATTTATTTTAATTTGAATGCACACATCTAGAATCTTAAAGAGTGAATCATTGATTGTATTATAGGCATTATATTTTAGTGAGATACTTGATATATATTATAGGATTGTATTTATTTGTTTTACAAAATCAGCAAGTAAAAAATAATTAAAAAAACGTAAAGGAAGATCGACATTCAAAATATATTTGGTTTACTAACAATGTGTTGGCTACGTCCATGAAGTAGAGAGAGAACAATATTATTAAAGAGAATGTTTTTCAGAATGCAATACTACAACACTAGGATTATTATAGAGTTTATATAGTGAGACCCCATACTTGATTGTTCGTAGCTTCAGATAACAAATTTAAGGCATTCCAACAAGTTGAATGATTATTGATATATTGGAAAAACTACTTATTAACATGCTTTTTTTTTTTTTTTTTTGAGAAGCACGTATATGCCAAATGAAAGAACTTAATTAATATTTAAAAGTTGTGAATACAAAAAGCCAAGTACTCTATATATAACTGAAAAGTAAACTAATCTTAATCCTAATTAATAAAAGAAACTAATCCTAATCCTAATAGATTAAGGATTTGACCGTAATACCTTATTATTCCTACTAGATCACAAATGGTTTAAATAATGTGATAAAATTAGTTTATTCTTCAAGACTTGCATTTAAGTTTTCAATTTTACTCTTATTATTGAATTCCATATTTTATTCTTAAAAATGTCCACTTTTTAAAGTAGAAACTAGAAGTTGTTTAGAAGTTTTGTTGCCATTGTTAAAAAGTAAATTATGAAATAATTAATATCAACAAATGAACAAAACTTCAAGAATTATGATTAAACCATATTTAAATTTGGATACATAAAGATAAAAATACAAAAAAAGCTGAGAATAAATCACATATAAGTAATATAATTAATCAATTGTGTGCTTTCATTATCAATTAAACGAAATTTAATATATAAAATATGAAAATACCGTTTTGATTGTTGTACTCTCGAGTTTATCAAAGCATTTGAAATATATGATTTTGGTGTTTATACTCTTAAATCAATCTTAAACTTAACCTCATATTTTAAAAGATATAATATGAAAAATAGACAATATTGTATTGAGTAACACTTTTAACAATTATAAAATGTCTAATAAACATTTTTAAAAATTTGTAAATATAACAAAATCTATTATTAGTACACTTTGTAACAAATCGAAAACCAATCTAATAATATCCTAAACCCTAAACCCTAAACCAATCTAAACCCTAAAATTATTTTTAAGTCGTATTAAGTATATAACATCGTTTGTTTGTGTAATATAATTAATGAAAAAAAATTATAGTTAGGGATAATGAAATGAAAATTGGAGGCACCGACAAAAGATTAATTGGTTTCATCGAAACAAAAGTCCTATCCTTTTGGAGCTGTCGGTGTTCCTTTTTTCACCCTCCAAAAACTTCTACTTCATATTATTACTTTTAAATTGATATATTCACTGCTAAACCCTAAACTATCCTTTTTCAAATTACTTCTTTCTTTCCATCTTCTTTGTTCTTCACTTTTCTACCTTCGAAATCTTCTATCTTCTTTATTCTTTTATCTTCTCGCCCTCTTTTTAAGGGTTAGATGGTTATACGAAAAAATCGATAAACAAAGATCGTAGAATCAATATATTTTTTCTTTATTCACGAGTAGAAAATGTTACGTGTGAAAGTCATGTGTACCAAGTACACGACATCATGTTTAGCATGACAAACTTGTGGCAGTCGTCGGGTGGCAAGTCAGTAGTGGTGCACATGAAAAGCTAGCCATGATCTAGAGTGAAGTCGTAGATCTCGTACAATCACGTACTAGGTACATGTTTTATAGGCTTACTTTCAGTAATTGTGTGCCTTGTTCACAATTTCACTACCTATTTTTGTCAATTATTTTTCGTCAACTCTATTTTTGTCAATAAATATTAAAATAATATCATTTAATTTTTTTTTCTATTCATAACCATTTCTCTATTTCTAATAACAATTATTACTTTTTTTTTCTTCCAAAACTTACTAATTAATCTGAATACCATCGAATCTCCCAAAACTCATAAGGTTAAATTTACAAAAAAAAAAGAAAAATTAGAAATATGTTTTCTCGAATATATTCAATAAATTTCGTATAAAAATATTTTTTAATTAATTAAATATACACAATAATTTTTGGAGAAATTTGCATAGATTGAAAAATGTCAAATATTTACAGAAATAGTAAAAAAAAAATCAAATTATTTCAACTTATATGTGTCAACATTTCACTTTATCGAAGTTTAATAAACCTTCTCTGCAAAAATAAAAAATAAAAAACCTAATAAACCTTTGGAAGCTTTGAAACTTTTTAAAGTTTTTGAACTCTAAAGTTTGAAGATCGAAACTCTCAGATTAATAAACTTGAAGGCTGAAACTTTAAATCTTCAAAGCTCTGAAGATCCAAAGGTTGAAACTATGAAGGTCTAAAGAACACAAATCTCTTGAAGCTGTGACGATCAAACTACTAAAGTTAAGAAAATTTTCATAAGATTAGAATACTCTATAAAACTCTTAAAGTCAGAAACTCCATAGAGATGACTTGAAGTAGAAGTCAGAGACTTTCAAACTTTGAAGAAGCAAATAGATCTTTGTAGACCACAAGAACTCCAAAGATCAATAACTTCAAAAATAAGTTCAAAAGCTCTCGAGATTAATCAACATAGAATTTTGTCTACTTAAACTTCGGCATATGGAAGGACATAAGCTACAAAGCCCTCGAGACAAATCAACATTTTAGAACAACTTACTTAATGATTCATTATTGTTTTTTTTTCTTTTTTTTTTCGAGATAGGGTGGTAAAATTAATTGACAAGAAACATAAAAAAGAAACGAGTAAAGATATAAATATATATGTGAATATTGTATTTTATATATGAAAATTACATAGTGAAATAGAATGGGCCAAAGTTTCAATTCCATTTACCCCCCAAAAAAACAAAGAAGTAAGAACACCAGAAAAGGGTAAAAGGCTTCATTTTCGACCACAAATTCAATTAAATAAAAAAATTCAATCTTTCCGATTACCATCAAACCACAGCCTCCATCAATTTAACAAATTCTTCAAAATCAATTCTCCCATCTTTGTTATAATCAAACTTACGAATCATCTTCTCGCAATTCTCAATCCCTTCTCCTTCTTTTAATCCCAAAGCACACATCACTCTCTGCAATTCTTCAACCTCGATAAACCCATCACCATTAACATCAAACACATCAAATGCTTTCTTCACCTCCGCCACACTCGCCGCCGTTTCATCGAACATCTCCGCCACTTCTTCCGCTGACCCAAACAGAGGAACCGACTCTCCGCTACAATCAATCCCTAAATTCCCCATAACCCACTTCATCTCCTCCCTACTCACCAGCCTCTCCCCGGCGCTGGATTCCACCGATTTTGAGGTCGCCGGAAAATTACTCTGTTTTGGTTTTGTGGAGGTGAAGGAACAGAGCCAAGAGGCAAGGTTTTGAAAACGGAGGAAGTCGATGATTAAGAGGTATCGGAAAGAGGGGTTTTGTGGGGTTGATTTGTCGTCCATGGAAACGTTGTAGAGGCCGAAATTCATTGGGGGGGTTTTTGTTTGTATTGTTGTGATTTGGGAATGAATTTTTTGCGATTGTTGTTGGATGGAGTTTGATTGTTGAATTGGGGTATTTGAAGAAGCTCTGTTTTGCGCGTTAGTGGGGTTTGAAAGAGGAAGGAAACAGAGCAATTTGGAGAAGAAAGTCAAAACAAATTTAATTTAATTGAAGAAAAATTGTGTAAATAAATTTGAGAGTTGTTGAATAGGAAGCTTCATTTGGGAAGGGAAGATGGGTGGGATCGGTTAGGTAATTTCGTCAAATTTGGGGACTTTTCTAAGAAACTTTTTGGGTTTTATTGAAAAGGTTGGGAGGAAAAGGGGAAGAAAGTGTATTATATGGTTTACAAAACAATCTCCATTAATAATCACAAATTATTTTTTACCGTTTTTAAATTTAGCAAAATAAATCAAAATATTTACAAAATATAGTAAAATTTCATAATATATCAATGATAAACACTGATAGACTACATCATTATCACTAATCAATGTCTATAAATCTTTCATCAATAGATTTTGAAATTTTGTGATATTTTTAAATATTTTAGTTTATTTTGCTATATTTGAAAATATCTCATTAATAATAGTATCAATTTAAATATCTGACTTTCATAAGTGTATTAATTTACACAATTTTTTAGGTCTAGTTAAAAAACGATTGTATGAGACAATAATTTTTAAAGTAATTGTAATACATAACATTTCGACTCATAATTAAGTGTATATTGCAAAAAAAATGTATATAAACTATTTTAAATAACTATAAATATATAAAAAACGATAGACTCTTATTAGTTATATAACTTATTACTGATAGATTTTGAAAGCTAAATCTAAATTTTAGTACATTTACAGTTTAATGTATTGCTTTACATTATTATATTTTTGAAAATTTAGAGTTTAATCAATACAATTCAAATTAATTCCATGTAAGTCCAAAGTTTTTGTCAGTACAAACCAAACTTTAGATTATATATCTATATATACACATTATTTATTATTTGGGATTAGGTTTTGAAGGTTCTTGGAATAGGTAATTAAGTTGGACAAAGAGGTCCTCAATTTAATTCAAATTTTTTTATTCCCCCTTTTTTTTAATTAATTATATTTGTGGCTTACACTTCTTCCCACTAAATTGGTGGGCAGAGGTAATTATATTATATTATTACAAATATGACTAACCCCATCAAAGTTTCTAATTCCATACTTACATGGTCAAAGGAAGGTTCAACATTTGAATTTATCACATTCTTCAAATTTAGGATATATTACACAAATTAGGTATTTTCTTTAAAATTTACAAACTTAATAGATTTCAAACTTACAATTTACCATTTTCAAGTATTTTCCAGAATTTTAGTAATTAAAGATTTAACATCCTACAAATTTTCTTGACATCAAGGATTAGGCTGATTGTCCAGTGAGATTAGTTGAGATGCGACACTTAATGCAATAAAAATATTTGTGAATTTATTATTTTTTCAATTAAGTTCATATTTTCTTAAAAAAGAAAAGAATCTAATTTAATCTTTCACCATTAATGAAAATTAAAATTGGTTAGTATTAAACTTATATTTAATGAATTGACAAAAAATGAGAAGAAGAAAAAGATCAAAGAAACTAGAATTTCTACCCAAATTATATGGATATTTCTAGAACAAGAGAAAATGAACTTTTATTTTTATTTCTTTTTTTAAAAAATATTTTTTAAGTACAATAAATCAACAAAATTTTAAAATTAAGTCGAAAAGTCTAATAACATTAATATTAACGTAGGATTTACTAATATTTACGAAGATAAATCTATAATATGAATCATGAACATAAGAAAAACGGTAGAAAGTACTAAAAATCTCAACGACAAACATATCAATGCGTTTTTTTCTATTTACATTTATCTCAATTGTTATTTTTCGTATATTTTTTTTAATCTGTAACATAATTCTTACATTAAACCATCTTTAATTTCAATGAAGGTTACCTTCTCTTTAATAAAGAAAAATAAGACTTTTGGTATGGGCAAATTTAAAGTCTTTCTTAGCCTTTACCGTAGTAGTTATGTGTCTATTCAATATTAATAATTTTGTCGGACGACTCAAAATGAATGAACGATTCATCCGTAATTAGTACGTACAATTTTTTCTCGAGATTTTCAAGTATCTACGTTAATAATTTTAATTGTGGTGCTTTCTCTTTGTGTTAGAGACTCGAAATATATAGATTATATATACTGTTATTCTTTGTCCTTCATCAATAATATAGAACAAAGTATTAATCTCAATCATGATTTCCTTTCTAAATTGACTCTTTCTACGAAGAATAATTTGCTCTAAAAAGTTAACATATTAACCAAAAATACTTCTTGCATTTTAATGTCAAATTTTTATTGTGTCCTGAAATGGTTGAATCTAATGAAAAAATTGCACTTTCAACAACTACAAAATCAAAATTGGTATGATTTAGTAATTTTTTGGTTCACCAAAGAGATATGTTGCTTAGTGGATAAGTGTTAATGGTTTTGGTGGAACTAAATAAGAAAGAAACTAACCAGCCTTTTGCATTGTAGGATTACGTGATCTTTCGAGAAAAAACCTGACGGGAAAAATGCTTTTCGGAAGAGTGATTTGGAGGAAGAGGTATTTATGAGCTTGTCATCAAGTTTTGAAAACGAACTTAGAGGCAGTGTCCAACTATGGATTTTTTCAGAATCAAGCAGATCATACTATATTTTATACACTCCGAGAACAATAAAATCTCAATTTTAGTTGTCTATATAGATGATATTATTCTCATAAGTGATGATGAAACATGTTTACAAGCAGACCTTAAGAAAGAACTAGCAAATGAATTCCAAATCCAGGATTTGAGAATATTGAAATATATTTTTAGGAATGAAATTTTTCAAGATTGAAGAATGACATTTTTGTTAATCAATCGAAGTATGTTCTTGAATTACTTAAGGAAATAGGGTTACTTGGTTGAAGGAATACAGAAACCCCTATTGAACCAAATCTAAAAGTACAAGTAGCAAAAGTTGAAGATATAAAAAACAAGAAAGCGCTACCAGTGAGACTTGTTGGAAGACTGATTTATCTATCTCATTAAATATAAAATAGAATGTTGAAAGGTTAACTAAAAGGAAACATAATTAATCAAGAACTAACTAAGATTGATCTGAGTTGTTTAACAAATTATTCCAATCATATAACTTCATGAACTGCACATATTCCTGATTAAGCTAGAATTGGGCTTGAGGCTATCGACCTAATGGATACACTTCATATTTCATGCCAACTAGATCAATGACATTACTCGATATATCGTTAAATAATATAAATTAAATTTACTTTCCTCAATTATCTTAATTTTTTCAATCAAATAGGTTATTTGACATGATATTAAAGCATGTGATTGATCGGGAGGATCTATGTTCAAATTCCAGCAATGTTCCCAATTAATATTATTTTTCACCTTGTTGGTGTTAGATTCATTTCCATATTACATGTATAATTTTACCCTTCATTTGATGCTTTTCAACTATTATTGTATTTAAGAAAGATGAAAATCATGGTAAGAAATGAGAAGAAAAGAGGCACAATTTTCAAATACTAAAAACCAGAAACGAAATAGTTAGCAAAACAAGATCAATTATATGCTAAACAAACAAGGTTGGCGGTAAATTAGATCAAGTCCTCCATGCGTTATTGCACTTGGAGCTTATGAGAGGACGAAAAGTGTTTGGTTAAAACTAAAATGTGCAGAAAATTGAGAATTGAAGTGTCAGAGTTGAATCCTTTTGTCACATAGGATTCATAGAATTTGATACTACTTACCCATAAAGATCATAACAGAGCATGATTGGAGTAAAATGAGTATTCCGACCACATGCTCTAAAGTTACTAATATACACCGTAAGAAAAAGAAAGGTCTATTATAGCTTCGCAAAATGCTATCATAGATCTATTATAGTGTTTTGTTTAGAGTTGTGACAGTTTATGCTATTAAAAGTATTGAGCTTTTTGTAGCATTTGTTCAATGTTATATAAAAAAAATCAGTTTTTATAGCTTTTTGTTACATGCTATAAAAGGTTTTCTTCCACAGGAGTTGCTAAATGTTATGAAATATTGTAATTTTGATAGCGTTTTATAAATACTATATATGCAATCATCAAATGGCACATTCGTTCTTTGTAAACACGTAAGATAGCATTTTCGAAATATGTATAAAATTAATTTTATAGTAAAATATGTAGCTGTCATTTGTCTATTATAGCATTTATTTACAATTACAACTATTTATTTAATGAAAGCTATAATGAACCTTATTATCTAAACGGTTTGTATTCATAGCATTTCTATACATTAGAAGTCAAATATGTTATCAAATTTAATGTTCATTGTTTAATCCTCTTAACTTTAAATAATTTTAGTTTGCAAAATTACACTCATGAATTTTCAATTGTAAAAATTGGACCCATAAACTTCTACAAGTGTTAAAATTGGACCCTCGAACTTGTAGTAGTAATTGTTTACCATGATAACATCATTCAAAAATAAAGCCGAGTTCATAAAATAAATGAAAACAAAACTCAAAAGTAAATTAAAATGTAAATGAAGAATAAAAACAAAAAGTAAATTATGATGGTGTATAAGTAATTTCAAGTCCATGACATGTGGATTAGGATTTGACATGAGTAGACTTAGAGAATAAAAGCTAAAAAGTAAAAGAAAATTACACTTTTGAAGGTACATAATATGCATAGATTACACTAATTTAGTAGAGAAGAGTTGAAAGTTACATACAACTACTACTTAGGTCCATGCATGCATGGATCTTATTATTATTACAAACTTGAAATATAAAGACAAAGAAAGAGCGTTACACACTAGTAGTTTTGAAGTACATGCATATGGATCTTACAATACACTTACATATAATATA
>JBBPDJ010000026.1:1757592-1808092 GCA_037974625.1 Cucumis cinereus
GAGTGGCAAACATGATTATCAAGTGTAAAGTTGAAATCTAAACCAAATTTCAAAAATAAAGAAGCAAGCCTTTAAAAACTACTTTAATTTCTTAGTTTTAAAACTTTGTCTTGGTTTTGAAAATATAGGTAAAAAGTAGTATATTACAAAGCAAAAATTTAGAGGTGAAACGAGTGTTTATATAGTTTCCAAATTGGACCTTAATCGTCTTTTTATAGGATTGAAGTCACTTCATCTAATTTCTAACGTGAGAATCTTCAACAAATTACTTTAAGATGGTGTCTCTTTAAGTTCATCATTCTTGAGTATCAGATTCAATTTGAACCAAATACTTGCTCAGACTTCCTAAGTTACAATACCATATTAGACAACCATTTTCTTAATGGACACCTCCAACATATTCCATCAAGATAGTATCTCTTTAACCTTATCATTCTTGAGTCGAGTCCAATTTAGACCGAATACTTGCTCTAGTTTTCTAAGTTATTAGACAAACATGAGGTTATTAGACACATAAACATGAGCTATTTGTTTTACTAAAATTGAAAAGTGGGTCCTAATATAAACAATTTATTTTATACAACGCTATTCTTTCCAAGGATCAAATTTTAATTTTCATTACAAACCAAATGTTTAAGGGGCAGTGGCATGAAATAATAATATAGATATGTGTCAGTGGGCTTTATTGGATAATCAGTTACATAATTTGGCGGAGCTAATAAGCAACATTTACTCAGTGTAACGTTCAAGTCCTCCATGCATGAATTACATTTGTATTAAAAGAAACATAGAAAAATGTTTGGTAACGTTAAATATGTTGAAACTTGGGCATGTTTTGTTGGTTAGCTATAAAGAAACTTTTGAAAACATGAAATTCATGAAACGGTTAAGAATGTGATTAATGCTCCAATACCAGGTATTTTGGGTGAAACCGAGAAATAAAAAGTGATAGAATTTATATTTAAAGTGGATAATATCATATCATCGTTAGAAGTATATTGAAATTTGTTGTCTCTAACAAGTGATATTAGATTCATGTTGGTAGACCCACAAGTGTCGAACAAGACGTGAAGAGCTTCATAAGATGTAGTCATGATGATATCCATCCATGCTTATATGGTTAACCTTTTCGAAGAACAAACCGTATCCTCAGGTGTATTGTTGGAGATGCAATAAAAAAAAGTCTCGCATTGACTAGAATAAGGAGATACTCGAGACTACGATAAATACGAATTTGAGAATATGAATTTGTATATTTCCTTCAGACGTGTCATTCTTTGCCCTTGTGGCTTTCCTTACTGTGTGAGTTGGCATTGTTGACTCTTTGACTTCTTCTACCTTGGCAGTCTTCTAACGGAGATAATCATGAGTTTATAAAGAAAGACAACTATTCTATAATTATATGCGGTCATTTGGGGTAAAATCAAAAACGAAATCATAAAGGTTTATGCCAAAGTAAATCATACATTGTATAAATATATATATATAGGAGGTTTGTTGCCCTTGAAAAAAATTACAGGTTGTGTATCACTCTATTATCAAATTAAATACCACAAGTCATAAAATAAAAAATATATTAACTTAATGTTTTGGAGCAGTGAACCCAATTTGATTTAAAAATCCTCTGAAGTTGTTTGCCGCGTTGAGTTAAGATATGATGCTAAAATTTATATGTCCATGGAGTTCATATGTCTGTGCTTGGAGGATGCATAGTGAATTTATATGTTTATGTTTGAGGTGTTGAGTTGATCATGAGTTTATATGTAAAAAATATTTGATGCAGTTTTTTCTATCATAAATAATTTGTTTTCATGGTGATGATTATCGTTTGAAATTATAATTTTTCATCAAATAATGTTATATATATAGGTATTGTTTGGGAGTTTTGGAAAATGAGAGGTTTAGGGTTTGCTTTTGGATTATGCAAATAAAAACATAATTAATTTAAGCAATCATTTTACAAATTCGTGTGTGCGACGTTTCTAGTTAACTTGAATAAAATTTTATAGGACTCATAGGAGAAAAAAAAAAAAGAAGAACTCGGATTTGTATTGTAAGTGGAGTATCTCAAAATGTAATTGTACTATAATAACCTTATTAATGTTACATGGTTGACACAAAAAATATGCAACAAAATGGTCACATTCTCCAACTCAATTATGTGATACAAATTTTAAAAAAAATTGTATATGATATATGGGTCAACAAATGGAACGTGCTTTAGGTCCCCCTAAAGGAATGCAGATAGATTGGTTTCACTGAAATATTCGACAAACCATTCACATGAACAATAGCCACACTCACAAATGAGCGATGAAAGCTTGATCACCAACTTTTCTTTCTCACAAAGATGAATAACAAAACAAATATATGTGACAACCTTAGGACAAAGACTTTCTTGAGCTTAAAAAGCACGACCAAGAAAATAAAAGAATCCTCAAAACAAACGGCATGTAGAAGAAAAATGAAATAATCCACGCGGAGTCAACCTGTAGAATATACTAAATATAGAAAGAAACAATTTGCACAATCTAAAACCTTTGAGACAACCGTCGAAACAAGACCATTCACAGACAACTTTAGAGACAACCACAAAACAACTCAAGCATAAAGGTTACATGGCTTAAAAATATATTTAGCCAATAATAAGAGCATTAACAATTTAGACTCTCAATTAGAATTTTCTTTGAGCATCACCCATGCATTAATTCTAATAGTCCATTTTGTTAATTTGTATATATTTTCCTCTTATTTAAATTGAAATGTAATTAGATTTACCAAATAATACATTGAATATATTTGCATATTATGGTGGGTGAGAAATATTCAAGAAAACAAATAGTTTTGGCATTTTTCCATTTTTTATGAAAGAAGGAAAGTTTCTATTAATAATAATAAAAATAAAAATATATCTTTCCTTTTCTATTACTTTAAGCTAAAAATTGTCTTCATACCTAAAGTTTGGCATACTATTTATTCAGTATAACTAAAACTTGACCATATTTGTAAAATCTAAATCAATTTTGAGAAAATGATTCACCTATTTGTTCCTTTTGGTATTTAACCATTTAAGCTATTAGATTAGATCTTTTACCATTTTTTTCTTTATTATTATTATTATTATTAGAAGGAGGAGGAGGATTATTATTTTAATTTTTTTAGAAACACTTTTGAACTTTTCACTAAATTTCACAAAGGAAAACATAATTATTACAATGTTTTTTTAAGGTAAAGAGATGTGAAAATCTCACAATTTTCTTTTTATATTTTGTCGATTTGATTCATTGTAAAATGGATTCTCATATATTTAATATGGTATAAGAATCATGAATTCTAAACGAACGTTCTTCAATAAAAAATATAAAAAAAAGAAAAATAACTCGATTCAAGAATAGTAAACCCTTTTAACATAAAGTGACACCATCATTTAAACTAGCAGAAGTTTAGAAGTACTATTCTTTTGGTTATGTTTTTATATTCTTTTATTCTATATTATTCTATCGAATGGTTGCACAATTCCTTCCGCTATAGAAGTGAACGTTTTAGCATATAGTTATCGTTTTCGTGTATAACATAATATTATATTTAAAAAGCCTAACTTGAATAGATATTTACGTATAAAATTAAAACAATTACCTCAACAATTCACAAATAACCTTATAAATATTTAACAACTTGAGGTAGTTATTGTAGTAGTTGCTTGGCAATTTGTTTCTTTAAGTATTGCAAAATCATTGAAGGATGGTCAAACATTATCTTATATTAAAGTACAATAATGATCATTGATGTACTTTAATTACTAAATAACAATTTTCTTAAAGCTCTATAGTTATATAAAATACCATTTCCTATAGTTCAATTTCTATGCTAATGGTTATTAGGTTTAAAATAATAATTGTTCAATGAGATTTGTGAGGAAATTTAATTCGTAGAATTTTAATTTCGTATTTGTCTTAATTTCAATATAGTAAGTATAATCTCTAATACATAATCCTTTGATGTTTTCTCTTGAAAAATAAACTTTAATTTTTAAACTTGTTGATCTTATTGGATAATCGACATTTGGACTTGATAATCTTTTTGGATGATCGACCTTTGGGCTTGATGATCTTCCTAGATGATCGGCCTTTGGGCTTGATGATCTCTTGAAAGACTAGCCTGTTGATCTCTTGAAGAATCGACCTTCAGACTTATTGATCTTTCTTAGATAATCGGTCTTTAAGTTTGATAATCTGCTTGAATCCGCCTATTCTTCAGATCTTAAGAGCTTTGATCATATGAGTGTTAAATCTTAAGAGCTTTGATCATTTGAATTTTAGATCTTAAGAGCTTTAGAGCCCTGGTCTGTAGAATTTGAGAACTTAAAAAATTTAAGTTTTCAAAATTTGAGTGTTTCAGTCTTCTGAAATTCAAGGAAGGTTTAATTTTCCAAGTCTTTCATTTTCAGAAGGCGATAATCTCAAGATCGATAAGAACTTTAACGTTTTGAGAGCTTCAAAGGTTGAATCTTAAAATCTCCAGAGTTTCAGCACTTCTTCGTCAATTCTTTCCTTCTCAAATGAAAGGGAAGACCTCTATTTACAGAGAATTTTCATGGACTTTAGATGGACTTAGACTCAGTTGCATGTGGAATTAGACTTGGCTCAATATCTTCTTTGGTCCAACCTACTATTATGGGCTTGAATTGGATTGGAACTGAAAAATTTTAATTACTCGATCGTGTTCACAATAGGCTCAATTTTCATCGAAATGACGTGGCAAAATTCAATAAGCCAAAATTTTCATTCAACTATAATAATAATAAACTATATCTAAGACGAACATACTTCCTTTTACAAAAATAAAAAAATGCATCGATGAATGACTAGACATATTTTTTTAACAAACACGACTCAACCATCTAGGTATTTTCAAATGGTATAATTTTAGTTCATATATTTTAATAAATACCATATTTAGTTTATTAAAATTAACTTTTATTGAAATTAACTAATTTTATGGACTAAGATTAAAATGAAACGAATATCTATTTTACAAAGATGGTTAAAGAAACAGTATTTTAAATTAAAATACTTAAAACCAAAATATTATTTTTTGTAGAAAATATTTATAAAATATAACAATTTTTTTATCAATTAATAAAATTCTATCTTCAAATAGATCCAAAATTTTGTTATATATTTGGTAAATATAATATTTTATTTTGTATTTAATAATTTTAAGCAGTCAAGAAAGGGTCCCCCTCCCATTATTAATTTTCTCAACATAAAAGAAAATAGAGTGGAATTTCACCAATGAGAAAAAGACAACAAAACCTCCAATTTTATCACTTCACCACCATGCATGAATTACACATGGAAGGAATAAGTTAGAGAAAAGAAAAAATAATATTCATAGAAATTAAAAAAACACACAGAAATTAATTTATTTTTCACTGTGGTCTTTTATTAGACAAAAAAGGAAAATAAAAAACAGAAAATAATAAATCATAAAAATATTACAAACTAATTAAGCAGCTGGTGGAGGAGGAGGAGGATTAAGATACCCACTTCTTGTATTAGTATTTGGCCCTGGATCTGCATAATCCATTATTTCAATCATCATTTTTCTTGATTTTCCACCAATTTCCTGCCAATTTAACTTAATAATTAAATAAATATTCCAAAATAAAAACCCTATTCTTCATTATTTAAAAAAGAAAATCATACCTTGAGTGATGAACTTCTAACAGAGCTTCCATGTCCAAGAGTTTCCATCATTTCCACTTTTAATCCTTAAGAAAAAACCAAAATTAAAAAAAAAAATATATATATATATATATATATGAGACAGTGAATATATAGAAATATAAATGAAAAAAAAAAGGATTAGAAAATAAATAGAAGAAATTGGAGTACCATGAGTGAAAGAAAGAAGAAGAAGACATGAAAGGAGAAGAGTTGAGAAAATTTTAGGGTGAACCATAATTTTTCTCTCTCTACCAAATTCTTCTTTTTTGTGTTAATTTTTTAGTGAGAGAGAGAGAGAAAGGGTTTTGAAGTTATCAAGGAAAGGGAAAGGAAATTATGGGAAAGGCTTCAGATCCAAAGAAATTTATTGCACAATTGTAAAGCACTAAGGCATTGAGAAGATAAGATTTTTCCTACTACAAAAAATGAAATCCACTATATACTTTCCTCTTTTTATTTACTTTTCTATGCAACCATTTTTTATTTATAATTATATGTAGATGTGTGCAATCGGTCGGTCGGAGTCAGTTTTTCAATCAAACTAGTACCGAACAGACTATGATCAGTTTAGTAAATGTTCAAACGTAACTGATTTCAACTGTAAAGGGGTGCAAACCAACATGAGTTAATTTAATCATTTGAAACTTTTTCTTACAATGCTATCTATCACCAACCAAACTCCTTCTTATCTCCGACTGACTGTCTTCGGTTCGATCGATTTTGGTCGGTCAATTCAATTTTTCGATCTATCATGCTCAATCCCAATTATATTGGTGAATTTAGATATGATATTTGAAATAAGGCGAACTTAGTTTCAAATAAGTCTAAGCGCAGATTAATCATTGATCCAATTAAATCTAATGTTAAGTATTTATCCTAGTTACATATCATTATAACTTTATATGAGAGAACTTGATCTAAAAACATTTTAACTTCTCGTTTCTTCTCTATTTTATTGTTTTCCATCTCTTAATCTTAGCATCGTAGCAATTTTTCTTTCTTCTATTAATGTAGTCGTGCTAAATTCATGTATTTCTTTTTTCTTTCTTATATCTAAATTAAATTTTATCGTCAATAACAAGTGTATATAGTTCAACTATCATAGGACATAGTTTGTAAATTTGTAATATCAAATGTGGTCTTATATATATGTTGACATTGTGAGTTGTGTTTGGTGAAGGTGGGAAAGTCAAATGAGAGAGAGAGTATTAAATCTAATTGTTAGATTAGTTTAATTAATTGGCATATGGGTGTCACACTCTTTGAGGATTAATTTTCATTTTTCCCCTCTACTAAAACAAATAGTTTAATAAGAGATTCAAAGTTTACTTAAGATATACAAAATGGGAATTTCGAGAGAACACAATCCTTTTGTTAATATTTATTGACTTTTTATAAAGTTTTATTACTTTTTTTTTTAAAATAAAAAAAAAAATCATATTTTATTTTCATATACTGTCGGTATATTTTTAATTTTCATTTATATATTTTTTTCTCATTAATAGGAGGATATAATTCAGTAACTTCTTTATTTATAAGTATCACGAATTTGACAAATAAAGATACGCATGTTTTACAAAAAGTAGAAAATTGATATAGAGATTTATGTGATTCGTTGATGTGTTTATCATATATCCACAAGGAGGAAAAGCAATTTATTGTTATTCGTCATCATATTTGGAACTATTTCGTAGTCGTGGAAACCATTGCTTTGAAAGCAAATTTGGCACAACCATGGTCGTGGAACTATTTCGTGGTCGTCGATTGTTCTCTGAGATTAACACAATACTCACCTTCAGATGTACAATCGTCGATAGAGGATTGAAATCAAACCAAGAGAAAAAATATTCAGGACAAGAGAGATGAGAAGATGATTGATAAATTTGGTAGTCCATTGGTTCTTGAAGAAGAAGAAGAAAAAAAAAGCATTTATTTTGGACGGATCAAATAAATGATAAATTAAAGGTTTACTTTGAACAAATAGCAAAATGTTAAAAAATCGGATAAAAATAGAAAATAAAAGAGTAAAATTGTCAAAAATACTTTCACTTGAATTTAAACATCCAACAATCTGAAGAGTTTTTAAAATCATTAAAAAACACCAAAATACCATATAACTAAACCAAATATCACTATTATTGATGCACCCGTAAATCATCAAATACAAAAAGAGTTACACCAATGCAAATACACCCTATTTAAGTATTTAAGTGTTTTTTTTTACATTTTATTAGTTTAAATTATATTAAAATTGGATTCTAAAACAAAATCTACAATTTCAAATCGATTAAAATTTAATAGATTATTAAAAAATAAAATCTAATTCTTTATATATTAATTTAAATTTACAAATGTCAAATCTTTTATCGTCTTAAATATAAAAATTTCAAATCTTTTATTGACTAAATTCAAATTACTTATCTTTTTAATTATATCAGTTTTGACACTAAACTACAAAATTAAAAGGAAACAAATAATTCTTATAATTCAATTATATAAATAGTACTAACATAAACCGAAAAAAATGCATGAAATGAAAAAAAAAATCGATAAAATCTTAAGCAAATAATAAAATCGAATGTAAAAACAAATTGAAAACTGAATTTGATAAATTAAAAAAATAATAAGTTAAAATCGAGTATGATTACAAATTTAAATAAATATTGCTGATACAAAATTATTTCGACGTTAAGAAGGCTACGATACTTAACCACATATTTATATTATTAAAATAAATATAGTGTACCTAATGATTCTGGTTGCCTAACTCTAGATAACTATGACACAAGAAGGTTATTGATAGAATAAAATGTCACTTTAAAGTTTGATTGGCATTGCTATATTAATTTTTAATTAATAACCTATTTAATTAAAAATGAGATAACTTTTAAAAAAGAAATGTAAATTAATGGAGATCTTATCTTAGGACAAATATTGATCATCATCAAATTCCATCTTGATTTGACCTTTATGAACCTCTTTTCTTTGGTGGTGGCTTTAGATTTTAGAACACCATTCCTTGAACCATATTTAAAGGCTTATGATGCAAAATTGTAATTAGTTGAATAACGTTACGATGATATCGCTTCGAGATATCATCGTATTGATATGTTGGAGTGTGATCTAGTCTCGTATTATACAGATAAGATGATGTTCATGAATTATGTAAGTAAGAATAACTATTTTAGGTGATGTGAGACATTTTAGATGAAACAAAAGATAAAGTCACCCAGAGTTTTATTAGAGGGATAATGTAAGGATATTATTGTTTTAAATGTTCTTTTAATTAAACATTATTTTTGTTTTAAAAAATTCTTATTTAAATAGTTTCTTTTTGTTTGAAGATTTAAAACAAGCTATCCACGTCAAACGACTTCCAAACTCAACTCAAATTTTTAACAGACAATTATTTTTACTTTTTTTTCCTTAAAAAATATTGTTTATTTTATTTGTGTTCAATCACTCTGTAAAAAGAATGCTTGTGCTAAATCATTTTTCCAGGAAGTAGGCTTCATTTTGAAAAAAAAAAAAAAAATAAGGAAATTATCCATTAATTGTTTTCATGGTTTACTTTATTCTCCTAAAATTTCTTTTACATAAATGAAATTTTTAGTTTTTAAAATTATCCATTAATTGAATTTTTAAAAACCAAAAAGCAAAACATAATTATCATATATGCTTTTAGTTTTTCATTTTTTTTAAAAAAAAGAACTAAAATCAATTACCAAAGATGTTTTTGGCGTTTTTGTTTTTTTAAACAAAAAATTAAAAAATAATTACCAAACATCTATGATTTTTTAAAAAAAAAACTAAAAATCAAAAACAAATTTTCAAAAATTAAAGGGTAGTTTGATAAAAAGAGGTTGGTATAATATTTGCATTTGAAGTGTACATTATTTTAGTTTATGTCATAATAGTATGAGTTTAAAGTATAAATTAGTTTAGTTTGAGGAAAAAAAAGTACAACACCGTAGCAAAAAATAAAAAATGATGAATGAGGACTACAAAATAATATTTACTATGATAAAGAGGTGGTTATTATAATCTTAAATAGTCATTGTCCCCAACGTACGTTAAATGGTTATCAAATCGAGGCTGAAATGATTACTTGAAGAGACGTAAACATAGCGAAGACATTGAAGGACAAGGTGAAGACATTAAAGCATAAAAGAGTTGAGATGTTGAATTCTTTGAACTAGTGTGTGATGAATATTTAACCTCCAGAATATGCATTTCAACCCTATAATCAATGAGAAGTCCAAGATCAAATCAAAAGAGCATACCATACAAATTCAAATCATAAAATGATCTTCCTCAGGTCCTGATGTGTTGGCCTTCTGTCGTTTCCCGTAGTCTAGATAATCTCTCCACCACTCGTGGATCTTTATCTTCAAACTCTCTTTCCCCTTCATTTATTGGATCCTTTCCCTTGGTTGGGTATCGAATACTGATCAAAATAGAACCTTTAATTACTGGTAGCAATGCATTCTGCTCCTACTCGTTGGTGTTTGTTGCCTTCGGTCGTGTACTTCTCACCCATACTTCCCTGATGGGGTTCAGATGCTTGCGCAGCTTTTAAGGTTTTTTACCTTACATCTTCCTCCAATCATTTCCCCTTTTCCAAAATAACTACATACTAGTCAGTAAGTTTCTGTATCGACTTACGAGTTTCTATATATTGAATACGTGTTCTTCTCGGGTGGCGATCACTACAAGAACTCATTTTCGTATCTTTTGCTAAGTTCTCATAATTCATCTTGTTACTCGTGGCGTTGAAAAGCAAAAACCACCCTCACAAAAGGCCAATTGTTATGCTAAAAAAATGGATTAATCAAGTGCCCGAAAGTTAAAAGAAAATGAAGATTGATGCATGTGGTGATAGGCCATATACACGACACTTAAGTTAGTTTTAGGTCTATGAGTAACTTGACAAGAAATAGTAGATGAATTTAAGCATTTTTTTACCAATGACTTTTGTCATTTACATAGGCCGCTAATAATACTTAACTAGCACTCTAGCTCATAATTGAACTTCTTAAATTTTTGGAACCGTTGAGCTATTAGTCACATTGAGGGTTATACTACCATAACTTGATGTTGTAACCGATGTTTAAGTGCATCACTCACTCAATTCCTCAAATGTTTCTTTATTGACTTGATGATTTCTACCATTATCGCTTATCCACGATAATATGATTCTAATTCATAAGTATTACAATTGTATTTATATTTTTATGTAGTATGAAAAAATAAATAATTTTTCATGAATTTATTTTCCATGGGACTTTGACTATGTTAAGGATTAATTTCTTATTACAAACAAATCATAATCATTAATATTTTCTTCCAAACGCGTCTTATTTTCTTTTCCTACATTTGACTTAATCACTATGTTTCTTTGGAAATGACTTTTGGGTGATTCACTTTTTGAGATAAGTGATTTTCATCATACTTCTTTCTTCTTAGTCAAGGAAGTCATAAATCCACTTATTTTCCCATTCTTTGTTCTCATATATATATATATGGTTGAGATTTAGTTAATATTCATTTTTCTTTAAAATTTAATATATAAACATCATCACTATCATTTGTCAAAATACGTTGGTCAGAAGAATCGAACTTCTAATCTCGAAGTTAATAGTACGAATTTTTTTGTTAGATAAAGTTATGCTCATTTTTACACAAATATATGACTAATGTATATTTAAACATACATCATTGATCATATGGTTGAAGGTAGGGGTGTAAATGGCTTGGTTCGACTCGATTACTGTACAAAACCAGAGTCGAATCACCCATTTCAAGGAAGGAAACATGAAAACTAACACCAAATCGGATCTATGTGAAAACTAAGCCGCCCGATAGGTAATGGAGAGCTTGAAATTTTGGTTTTTAAGACTATGTTTTTCGTCTTAAAATACAAAAATGCATTTAAATTCTTGATCAAATTTTAATAGAAACTATCTCTATCGTTTAATTATTTTAGTTTTATGGGGTTGATTTTACATATATCTTATGTTAATATTTATGTCAATATACCATAAATTATAATGTAGAAGATTCAAAGCCATAATTATTTAGAAGGAAAAAATGGTTTGATATGTATATTAAATACCATTAGGCCAACTCCCATTTTGACCCAAAAACTCCAATCAAAATGTCATCATTTATTATAATTAATATCTCTCATTTACATTATTGGAGGTTTCCTTCTAGTCAAAGTTTGGTTCTTTTTTTTACAATTTTTTTTTTATCTGTTTATGAACATTGCGTTTGGGTTTTGAATTTTGATACCAAAAAGATCTTTTTTTCTTAATTCATCATCAAATGGTCCTTTTTTCACAAAATTATATATAGAAAAGAAGGCAAGTTACAAAAATTTAGAGGCTAATTTTCAATTTAGAAATTTGATTAATTATGGCTCGTTCGATAATCATTTCAATCTTTTGTTTTTATTTTTTCTGTTTTTTAAATTCATATTTATTAATAATAAAAATCATATATATATTTGATAACTAGTTTTGTTTTCTGTTTTCGAAAATCAAAATGTATTTTTTTTAAAGATCTTTTTTTCATTTTTAATTTTCCTTTCTAATTTTAAAAACAAGTTTTTTTGTTTAAAAAATTAAAAAAGTGAAATTAGTTATCAACCACACCTATTTTTAAAAAATTAATTTTTAACAACAAAAAACTGAAAACAAACGAGTTACCAAACAAGCTTTATATGTTTCGACTTATTACTACTTTAATCTCTGCATTTTTTTATCACAACACCTACCTGTTTTATGAAAACTTAACATACATAGTTAGTTAATAGGATTAAAACTAAAAACTCGAGGAGGTAAAAAATAAAAATAAGTGATAGATACGGATAGATTCTAAGATTTTACTATTTATTTGTAAATATTTTTCGCAGTTTTGTTATTTGAAATAATTTTTCAAGTATTATCCATCATTAACTTCAAAATTTTCAAATATCCCTCGAGATTGTGGATTATAATTAAATTTCAATATTTTAAAATTAAAAGACAAAGCATAATTTCAAAACTAATTAAAATATAATATCATGCCTCACATAGTTCCTTTTTCCCATTTTTTTTCCTTTCAAAGTATATTCTATTAGATAATCTTTTTGTATGAAAAAGATATTCTATTAGATAATTGATTAGTTAGTGTATTAATTATTAATGATATCAAATGACACTTTAATTAACAACCATATATCAAATTATTAGTTGCACAATTGGGGGAATCTCCAAAATTGTGTCTTAAAGACCATTTCTTTTTCCTTACACTTTTTCTAAAAAGGGAAATTAAATTAAAATCATAAGAAGTGAGATTCTTTTATATTCTACATTAATTAACACTATTTTGTAAATCATTTTACTAAATTTCTATAATTTTTTAAAAAAATACTATTCTGTTTAACTCTATTGCTATTAAAAGAGATTTGATGCATGTTGCTATGGTAAATTTTAGGTTAAAGGATAAAAACGACATCAATCAAAGAAAACTACAATATATAAATAGACAAGTCACTGTACTTTTAAAAAACGAATGAAATGGGCTAAAGGAAGAGAACTAGTTTGGCTCAATCAGACTAGCTTGGTTGGTCGAGGTCGAGCCATCATGTGAGCCACGGGAATAGGGTTGACTTCGTCCAAAGCCAATTCAATCCAATTGGCCTTGTTCTTAGGCAAACACACTGAATCAAGCTTATTTTTCATAATGTTGACCTAGAAAGAAAGATAACATCTAGAGATCTAGGGACGGATCCTAATGAAAGTATAATTTAACTATACAACTATGTAAATAAGGAATGAAGCAAACAACGAAGATAAGTGAACTCTCCACTAACTTAAGCATCTAAAGGTACGTAACCACACCGTACCGATCAGTATCCCGTTCTTGCTAATTTACATGTGGTATTTATCTCCAATTTATCGGTCCAAACTTTGGCACCTAACACACATAATTTGTTACATTTATGCATAAATCCCTTTCTTTTAAAAGTTTTTGAATGGGTAAAATAGTTAGTAGAAGAATTTGGAATCTTGTTTAATATTTTAATGGAGTTAAAGTTAGGTGGAATATTCAAGATTGAAATTTTAATTAATTGATTTATAATAATAAAATAATAGTGGAGGTAAAGAAAAAGAGGAAAAAAAAAAGATGTGGGCCAAGCCCATGGAGGAGTGTCCCACCAAATCATTCTCACATGATGAAACGTGAAAACCAAAGCCCATAAGCCTAATTAGCCCACGTAAGCTTTCTTCCCTTCTTCTTCATCCTCTGACTTAGCCGATTGCCATTTCCCAAAATTTTCAACTTCTCTCTCTATCTATCTTTCTTTTTTTTCTTTTAAGAGATGTATGTGGCTTTAAACCTCCAAATCACGCTCTCTCCACTCTTTGCTTCTTTATTATCTGTCTCCACTTCTTTGGCTTTAACCCCTTTTGCCGATTTCTTCTAACCCCATTACCTCTGTTTTTTGGGTTTAATTTCCATTTCGATTCCATTGAGGTGTTGGATTGGTTTGGACGCCGACAAAATTCTGGGTTTTCTTTTTCATCTTCAATTAATAATACCCTTTTCTCGATTTGGATTTTTTCGATCTGATTTGGGTTCTGAATTGCTGGATGTGATTGATTGAATCGGCGGAGTTTCAATCGTGGTTTTTGATTGGAATTTGATTTGAGATGGTCTATTTCCCATACTCGATCTCGGTCTGCAAGTCCGTTGACCAACCAACCGTTATGGCGAGTTCAGTGAATTTAGCCGATTCAAGTTCCAAATCAAGGAACAAAAAGATGACTGCTTCATCGACATGTTCGAAATTCCCTGTTTGTCATCGCTCTCGATCGGCCGTTGTCGATATTGTGATTTTGATTGCTGTGGTTGGTGCTTGTGGGTTTTTGTTATTCCCTTATATGAAGCTTGTTATCGTTGAATCCCTTGAGATTTTTGGGGCGATTCTGTATTTAATGGGAGAGGAAGTCTCTCGTGCTCCTTGGATTTATGGATCCATTGGACTTAGTATTTTCTGTGCTTCATTAGCTGCTTGGGTTGTTTTGATTTGTACAAGCAGGAAATGTGGAAATCCTTATTGCAAAGGACTTCGAAAGGCGGCTGAATTTGATATACAATTGGAGACAGAGGAGTGTGTGAAGAACTCCACTCCATTTGTTAAAAATGGAGTGAAGAAGGGGCTTTTTGAATTGCCCCGTGATCATCACCGTGAATTAGAAGCTGAACTTAAGAAGATGGCACCTCCTAACGGAAGAGCAGTGCTCATTTTTAGAGCAAGATGTGGCTGTTCTGTTGGTAGGTTGGAAGTCCCTGGGCCTAGGAAGCAGCTGAAGAAGATCAAGAAATAGTAGCATCTCTTAATAATATTGTTTAAAAAGCATATAGATAGGATATCATTACAGGTTTACTCAGTATGCGGAGAACAATTTTCTTACTCTTCTGGAAAATTTGATGTCTCTAAATAATCTCATGGCAGACAGGTGTAAGGAACATATACAGTTTTTAAGTAAGGAATATACAATCTTGTTGCATCAACTCGATGTGCTCTCTTAGATCCATATTTCGTACTGCAATTCGCTCCTTCAATAGGTTTATTTTGTCATTCTGCCATACACATTAGCTAGCATGAATCATACTTTTAGTTTAAACATATACATCTTAGAGATCACGATAGTACTACCTTGAAGTTTATAAGTTAAATACAAGCTTTTGTTGGATCTCCTTTAATATAATTTTAATTACCATGTTTTCTTTACGCCTGATATATATGTGTAGGTGATCAACTCTTATAGATGGGTGTGATTAAGCATTATAGATGTATTGCTAAAGTATTTAGATGATTAAAGTATTGTGTGGATATGTGTGAGGCTATGTTTTTACCAATGTTAGCTTGCGTATTTTCTGTATGGCAGAAGATCAAGCCTTTTCTCTAGATTTAGAGTGCTTGATGGAGTACTTGGTTGAATTGAAACGTTAGAATCTTTTTGAATCCTGGGAGTCATTGATAGGATGTTTGGGATTTTACCATTTTAACATCTCTATCTAAGCTTTCTTGCAATAACAATTTATTCTTGATTTCCGACTGCTGGGACTCTTTTTTTTTCATAATTTTCTTTATATTTTTCTTGGGAATTCTTGCTGTTTGGTATTCGAGAAAATTGGTGGGCTGTAGAAACTAGGGAAAATTAGGCTTCTTTTATACTAATTGATGAACCTTATATTGGTAATTTTTGCTTTGTAACAACTAACAAGCAATTCACTATTGATGAGTTGCATAGGCAAGTGACTAAACTACATTCTTCTTCCAGCTTGCTGTTGCAAACCTCTCATGCTACTTGGATTCTAGGTTACCTTCATTTTTCATGGAAGGAATTTATAACTTTGCATGTTCTTAGACCTGGTTTATTTGATAACTGGTGGACTATCTATTTACATCAGTATCTGTTCATCTCATTTACATATCCTTAAGAAGACATGACTTTCTTGAATAGTTTGTTTCTGTAATAGTCTCTCATAAACATATGGTGTTGTCATTGTTGCAAGGTGAAGACAACCTACCTTAACAGTTGCCGATCTAGCATTTTAGCTGTTGATACTAATCTTCCTTGTCAAAGTTAAGTAAAGAACAACCAGTATTTTTCTTTTACTTTCAGAGCAGGACAAGTCCCGCGACTCATCTATCTTGAACTTGTTTGTTTTCCTTTCTACATAGATTCCCTGCTGCTTCATTCTGTAAAATTCTCATAAGTTCTACTGTACTGTGAATTGATTTTCTGGTCAATTATGGCTGTCTTGTGAAAAGCTTTGATCAATATGGCCATGTCTTTATCTCTATTACCTCCTACATGGGTTTGCTGTTTAACTATACTATATGTGATTTGATGATGAACTGAAGTTATTGCATCATAGGCTGACAGGTTTTATTTTCTATTACTATCACATTATAAAACCAACTACTTTTCGGTTTTATGATCACATTATAAAACCAACTACTTTTCGGTTTTATGGTCACATTATAAAACCAACTACTTTTCGGTTTTATGTTCTGTGACAACTTTTGATAAACGTGCATCCAACAAGTGAATAAAACTATATGGCTGAAAAGTATAGTAGTGACTTTTATGGCCATGCTTGAATTGCATTCAAGTTAGGATTAACCTTGTATTTGAAATCTCTTAGGGACCGATAATTCATGGAAGTTCTATAGGATTGCTGTGGTTGATTTAAGGTTACATCTTGAGGAAGGTGAAACTGTTGTGTTTGGCAGATGGGAAATGATTTGCAGGTGTAAGTTTTCTGTCTAGTGCTTATGCGTTCATGTGTTTTTGTTATTTTGAATTCCTGTTTATTAAAAAAAAATCAAAAAGTTTGCACTGAAGAGTCTGTGGGTTTGATCTTTATTTAGGGGAAAAAAACCAATTGATTGAGGTACCGGGGAATTGACTCGGTTTAGAATCGATATGATGTCAAAGTTCTCATACCAAATGATGTGATATTTCTAGCCATTTAAAATGAGAAATCTATTGTGATGGGAATTCTTGATCATCAATTACTAGAACTTTATGAGAAGGTTACGTTGTGATGGAGGACTAGTAGTAGGAAAAACTAAACTCTTTAGCACTCTATAACCAAACTGGTCTGCAATTCTATATCAGGAACTACAAAAGGTGGTAGAAATGGAGCCTTAATTTGATGCCAAATGGTTAAACATGGTTTAGAAGGGTGGAAAAAAAACCAATAAAATGTGAAAACAGAAATGTGGGTCATAATTCTGATGTCTCTTTGAATTGGTCTATAACAATCTGGATTGCATTGAATTGGATTCCCATTTGAGATAGAGATTAACACAGAAGAGATTTGAATTCCCATTTGGGTGTTTGAGGAGTGTTGAAATTCTAACAAAAGGGAAAGAGAATCAGATTTCTTTCTATGGAATGGATACTCCATGTGTCATGCCAAAGAAAGGAAAAATGGAAGAAATTTGATGCCCATATCATGGCGATAAAGCACAAAAGAAACTCGATCATATATATATAATATATAATAGAAAATCAGGAGATCGAATCTTGAATTTTAAGGTAGGGACCGTCGGTTAAATTAATATTTTCTTTAAATCAAACGTGGGACAAGGTTAAAACTCTTAACATCCTGGAGATTGTAATCAAAGGGAATTAAAATTCTGAATTCGAGGTTGATAGTACAAACATCATCCTAATTGTATTAATAAACATGTTTTAAAAGCGAACAAAACTTAATAATAATTGACATATACTATCTTTAATTTAAATATCTTATCCCATTTGTAATAATTAAAACTGATTTTTCAAATATTGCAAAAAGTTTTCAACTTTAGTGATAAGAAAAAAACAGATTTGGATCCAATCTAGAAAAGGTCACATGTTGTATTACAAGTATCCCTTTTTTTAATATATTTATGTACAATCCATGAAAATTACTCTAAAAGATTCTCTAAAGCTGTAAGACGTGTGTTTGGTGACCTGTGTTTGTAGTGTAAGCTTTTTTTACTCGACTTGTATTACAAATCTCATTTTGTTTCGATAGTCTTCAATCCAATCATATTTCTCACTGTTTTCACTCTTCACAATCCCATTTTCGTTCCATCTTCTTCTATTTGGTGATAATTTCCTACTTGGTTGTATAAATTAGACTTGTTTGTCCTTTTTTTTTCTTGGCTTTAATTTTCATTTTCATAAATTTATTTTGTGGATTCTTTGCTATTGGCTTTTAAATAAACATAAGTTTTTAAGTTTGAACTTATGTTTTGAAATGCATGGGTTTTCTCTAGCCCTAAATAATTAATGAGAGAATTATACATCTAATTAAATAGTGGAAGTTGAATTTTCAAGATTGACTAATTTAAAGTAAATGTTAACTAATGTTATTAGATATAGTAGTTTCTTTTTTCATTTCATAAATTTGGGAGTTTTTTTTCTTGATAAAATATAATTATGCCAGTTAAATATTTGAATTTTAATTAAAATTTAACGTCCTACACTTTGTAACTTTTTTTTTTAAATAAGTAAGTTGAGACAAGCAAACTTGTTATATTGAGGTTGAAAATATAAGTTTTGTGTCAACTAAGCTAGGTTTATTACAACGTGAATATTATATTCATCCGTTAATCTTTGACTAATACATAAACTTTTTTTCGAAGTTTTAACTCAAGTTGAATTGCCTATTTAAACCTTAATTTAATCGATCTCACTCGTTTATAGGATTTAAATGGAGATGTTAGCATGATATAAGGTGAAAAACGTAACATGGGTATAATAATACTTAAATACAAGATTAACACAATATAGAGAAACATGCTAGAATCAAATTCAAAGTGTTTACTCTATATATAAATCACTAACCAAATGTTTAAATTAATTTATGTGACACTTATGATATTAAATTTTCTCCGACATCTTAATATTTCAATATGTCACAAGTTTAGTATTGACATAAAAGAATGATGTATTTGGTCTTTAAGTTTTCAAAATATATTGTTTTTAAAAATAGGTTTAGTATGTTTCTCAAACTTTATAAAAAAGAATAATTTCTGAAATTATTTGTTTTTCTAATTTTAAATATCATATAATTATTTTAAAAACTAAATTAAAAAAATACCCTTTAAACCTAGAAATTAACATATTATTCGAAATTTGGAACTAAAAATCGAATTTTTTCAATAATAAATATGTTAACTTTAAAATGTATAAATTGGTTTCATTCCCAAGAAAAATGGAAGTTGAACTACCAACAAGAAAACCGGCTCTAGGGCGGAGTACTCGATGCTCTTGCTCCTTCTTCAATCCACATGTCTTCTTCTTCCTCTCCACCATTTTGTTTTCTATGACGATTTCATCTCTTAATCCTTACAATTCATCGAATTTCAGTGGAATCATCACCTTCCTAATCTCTCCAGGTAACTTCCTGCTCTCCCCACCAGTCTAGATTTCACAAATCTATTTCAATTTATGAACATGGAACTCCCTCTCTCCCGCTATCAAAACCATGTTCATGATCGCCTTCAATGTAACTCCGCTTCCTACTTCTCCCTGCGTTACTCAGATTCCGACCTTTTTAGGAAAAGTTCTTTTCTTTCTAATCCAAGAAATTCATTTTGTTGGGTCAAGTGTTCTTCGTTTGAACAAGAGCTACGCCCACGGCCTCAGCCTAAACCTTCGAAACTTGATATGGGTGTTCGTAAAGAAACCCCTTTGAAGGAGACCCATGTTAGGAAATCCAGTGTTGGGATCTGTAGTCAAATAGAGAAGTTGGTTTTGTGTAAAAAGTATCGAGATGCCCTTGAGATGTTTGAAATTTTTGAACTGGAAGGTGGTTTTCATGTTGGTAACAGTACGTTCGATGCGTTGATTAATGCGTGCATTGGGTTGAAATCTATAAGAGGAGTGAAGAGGTTGTGCAATTACATGGTTGATAATGGATTTGAACCTGATCAGTACATGAGGAACAGGGTTCTACTTATGCATGTGAAATGTGGGATGATGATTGATGCTTGTAGACTGTTCGACGAAATGCCTGAGAGGAATACGGTTTCGTGGAATACTATAATTTCCGGGTATGTAGATTCTGGAAATTATGTTAAAGCGTTTAGATTGTTCATTTTGATGTGGGAGGAGTATTGTGATTGTGGGCCTCGTACCTTTGCTACAATGATACGGGCATCGGCCGGTTTAGAAATTATTTTTCCTGGTAGACAATTGCATTCATGTGCAATAAAAGCAGGTCTAGGACAGGAAATTTTTGTTTCCTGTGCGTTGATTGATATGTACAGCAAGTGTGGAAGCATTGAAGATGCTCATTGCGTTTTTTATGAGATGCCTGATAAGACAATAGTCGGATGGAATTCAATTATAGCTGGTTACGCACTTCATGGCTACAGTGAGGAAGCTCTGGATCTATACTATGAGATGCGGGACTCCGGTGTTAAGATGGACCATTTCACCTTTTCTATAATTATAAGAATATGCTCGAGATTGGCATCGGTAACACGTGCTAAGCAAACACATGCAAGTTTAGTTCGTAATGGCTTTGGGTTAGATGTAGTAGCTAATACAGCCCTTGTGGATTTCTATAGCAAATGGGGAAAAGTAGATGATGCTAGACATGTTTTTGACAGGATGTCTTGTAGAAACGTAATATCATGGAATGCTTTGATTGCTGGATATGGGAATCATGGTCGTGGGGAGGAAGCCATTGATATGTTTGAGAAGATGCTTCGGGAAGGCATGATGCCTAACCATGTGACATTTCTTGCTGTTTTATCTGCTTGTAGTATTTCAGGTTTGTTTGAACGTGGATGGGAAATTTTTCAATCAATGACTAGAGAGTACAAGGTTAAACCGCGTGCTATGCATTTCGCGTGCATGATTGAATTGCTAGGTCGAGAAGGGCTGTTAGACGAAGCCTATGCCCTTATAAGGAAAGCTCCATTTCAACCAACAGCAAATATGTGGGCTGCGTTGCTTAGAGCTTGTAGAGTTCATGGAAACCTAGAACTTGGTAAGTTTGCTGCTGAAAAACTTTATGGAATGGAACCTGAGAAGCTTAGTAATTATATTGTGCTTTTAAACATATATAACAGTTCTGGTAAGTTAAAGGAAGCAGCTGATGTTGTTCAGACGTTAAAAAGAAAGGGCTTAAGAATGCTTCCAGCATGCAGTTGGATTGAAGTTAATAACCAGCCGCATGCATTCCTATCTGGGGATAAACACCATGTCCAAATAGAAAAAGTAGTGGGAAAAGTGGATGAATTAATGTTGAAGATCTCAAAGCTTGGTTATGTACCTGAAGAACAGGACTTCATGCTTCCAGATGTTGATGAACATGAAGAAAAGATACAGATGTATCACAGTGAGAAATTGGCAATAGCTTATGGACTTCTAAACACTTTAGAGCAAACGCCATTGCAGATTGTGCAAAGCCATCGCATTTGCAGTGACTGCCATTCTGTGATTAAACTGATTGCTATGATAACCAAACGTGAAATTGTGATCAGAGATGCTAGCAGATTTCATCATTTCAGAGATGGGAGTTGTTCTTGTGGAGACTATTGGTGATGCTGGTAAAATCTATATTGCTCACTCTTCCATTCATCATTCACTTTCATGTTTAACCTTCTGTTTTGGTTCTATGGAGGCTTGAAATATGATGAGAATGCAAGTATTTATTGATCTCATTATATTGTTATGGTGGCTTGGTATTGTTATTCTGTTTCCTCAACTGTATGCCTAATGCATAAAAACGTTTTTGAGGCTTGTGCATTTGGGAGCAACCCTCAAGGTACGGTACAATTGTAAGCTTTCAAGGCAAAAGCTCATGCTTCAATACACTGAGATTAGAAGTTCGATAGTTATATGATGACTACATCTTACTTGAACAGGATTTGTTCTATAGGTTGTACAACTGTGTCTTTGAATTTCAACTAGTTATACGATGGGTGGAATAATACAACAAATAGTTATATCATGGCAAATAGGATCTATTCTATAGGTACAACTTATGTGTCCTTGAGTTCCAAATAGTTATATGATGGGTGCAATCAACTAACAGTTGTCTGCTTCAAATGTGGTAGTCCAATTTTGAATGCGTCTTGGACGTACAATGCTGGTTGTGGTAATATTGCCTTTAAGTACTTCTATCGCTAAAGCTTATGAGATATACAGAACAAAAAGAAAAGCTTCATAGTCTTGCAATGGATGGATACTTGAACTTTCTTTTTGGTAGTTTCATAAAATCAAAATTTTCTAATTAACTTGAGGATTATGCTTCAATACTGGCCCTTGCTCTTTTGAAATGTTGGGTATGCTTTTAAAAAAGCAGAATTTTTCTTTTTCCTTACTACAATGTTTGGAGTTACTCAGTTGCGTTCTTCTATCAGGTGCTTGGCCTGTTCTAATTGATGACTTCGTCGAGCACATGTACAGGTTCGTTTTAGAGGTTGTTACAGATGCAAAAAGTTTGAAGTTAAATGTAGTTAAATAGTTCTGGCTTGTATATCATTTTAAGTCTTCGTTATTACATGGTTCATCCTGCACCAACACTTGGTCTGCTGACAATCATTATGCAGGCGGTCAGGATCTAATAAAGTCTCAAAGTCATGTGTAATTGTGGAGACTCAGAATCACAGTCAGGTGTATTTGAATATTCTCTTTCTGGTATAGATTACGTTCAACTGTCACACAAAAAATACTATTCTATGTATTGGCTTTCCATGGGATACAGAATGTTATATAAGCCTTGTTTTACTGGTTTGAATTGTGTCAGGATTAAAGTCTTTCCCTGGTTTAAGAGGAAATTACCTGAGGACATGCAAATGGATGTCATTATGTCTCTGAGTGATCCTAGAACCGGCGCCATGGAGTTGAGTCCTGTTACAAGCTTCAAGAAAAGTAGATTTATGCTTGCAGGCTAGTGAACTTGGAGATAAACTTACCATCATCTACTGCAGGTGAGAACATAGAGATGGTTCAACATAATAGTACAGTAGGTTCCAAATCTCCATGTGTTGTTGAAGGTTGTCTGTCGAAAGGTTTTGCTGGACTCGACACGTTTGTTCTTAAGATTGGACTAAGAAAGTAAAGCGTCATTCACGTGAGCACAAGCGATTATCCCTTATGATATTTTTATAGGTTGTCTAATCTACAATGTGGTTATATCTTCATTTCTGTTGTGGTACAGCATTTTTTATCAGCCGAGTTGATGATTTGGCAGCAAACTAGAATAAAGGACTGATTATGTTTCTATTGAGGGAAAGAGAAATTAATGAGATTTGGGTTTACGTTGTAATTAGTCTGTTTCAATTCAAAGAACGAATAAGAGTGTACATGGTTTGTGCTTTCTTCTACCCTTTTATCATTCTATTTGGCTTTATATGATATGATTCAATTTGGAGATTGTGTTAAGCTTTCTTCATTTGTCTTCTCTATCTTCGTTTCAATCTGATCCAAAAATGAGTTTGAATTTGCGCATATGGATTGAAGAGTGTGTTCGATACACATCAACAAACCATGACACGATAAATTAAAGAATGATAAAAAGGCATAACGAAAGTAATAAGCGAGTATCGAAAAACAGCATCACAGGACCAAATTAAAGCCTAGAGGAGAGAGTTGGCGTGAGTCTTGACCCAAGTCAAAACGACCAACACAAAGCATCACTCACCCTAGGAAGAGATAATTGGCCTTGGCCCAGGTCGACCCTGACAAAATGTCATTCAATAAAATATGATATATTGTACATTACACTCTTTTTCAATGAGATTATAATATAATGAAATGAATTCATTACATACACTTTTGAATATTGCATTGTGTTCTTCATCTTCTCTAAGCATCAACAGGACAAGAACTGATAGAAATTTGATATTTTGGATAGATGGGGTACACCCTGAAATTTGAACCTGGGTAATTAGAAAGAACGTAGAAGAAAAGGGATTTTCATTTATCATCAAACTTTATGAACTGATTCATTATTTACAACTTCAAAACTTGCCAAATCCCAGAAGAAGGAAGAAGAAGATGAAGATGAAGAAGAAGAAAAAATCATCAATGGCCCAATTTGGACTTTTGAAGCTGAGGGTTTGTGGTAAGTAATTTGCCGTAAATAATCAAACAATGACACTTCCAGAAAAGCCTATCAAATCAAAGAAAAAAAACTAGTTGAAAAAAGACGAAAATGAAAATGAAGAAGAATCTTCAGAACTTGGATCTTGTTCTTGTGTTGATGAGCCATCAACTTCAACCATGATTTCATCTTGTGATTCTGAATCGGAATCCTCTGATCCATGTTCCAATCCCGATTCAACATCCATCGGTTCACCATCGTTAACCCACAAATTAACTACAACCACTCGTCCTTCTCCACTTTCTCCACTTTCTCCACCTTCCATATCTTCATCTTCATCTTCATCTTCATCTTCATCATCATCACCACCACCACCGTTCTTTTTCCGATCATCCACCGGCATCGCGAACCGACAAACCGGACACGTTCCACGAACATTCAACCATTTCTCAATACAATCAGAATGATACATATGTTTACACGGCATCTCCCTGGCTTCCTCGTCGACTTCAAATCCATCCAAGCAAATCGCACAATCTATCCCCAATTCCGTAACCCCAACTCTCGGCATCGCATCGATCGAAGCCTTGGACGCCGGCAACGGCCCAGATTTCTCCGATAAGTCATGAAGAAGAGAGTCAAGAACGTGTCCTTCGAAAACGACAACCGTTCGTGCAGCATGGTCGAGAACGACTATCTGGTTGAGGTTGGATCCGGTGGTGGTTCGAGCAAGGCCAAGGAGAAAAGGGAGAAGCATAGAAAGGGTCCGCGGAGGCGGAGGCGGAGGCGGAGGCGGTGGCGGTGAAGGAGAGGGAGAAGAATCGGAATCAGACATGGTTGTTTAGAGAGAAAATAGAGAAAAAGGGAAGAAATCAAATAGGATGAAGAAAAAGAAAAGGGGTATTATATGAATGGAGAAAGGAAGAAGGCGGCGATGGCGAAGAGGTGAGAAGATTCTGGAAGAAAATTCTTAGATGATGATGACGATGATGATGATGAGGTTCAAGGGGTTGGAAGACACGGTGACCGACGTGACGGTCCACCACCGGACGCCGGTGAGGTCGGTCCCATTTATGATGCCGGTGGGAAACACGGGAAGTCTACGCTTAATAATAAGTAATAAGAATAAGAATAATAGTATATATATATATATATATATATATATTTTAATTTTAAAAATGGCAAAGTGTGTTTTTTTATTTATTTATTATTATTATTATTTTTTTGTATTGTGTCATTGTAGTTGATTGATTGATTCATTCATCCACTTGTTTGTTATTTATTTTTTAATTATTTGTGCAAAATTTTGGGTGGATGATAATGTTAAGATGTCAACTATTTTTTAAATTAATAGTCGTAATTTAATTTGGGGTTTTCTTTTATAGAAAAAAGTAATTGCAATTTTGTGTATTAGTTGTTAATTATAGATTAAGTTTAGACAAAAAAAAAAAACAGAGGTTGATCGTTAAAAATGGGTAAATAAATATTTAAATGTTTTTTATATTTTTTTCTGTATTTTCAAATATAAGTCAAATTTTGAATTATATATAATATAGTTTTTAAATTTGGGTTTTTGTTTTTGGAATGTGACTAAAATTTCTGACTCTTGTAAATGAAATGATCATCAAACGAGAGTATTTATCATTCTTCGTAAATGATTATATTCTTTGTCTTTCTTTGTTTCTTGATAGGTTTGTGTGGAGTTCTCCATCTAGAATGAAGTGTTTGGCTCGAGAAGATTTCCTATATTGTTTTAGCGTGAAATTCAATAACTAATTTAATTAAATTACAAGTTTGGATTTGTAGTCCATAAACTTTAAAAATGTATCTATTTTAAAATTCATAAATGATAAAATTACAAGTTTAATATCATATTCGTGAAAAAACTCGATAGAAATTGAGAGCTAATATCTATAGGAAGTCATGAAAAATAAAAGTACTCTAGTTTGGGTCATTTTTGATCAAGAATCACAGGCTTAAAGAACAAAGGATAAAATCAAAATAACAAAAGTCACTTGAGGACCAAAGGAGTATACTAAATGAGCCATGGAAGGAAGAGACCGAGATAGGTTAGAAAATTGGGCTAAGTGGTCCAATATGCCCACTAGGGGTTTGCAAATGATGCGATAAATCTTCTTTTATATGTTGTTGTTGTTTTAGACCCTCATTGTAAGTTAGAATTTGTGATATTTATGTTTACGACTTTATACAATGAAACGATGGCAAATGAAATTGGAAAAGAAATTGAAAATGTGATTAGAAGAATATATGATGAAGTATACAAGTGTTGATGAGGAGGAGGATAGAGTAACAAATCAAATTCAGAAATTGGAGGATTTGTTGAAGAAGAACAATGATGATAAATCTCAAGATGCTTGCAACTATTATAGATTTGTGGAATACTTGAGTAACAAGATAGCCAGGGGAGTAAGGTCGAGTTCGATAAGTCTATCACTGAGGCAAGTGAAAAATTCAAGACTCTACCAGTTTATCTCGTTGTAGATATTCAATTTGAGAAGTACATGATTCTAGCAAAAATGGCTAAAGATATATTTTTCATTTGTATCTTGACCTTAGTTTTAAATTCTGCTTTCAGCACTGGTAGATTTATATTGGAGTACATTGTTTTAAAAAATGGTTGAAGCTCTTGTTTTATACACAAAATTGGATGTGTTCAACACCAATTATACATAGAGATGAGATAATTAATTGAGATAACGACCACATTGAAAAACTTGAGTTAGGTAATTTTCAATCTTAGTATACTTTTTAATATTTCTTTATTTATATTTCATAAACTAATTTGTTTTTATTTATTTATGTAGAAATGATTAGTGGAGGAGATGAAACATCCGGTAGTTACTAGTTAATCGAGGTGATTGAGGAATGAGGTTAGAGGTTAGAGGAACTTTGTATGTATGTAATTCAATTTTATTGTGTTTGGACTTCAAAACTCTATAATTTGTGAACTTTAATTTCATTTTAGGTTGTGGTTGAGCTTTGATTGAGACTTAGACTTTTGATTGATGGATTGTATTTTATTCTTGAACTTTGATTGGGACTTTGGAGTTTCAATGAACTTTGATTGAGCTTTTAATGAAGTGTATTGAACTTTTATTGAGATTTTGGATGAATTTTGATATCGAGACTTGGATTAACTATGATTGAGATTTTAGATAAACTTGGATTGAGATTTGGATGAAATCTGATTGAGATTTTGGGAACAAAGAATAGCAAAAACTAGCCGGGGCAACATGCTATTAGTGAGCATGCACTTAGGCTCCCTCTAAGTGTATAAAACTTATTCTATCTTGATGTATCTTTTTTTCTTGCTTGTGAACTTCCTTCACATATGAAACTTAGGTTCCTCCAAGTTAATGAGAACTCCGTCCTCTAATGAGTCGGGTTTAGGCTCCCCCTAAAGGAGTAGTATGAATAAATCAATGTATTCTTAGCAAACAACCCACAAGAACGACAGCCGCAACACAAACACTTAAACGTTTCAAATAAAAACTTCTCTCAAATAACCATTGAAAAACAACTCAAAAACATATGCGACAACCCTAGCAAAAAGACCTCCTTGAGTTTAAAAAGCAACGGTCAAACAAGAAAAATATCCTTAGAATAAATCGATAGAGAAGAAGGAAAAGAGCATGCCAAATCAATCTGCAGAATCTTGAAAATAAGAAAATAAATAATTTGCAGAATCAACAACCTTTAAGATATCAGCCGAGACAAGCGTACTCTGATACAACTTCTGAGACAACTCCAAACAGCTCAAGAAGAACCGCTAGGGAACATGAACAAACATATTTAGCCAATAGCAAGGGCAACAACACTTTTAGTTCATATATTTTCAATAATTACACTTAAATTTCATTTTGATTTCTAATTTATTAGTTTATTTTTTCAAAATGTTATCTTTATTATTTATTTGTCTTTATGGCAAAGCGACTTGTCATTATGGCAAAACTAGCTTATCTAAACGGTAAATCTCATACCTTGAGGTGAGAGGTTTGAATCCCAACCCTTAATTATTGTACTAAAAAACGTTCATAGTTTCAAATTGTTACATTTTTAGGAAGGTGGAGTTTCTTCGTGCACACCCCACTCCTCTTTTAACCTTTCATTATTATTTTATTTTATCTATTACTAAAATTAATTAATTGAAAAGTAAATTTATAGTTAATAAAATTATATTAAAATATAAATGATAGTGTATCAATTTAACTATTCTAATTTAATAAATTTTTTGGTTTGTTCTTAGTTTAGTCCTAAATATTTTGGAAACTAAACACCAAATAGGAAGCATATAAAGAGGAATTGTCTTAAGGTAAGACAGTTTAGAAAGAGAATCAAAAGCATAACCAAAGCCAAAACCAAAATCAAAAGGGCAAAGAAGAACTGAAGGAGGGAAGAAAGAGAATCGAGAAGAGCTTCTAATCTCAGTTGAGGTCTAAATTTTCTTTCTTCAACTTTCTTCCCTCAAAAATCTTTAAACTTCCATGACTTCCCTTCTGGGTTTCTCGCATATGAATCGCTTCGATATCGTCCAGATTTATCGACAATATTGTGGTAACAACTTCCTTCTCCTTCCCCCACTCTTTCAACTTTTCGATTCCGCCCCTTTTCTCTTTAATTCTTCCTAAAACCCTTACAATCTTATTGCAATATTTATTTGTAGATATCTATCTTTGAAGATATGGGTATGGTAAAAATTTGGATGCTTTTATTTCTTTTTTAAAAAGATGGGTTCTTTGCTAAGTGGGTTTGGATGCTTAATAAGTTTAGGTGCCTTTTATTTTCTGGGTTCTGCATTTATAGTTTGGATGATAAAGAATGTAAAAGATTCAGTTTATGGGTGCTTCTTTTAAGGGTCAATGTCGATTTTATGTTTTGGTAAGTTAGCTTCCTAAGAGAATTATGAATTAAATTTATCCAAACGAAAGTTTGAGTTTTATTTAATCGTTGCGGATAGATGAAACTAATATTGTTTTGGATTACAGCAAACAAGAGTAAAAGGAACTGAGAAAATGTGGGGTTGGTGGAGCGAGTGGAAACATTAAATTCTACTCAAAGCAAGACAAGTAGTATCATTTGGCTCTTAATTGTTTTGAATCAAGATAGTTATATCATATGAGGTTATCATGTGCTTGGGTTTCTTCTGATTTCTGAGCACGTCAAGGTTTCCTATTTTAGTTTGATTGTATTACCTCTTTGTTGTCGTGAAAAAAAGATCATGATCATGATTCTGATTTTTGAAATCTCCTCCGTTGATTAGACTATGAATTAATGAACTCTAGTCTGATGTGCTTTGTGTTAGGAACTCAAATTAGCCATATAATGGAGTGTTAACTTGTTTACTAACTTGTTTATAGATATTCGATCTCAAAATGGCTATCATGGGAATGAGGACTCTGGACATGCTGAAACACAAATGGCTAAAAGTTCAAAGCAGGCACTTGCAGAGCTCTTAATATATGTGCAGTCATCACTGCAGATGGGGTATATCCCTCAAACCGATACCGCATACCTTGTGATCCTTTGTTATTTGTACTCTATGCCAAATGGACCATGATAGACTTCGGATTTACAGAATTTACTCTGTTTTATACGACTCTATATCTTTTGTCCTTCCAATATAAGATGTTTTCCGAACATTTTTTAACTGACAGATATATGAAACTAAGATAGTTTATCAATTCAATTATCAAATGAAAATAATTTTTAATATCATAATTCATAGACATGGATGCTTGCTAGTTTGATTTTTTTTTTTTAGTTCTGGTTTGGTCTAGTATTTTTCTTGCAGTTCAATAAAAAGGAATGTCACATGGAGAAAAACTAGACATGCCAAATATACAACAGGATAAATGAGGCCATCCCAAATCATTTTTGTTCTTCTGTAGCTTTACATCATAAGAAATAGCAGTTGATTACAGCATAAAAAAAATTTCTCATATCAATCCAGGTTATCTGAAAAGTATAAATTACATTTGCAGGAACTCAGTTGTTTATGAACTATCGAAGCTGATGTCATATCTAAACTTTATGGTAATCTCCTTCCTATCAGATTTCTTGGTTTCATACTCTACTCTAGTTTCCTTTAATTTGGCAACCTTTTGGTATTAGCTGGTGGAAATATTAAGTTTTTGTACTTTGGATTTTGACAATTTTATTTTGTAGGTAGAATTCTCAGAATTTTCACGCTTCTACGAATTTGTTTTTTTTGTGTGTCGGGAGAATGGTCAAAAAAATATCAGTAAGATTCCTTCTTTAGATTTGGATATAAAAATATGTATTAGTTTCCTAACATGAAAGATAACATGATTGTGCACTGGATAAGTTGTTTCTCTTACATTCTGATATATTTTTTTCCCTTATTTTATTTGAACTGCAGCTGTTAGTATGGCAGTTAGAGCATGGAGATTAGTTTTGGATGGGAGATTTCGGTTACTTAATCAATGGTGTGACTTTGTTGAGGTATCCTTTTGCCCCTTCTCTTTCTTTCATTTTCTTTAAAATTTAAGGAGACAATGATACAACCTATAGAAAGATCTTGTTCAAATTAGTTGTTTTGCACTTATGGGGCCTAACAATTATGAAACATTCGTACATGCTAAATAACCATGAATGGACATTTTAATGTAGCTTCCATCTGCAGAGACATTTGGATAGACGTTCATAGATATATCTTACAAAAGTGCATGCATTTGTCTCAATGTTTGAAGCAGATGAATTTGGTAAATTTTGAGTATTTTTGTACCTAAGCTAAATCTACCAAATTTCTTCTATCTGGGTTTGTGAATTTATATTATTTTTTGGTGTTTTATTCTTCAAATCATCCCTTGGATTAGTAGTGCCACTTATCTCTAGGGTTCTGATGTATTTGAGTTCTATAGAACAATCAGCGACACAATATTTCTGAGGATACTTGGCAGCAAGTCTTGGCTTTCAGCCGCTGTGTACATGAAAATCTGGAAGGGTATGATCCCGAAGGTATTTGTTTTATTTTTTATTTTTATTTAATGTAAATAATCTTTTAGATGTTATTTGAATTAAGAATGTTAAGACATGGGAATTACGTTAAGTAATCATTCTCCTAAACTTTTGAAGATTTTTTCACTGATGCAATTGAATTCTATCACACTAAAAACTAAAAAGTATATTTTGTCAATTTATATAAGAAAAATATAATGCTTCACCTTCATATTTAACCTTCTGTGTTGGTTCATCTATGGAGGACTTGACATATGATGAGAATGCAAGTATTTATTGATGTCATAATATATGGTGGCTTGGTATTGTTATTTTGTTTTCTCAAGTGTCAAGTGTGTGCCTAATGCCTAAAAACTGTGGCGTGTGCATTTGGGAGGCAAGCCTCAAGGTTGGGTAGAATTGTAAGCTTTGAAGGCAAAAGCTCATGCTTCAATACACTGATATTAGAAGATTGATGGTTATATGATGGTTACAACCTTATTTGAATCAGGGTTTGTTCTATAGGGTGTACAATTGTGTCTTTGAGTTCCAAATAGTTATATGATGGGTGGAATAATTCAACTCACAGATAGTTACATGATGGCTATGATCTTACTTCAATAGGATTTGTTTTATAGGTTGTACATCTGTGTCCTTGAGTTTCAAATAGTTATATAATGAGTGGAATAATACAACTAACAGTTTTTGTCGGCCCATTCTTCCAATATGGTAAACCAATTTTGAATTTGTTGGCTACAACAGTGGTTGTGGTAATATATCCATCATGGGATGGTCTAGTGGTAAAAAAAGAAACATAGTCTCAATAACTAACTAAAAGGTCATGAGCTCAATCCATGGTGGCCATCTACCTAAGAATTAAGTTCTTACGAGTTTCTTTGACACTCAAATGTTGTAGGGTCAGGTGGGTTGTCCCGTGAGATTTGTCGAGGTGCACGTAAATTGACCCGGACACTCACGGATATAAAAAAAAGTACTTCTATCACTAAAGCTTATGAAAAATACAAAAAACAAAGGTTATAGAAGAGCTCCATAGTCTTGCAACGGGGGATACTTGATTTTTTCTCCGGTACTTTTAGTTTTATATTATCAAAATTTTCTAATTGACTTGAGGATTATGCATCACTTCTCTTAAAGAAAGAGCCTCCACACTATCCCTTACTCTTTTGAAATGTTGGGTATGCGTTTAAATAAGTAGAATGCTCATCTTTTCTTACTGTAATGTTTGTAGTTACTCAGTTGCGTTTTTCTATCAGGTGCTTGGCCTGTTCTAATTGATGACTTCGTCGAGCACATGTACAGGTTGGTTTGTAGAGGATTTTACAGATGCAACTAGTTTGAAGTTGAATGTAGATAAATTGTTCTTTCTTGTATATCATTTTAAGCCCTCGTTATTATCATGGTGCCTTGTACTAACACTTGGTCTGCTGGTAATCATGTGCAGGCGCTCAGGATCTAATAAAGTCTCAAAGTTATGTTGTAATTGTGGAGACTCAGAATCAGAGTCAGGTGTATTTGAAGATTCTCTTTCGGGTATGGATTATGTTCAACTGTCAGGAAAAAAAAAAAATACTGTTTTACATTTGGGACTTCCATTGGAAGCAGAATGTTATAGATGCCTTGTTTTACTGTTATATAATCCATTGGAAGCAGGATTAAAGTTTTTCCCTGGGTTGAAGAGGAAATTACCTAAGGACATGCAAATGGACGGGATTGTGTCTCCGAGCGATCCTAGAACCGGTGCCATGGAGTTAAGTCCTGTTACGAGCGTCAAGAAAAGTAGATTTATGGCTTGCAGGCCAGTGAACTTGGAGATAAACTTACAATCATGTACTGCAGATGATAACATAGAGATGGTTCGACATAATAGTGCAGTTGGTTCCAAATCCCCTTGTGCTGTTGAAGGTTGCCTGTCAAAAGGTTTTGCTGGGCTTTTCTCGACACGTTTGTTCTTAGGATTGGATCAAGAAAGGAAAGCGTCATTCACGTGAGCACGAGCCACTTATCCCTTGTGATGTTTACAGGTTGTATGGTGGACAATGTGGTTATATCTTTCATTTTTGTTGTAACACAGCATTTTTAATCAGACGAGTTGATGATTTGGCAGCAAAACTAGAACAAAGGTTTGATTATGTTTCTAATGAGGGAAGAGAAATTAATGATTTGGCATTACGTTGTAATTAGTCTGTTTCTATTCAAAGAACGAATAAGAATCTACATAGTTTGTGTCTTATTCTATACTCTTCATATCATTCCATTTGGATTTGTTTGCAACATTATATGAATCTACATAGTTTGTTAAGTTTGGATTTGCTCCTAGACATCTAAAAACACTGTTTTTCTCATCTGGATAATCTCACCCTACTAATTTCATAAGTTAGTATTAGATAACTCAATTTTAATAAGTTTTGTTATTCCAAACACAGACTGACTTCAAACTTTATAATTCAACTATATATTTAAATAAAAAAAGAAATAAACGAGTTTGTTACTATGTAAATCTTTGATAAATTATTTATTATTTAACATAAAGATGAAAACAAAGGTCTAATATTGGAGCAGTGTAATTCAGCCATAAATAAAAACCAAAAATAGATGAAATAGATGGGGATTGTTTCTAGTGCCATTACAAAGTGAATTTTTAGTTTCTAAGATGAACCAAATTGAGCATAAGGGAAAAGGATAGCTTGGAAATTGCATCTTCTTATAAGGGGACAGTCCACAATATGAATGGCATTAGCCTTGTATTGGAAGCAAAGGTAGATGTTGGAGAGCAAAGGAATCTGTTTGTATGATTTGCATTCCACTTGTGGAGTATGTCCTGTTGCATCTCTAATGGTACCACTTATGTACTCTAAGTCATACACCTCTCCAAATGGAAAGATTCCTGCATCCCAAACCATTTCATTAACATTAACATTAAAACTCATAATTTAATACAGCTAAGTATTGTAATGATTTCTAGAAAGTGAAGTCTAAGTAGTTGAAAGGAAGTTATTCATTCACCTAATAACATAGGATGCTTTTATGTTAGGTGAGATTCTTAGCATTTAATGAATTGTGTGTTACTTTCCTTATGAGTTATGTCTTGAAATATACTTTGTTGTCTGTGTAGATAATTGTTTAAACTTTTGAAAATGACCTTCCTTCAAGGAGGAGTAAGTTCATTCTAGGTCGATTACTTCTATAAACACACTTTTGTAACTACAAGGAGGAGTAAGTTCATTCTAATTCTCAAAGTCTAAAAACTTTCACACTATTCTGCTCTTGAACGTAAGCATTAGGGTGTGGTGATCAAGTTCCTTTTTCTTTTGCAAGTCACATTCTTCCCCCCTCGAATCAAATTTATCGTTGTTATGGCATGAAGGTCAAGACTCTTTTCCCTGTCTGAATTTTGGCATCAACGCGACTTTGGTGAAAGAACAAATAATATACTTTGTTTATAGTTCTTTTGCACTTGTCTTTGTCGTCTAATTGAACACATGTTTGAACAGTTAGCCCTACTATCTGTTATCACATCAAGAAGACATGCTTGTATTTCTTCCAAAGGTTATTGAATCCTTTATGTTCTTTCTCGATCTTCCTATCTTCTCCCATTATCTCAAAATAGTTGGTACTTGGTAGCAATTCTATCTCTGAACTCACCACATATTTCTCCAAAATATTAACAATAAACTAGTATAAGGACAACTTACAACAATTTTCAAAACTTGAAGAACTAACAAGTAATATGGCTAAAAACAAACTTATTTCCCTTACCAAGGACAAGTGGACTATTTTCAATGGAAGATCAAAGTTTTGTTCAAATCTTGAAACAGTACAAACCTTTGTTTGCTAAGATAGTGAAGAGATCAAAAGTTTGCTTAAGCTTGAGTGCAGTTGCAAAGAATGCATGTTGAGTAAGCAGTGGCTGGGAACAAATTCCATGGCTTTCCCACTCTTTCTTCCATATTTCTTCATTCTCTTCCACCTCAAGTGATGGCCATTCTCTATCCAATTCATTTTTCAGGTCCAAGATCTATTTAAAAAAAAAACATAATAATGAATTTGAATCGTATCAACCCCTCTTTATAAATCTCTCTGTCCAGCAAAAAATACCTTTACCTTTGAAGAATCAAAATTTCTTCCAATTTTGCGATTGGGAATCCCATGAGAAGAAGGCCAGAAACCATTAATACTGAAAGTGGGTATTGCTGGTTTTTGACAAGGTTTCAAATTGCATAAAGAAATCTGCCACTAATGCTTACAAAATAGCCACACATAAGCAAAGTGATCATAAGATAAACCCAAATGGGAACAACACAAAAAATTGATTACCTGTTGAACAAGGTAAAAGAAGTCATATTCCCCACTGCCTTCTGAAATCAGCTGCAAACAAAAGGGGGGTGGGCCAATTTGGTCAATTTTGAACAGAAACGAACAAACTTGTATGATTAAATTACCTGAGAAGAGTTATGTGATGCAATGTCTTGACATGATATAGTTAGACCAAGAAGCTGGAAAAGGAGAAAGAAAATGAGCATTGGATTTGGGGCATTGGGATGGATTTTCTTGGCAGTTTGGTGATGAAACTTCATTTGTATACTCAAATTCTTTAGGCCAAAAGAGATAAGATAATGAAGTTTGGGGGACTGAAATTTATAGAGCAAAACCTTTGTTTATGTGGGAAAAACAACCTCTTAAAATCAGACCTAATGTTTTGAGGTTCAATTTAATGGTCTACTGATTGAACTTTAATGACAGCTAATATCAAGGTTTTGCTTTACATTAAAGATTGGGGCAATTACAATCCAGTTAATGTAACGAGGAGAGACTTCTTGAAGCGATGGCTATTTGTTTTCGGTGAGTATTCACTCATTCTACTTTTCAAATTTCTTTTGGTTGAATTTGATTGCTTTGGGGCAGTTAATTAACATTTTCGAAGTCACTTCTATTTAAGTCACTTTCTTTATTGAGGAGACGAAGACTTGAGATTATGATTTGGGGTTATCTCGTTCTCTTATTTATATTCGTTGTAGCCAAAATATGTGTTGGAGTACTATGTTACTTGTAACATATCAAGTTTAGAAAAGAGACATGAATGAACTGATATCACATTAAAATGAGAGAGATCGTAAAAATATGAAAATATGATTAAGAAAAGTTTAAAAGAAATAAAAATTACTACTTTTACCAACAAGATACACCTTTCTTTTCCGTTGCTCAATAAAAAAAAACCTTCTTAACTCGAAAGAATTCCAAGATGGTTTAGACGTGTCACATGGGATATGGGGGAATGCCGGCAAGTTTATCTTCCTAGTGTCTCGTGGTGTAATAATGTAGATTGTTAGGGCTTCTTGCTGAAAATCATGGGGTTATTTTAAAGCATGGAATTCAAAGTTTTAATGAGTTAATTGTCAAATATTTAGTGTAGATTTCTTGTATAATTTGAGGTTATTAATTAGTTTAAGTATAATAAATTAGTAGAGGTAGGTATAATTGTTGACACAGTAATTGAGAATTCAATCCTTAAAGTTAAGTTGTAAACCATCTCCAACCAATATAAAGGACTTTCTTTAATGTAATTAATTAAATGACATCTAATTCCATGCATTGTAAACCAGACTGTAGGGTTTTTAAAATCTTTGTTACTTTGCCATTAAGGGAAATGGTAATGAGTCCCATCATATAAGTGTCAATTGGAATTATTAAGGTCAATCATAACCTTATTTGTTTTTAGTTTGAATAAAATTATCTTTTTACTCTTCAAGTTTCGAAGAATGTGTGTTTGGTTCCTGATAGAGAGATTGAAATCAAAGATGAGTGAAAAATTGAGAATAGGTCTTGGAAATATGAGTTATGACGATACGTATGTACTTGGACAATATGAGGAATCATATGAGTTTCGTCGAGAAGAAGATGATATTTCATTGTCTACGAACACTATACCATCAACGTTATCACTACACAACGACCGCACTAATCCATGGAAAGAGAAAGAGGAACTCCCAATGCAACCAACTAGTGTCTGGTAACGAGATATCAAGAGGGTTGAATTCAGTGAATTGTGACACTAGAGACGAGCACGGTACTTCAGTGGCTAGTATTGAGAGACCATCTGAACTGGAGTATATGAAGTGTGTTATCCCATATCAGTGTGGTCCTTCTGTAATCGACCATAGGTATTATGAAACGTGTTGACATCTTAAATCAATCATGCATGACATAAATAAAGATCCAATTAGTAACAGATCTTTAAGGAAAAAAATAGTAAAGCATTATGTTTTTCCTTTTGTTGGAATTACTCTCGCTAGAAACGGTCTCATCAGTCTCGCTCTCTCTAAATGTCTTGCTAGTCTCGTTCTACCTAATTGACTATCCATTTGTGCAAACTTGCATAAAAAGCTACATTTTACTTTCACTTCCATTTTACAATGCTTACAAACCTTGCACCACACTCAACCATTGATCCACACACAAAAAAAAAAAAAAAAAACAAAACAAAACAGAAAAAAGAAGAACTACCTTTCAACTTTTTTTTTTTTTTTTCTAACTGAAAAAAGAAAAGGAAAACCAAGAAGAAAACAAAACAATGGAGATTGAGAAGAAAGAAAGAAAGAAATGGAGAGGAAGAAAATTGGTGTAATGAAGAAAGAGAAAAAACGGTTGTTCTATTGTAGTCAGTCTAAATCGTAAAAATAATTGAATTATTTTTATTACATTTATTTAAAATTACAAATCTGTCACATTTTACCTTTACTTTTACCTTCACCGTTTGTTTCTAACAGTAATGGTAGATGCACCAAATTCATAACCATCATTCAAATGTAGTAATAATATATATGTAACAATAATAGTAAAAGTAGCGAGTTCCACATAATTTTCAACCTCCTCTATTCTTCGATCAAATTGCACATTTTGATTACAAATTTAAAGGATGCTCCACAATTCATTACAATTACAAAACAGACTCACATGTAGATTACTTTTGATTGATTATGTTCCATGAGAAATAAACATAACCTTAATATCTTCTTTTTCTTTCACATTCCACATCAACTCTTGTTTTTCTTTTTTAACTTCATTAAAACCATAAATTAACCACAAGAAAGTGTTTTCTTTTAAATAGTGCTGTTTTAATTTTAATATCATGGTTCACAACAATTTTTGAAGTCACCAACCACAGGAAACATAAGGCAATCCTAGCAAAATTGTTACTTATGTTTCTTGTTGGGGTAATATAAACCTAAACCATATGCTTGCTGAGGAAACCAAATTCAAAGTATAAGATCGCCAAGTGAGGTTGAATAGAATATGTTGCCCAGGTGGTCAAAACCTTATCCAATCATCATCATCATCATATATCATGAAGTTTGCAAGCCAGACACTGCCAAACAGATATTAAATAGCGTTAACAATGTGTAATACAGATCTGTTTATACACAGAAAATAGGATTAGAGTTCACCAAACATCTTTGTATTTAATAAATCTTGTCGACTTCATACATTCGGCAACCTAACGAATTTCGGAGTCATAAAACACAAGCATCAATCAGAACTATGAATTAATGACAGAGTAACCATACAACTGGAGAAAGAATCCTTCCTCTTATTGCAAGACAATCCTATAAGGAATTCAACATAATGAGACTTTATGAATTCAGTTTCTTCAAGCCTTTCTATTCAAATAAAACTCAAATCTCTGTCGATTGTGGATCTTTTCCTATGCATTCTACTAGTAGGCCATAGTTACACAAATTCAGAATTTAAGACATGCAAACTAGAATGAAAGTCAAGACATGGGAAACCAAATTCCTGCCGATCAGTTCGCAAAATTTAGCAGTGCCACTGTCACAATGTAGAACTCTGCACATAAAACTTCCCGCCCCTTGACCATTCGTCATCACACATCATCATTGAACACTGATTAAACATCACAATTAGTATCCTCGCGTTTATATCAATTATGTGGATGAAATAGTTGTGACTTGAACATACAAGCATCACTTATAAAGAACTAAATTACAAGTTACAGTTGGAGGGAAGGGATTTGTTACTTCTTTAGCTTAAAAGTTAGACCCTAGTACAGAATGCAGCATTAAATCTTTATCATAGGAAGATGAACTCAAATTTGCAATCCATTGATACAGAAAAAACGAAAATAAAAAGGGACGGATGAGATGCTTGTTCAATCAAGCAAAAAGAGCATTTAGATCATAGAAGCAGTAGGTAAATACATTTATCCCAAAATACTGGCATTGGTTTGACATGGGCATCTGTGCTGAACTAGTTAGAGACTATTTGAAGAATTATTATCCATTTCTGTTTTCTAACAGTTCAAATCGGTGATGGAATGAATTAAAACACAGTCTTTGTTCTTCCCTTATAATTACCGTCCTTGTTAGGTTTGTAACAGGAGTTTGGTTTCTTGTAACTTTTCAAATATCAATGAAAAGTCCTCTTGTCGAAAGAAATACATTATCTACAAGGCCTTCACTTCACTATTTCATCCTCCTCCTTTTCTCATCCGGCATTCTAAGGGCCAAAAATATAGGGTCAATGGTGTATATCTCATATTATCCTCCATCCGTGTAGAGCCAAAAATATAGGGCCATGAATACAGCTATTCAATTTCTTGAACAAAATAAATCAGAAACTTTCATAGTGGCAGCATAACAAGAACATTGAAAAAGTTAAAATTCACTCTAGAAACAACTAGATCAGTATTAAGATCAAGAATGGAGCTATCCAAATTCTTGAACAAAATAATCAGAAACCTTCACAATAACATTGGAAAAAAAAAAAAAAGAGAGTAAAATTCACTGTAGAAACTACTAGATCGGCGGTAGGACCAAGAATGCAGCTATCCAATATCTTGAACAAAAGAAATCAGAATTCATAGGGGCAGCATAACAAGAACATTGGAAAAAGTAAAAATCACTCTATAAGAAAAAGGACTGAAAGTACCTTCTGAAAGCCAACCATAACTATGGCGAGAAACAGAAAGCATCGAAGTCATTAATGCCGAAGAAGTTGCAGAATGGAATGGAAGCATGGACTCCACGCAGAAGCTCATTTCAATCGGAATCCTTCAAAGAGAGAAAAACAACACCTATGAGAACACTCAGCATCTTAACTCAACTCAACTCACACGCCCAGTTTCCACAATCAAATTATATTGAAAAAAATTCATCGAAATAGAAGGCTTGCAAAGAAATTACCTAAAAGAGCACTGAGAGAAAGGTCGTTTGGAAGCAATGCGAAATGGTGAACGAGCCGGAGCTGCTCTAGCTCCGGCGCTCAGAAGAGTCGCGGCCTTGCTGGAGGAGGATCGGAAAATGGCCCTGGAGGCAAAGGAAGCCATCGGCGTCGACGAACGAACGGAGCTCCGTCTTAGATTTAGGGCACTGAAATGCTAAACCCTGCCGCCGCTGCTAGACAAAACCGGGGATTTTATTTTTCCCCCATTTCTTCTTCTTCTTCTTTTTTTAAGATTAAATTATAAATTTGTTTTTATTAAAATTTAAGTTGAAAATTTGTCAAAAATAAAAAAAATTGATAAATATTTACACTTGATGAAAAAATTGTAGTAATTTTTTTATTTTTTAAGTTGTTTTTTCTACAAGATGTAAATAGTTTGTTTTTTTTTTTCTATTTTTGAAAAATCCATTTAAGTTTTTATCCAAAGAATTTATTTTATTTTTTCAAAATTATAAAAGTTAGTGGCACATTGTGTGTTATTTGTTTTTAGTTTTCTATTTTTAAAAAATAAGGTTATTAAGCAATAAGCATAATACATTTTTCTAGAGTTTTCTTGCTTTATTTATCTAATTTAATTTTTCTCATGTGTGTACAAAACGGTAGATATTTCTTAATTTTTCGTAAATTATTTTAAAAGGATTGGTGGGAGATAAACAATAACATTTTGTTTTTTTTGTAAATATTTTTGTTTATTTTACTATGTTTAAAAACAACCGAAATTGATTGATGTTGAAAAAATGACAAATAATCCTAGACAGAAAGTTAAGCATTTAAAAAATATTTAGACACAAATGTTATAGTCTATTGGTTAAAGTTTTAGTCTAACATGAAGTTATAGGCTCACATAAAGTTCAAACTTTTATTTTCAATATTACAAAGAAGATGAAAAAAAAAACATCAAATCATTAGAAAAAGAAAGTTTAATCCAATGCTTCGTCAACAAAACACTAATGTCATCGACAAATGCTTGAATTACGACGAGAAAAGTCATAAAACGAACAACTGGTCTGTAGAGATTGAACTCTATTCCTAACAAGATGATCTCCATTGAAGGAGCAGAAATCAAGAGTTGTTGGTTTTGAAGGGTTTCCTCAAATGGTACAATGTGGCAATGACTAGGATGAGATATGAACAAGAAAACAAAAGTTATGTGTATGATTTGATGGGAAAATCTTAAGCCGCCGTTCCCTTTTGCACAAGTGTGTGGTGCTTGGAGCATACAATTTTTCACCTTGTTCAACATTCTTTCTCATCAAAACTCTCTTGGATTCAGCTTTGTAGCCAGTTCCAGAGCCTTCATGAATCAGATGGAAACTTCAAACATCCCCAAATTCCAATTTCTGGAAACTCCTATTTCCTCATCTTTACTTCTCCATTTAAAGCTTCGACATCTCTTTTCTCATTTCTTCCAAACCATTACTCAAAACCCCAATCAAAATACACATCACAAACTATGTCTTCTACCCTATATTTGTCTCCCTCTCTCTCTCCTGCCTGCAAGTTTCATGATCATTCAAGAAAGACCCATCACTCCAAAACATATAACAAAGAAAACCCATGTCCTAAAATTCCTTTAAACACTCAAATCAGTAAGAGAAATCTGTTGAACTCCACTGGTCTTACTCTTCTAGCTGATGCCTTCTTCAATGTCTCTGGTTTGGCAAGAGCAGAGCCTGAGAGTCCTATTGAATCGGCTTCGAGTCGATTGTCGTACTCGAGATTCTTGCAGTATTTGGAGGAAGGGGCAGTGAAGAAGGTTGATGTTTTTGAGAATGGTACGGTTGCCATTGCTGAGATTTATAATCCTGTGTTGGATAAGATTCAGAGGGTTAAGATTCAGTTGCCTGGGTTGCCAAAAGAGTTGATAAGAAAGATGGAGGAAAAAAATGTGGATTTTGCAGCTCATCCTATGGAGATCAATTGGGGGCCTGCAATTCTTGATTTGTTGGGAAATTTGGGTTTTCCATTGTTGTTGCTTGGTTCATTGCTGCTTCGATCATCTTCTTCAAACTCTCCTAGAGGACCCAACTTGCCATTTGGACTTGGAAGGTACCTTTAAGGCTTTTGAGCATTTATTATCTCTTTATTGAGGATGCTATATTGGTTCAGACCAACCTTTTGGAATTAGAAGAGTAGTAGTTCCTATGTTTGATTCTTTTTAATCCATTGATGTAGTCTATTTGTTAAACACTGTCAATTGGATTACTTACTCTACGCCAAAGTTTGATGACATATTTAAAAGGTTAATTACAAGTTTGATATCTGAGCTCTTTAGGTTTGTGTTCTGCTGTGTTATTTAAGAAATATGTTGTGAGCTATTTTCAAGTTGGTAAAATATTCAGGTTTGAATAACTATAAGCTCCATTAAATATAAATTGAAAGTTTACATGCCCATTAGGATCTTTTAACTGAAGAAACACAACTAAACTTTTAAAGTAAAAGAATTAAGTAGATCTATTATAATCTTCTAAGTAAATAAACAATCTTAATTCAGATCTTTTCAAAGTACATGAGAGAGCAAGCTTAATTTGCAACCAACATTAGGAAAGAGTTAAAATTTTCTGCACTTCTTTTGGATGCAGGAGCAAGGCCAAATTCCAGATGGAACCCAACACAGGAGTTACATTTGATGATGTAGCTGGGGTTGATGAAGCAAAGCAAGATTTCCAAGAGATTGTGGAGTTTTTGAAGACTCCAGAGAAGTTCTCAGCCGTTGGAGCAAGAATACCAAAAGGGGTTCTCTTAGTTGGGCCGCCAGGAACAGGAAAGACTTTGTTGGCTAGAGCCATTGCAGGAGAAGCTGGAGTTCCTTTCTTCTCTCTCTCTGGTTCTGAGTTCATAGAGATGTTCGTTGGGGTTGGGGCCTCGAGAGTGAGAGATTTATTCAACAAAGCAGAAGCCAATTCCCCATGCTTAGTTTTCATTGATGAGATTGATGCTGTTGGTAGAATGAGAGGCACAGGCATTGGTGGAGGAAACGATGAAAGAGAGCAGACACTGAATCAGTTGCTCACTGAAATGGATGGTTTTACTGGTAACAGTGGTGTGATCGTCATCGCTGCCACAAACCGCCCTGAAATCCTTGATTCCGCTTTGCTTCGGCCAGGGAGGTTTGATAGACAAGTAAGCTAGTACTTCTTCTCGTTCTTGTTTGTGGTTACACAAAGCAACCTTCTTTCCGGTTCTGGTACTTTTTTGAAGCACTTTATAAAAATTCGAATGAAACCTTTTGGACGTTAACATATACTTTATTCGAGTTGTGCTATGCTGACTTTGGCCAAGCAAAACAGACGTTCAAAAACTATAAAATTAATAGAACATATAACCCTATACTTTATAGGATGAACCTGTATCCATTTCGAAATATTGAAACTTGTATAGAATACCCCTACACAAGTGAACAAAGGATCGAAATACCCTTCATATCAGGTACCCACTATTGGATTTTATGTATCTCCACCCCATATGATCCCACCCGGATGGAAATTCGTCATCTCTAATAGAAAGAACAACTCAACAGCCAATGTGATTTCAATAGGCTTAACTTGGACACAGGTTACCGTGGGGTTGCCAGACGTGAGAGGAAGAGAAGAAATCCTGAAGGTCCACAGCAACAACAAGAAGCTAGACAGCAACATATCACTCAGTGTCATTGCAATGAGAACGCCAGGCTTCAGTGGCGCCGATCTAGCCAACCTCATGAACGAAGCTGCAATTCTAGCAGGAAGAAGAGGGAAAGACAAAATCACACTAAAAGAGATCGACGATTCTATCGACAGAATCGTGGCCGGGATGGAAGGGACCACAATGACAGATGGGAAGAGCAAAATTTTAGTGGCTTACCATGAAATTGGTCATGCGGTGTGCGCGTAAGTTTTAAACAAATATTCAACTTTTCTAGATGGGTTTTGGTTGTTTTTGAAAATGTGGATTTGGAAATTGAACAGGAGCTTGACAGAAGGTCATGATCAAGTACAGAAAGTAACTCTAATTCCAAGAGGACAAGCAAGAGGACTAACATGGTTCTTGCCCGGAGAAGACCCAACTCTTGTTTCCAAGAAGCAATTATTTGCTCGAATAGTTGGTGGACTTGGAGGCAGAGCAGCTGAGGATGTGATCTTCGGGGAGCCGGAGATCACCACCGGCGCTGCCGGAGATCTACTACAAGTCACTCAAATTGCTAGACAGGTAAATAAAATGCACTTCAATTCATGTTATAAGTAATATGATGATTGATATGATTTAACAAATAGAGGGTGTAAACTTGTAGATGGTAACAACGTTTGGGATGTCAGAGATAGGGCCATGGACATTGATAGATCCAGCAGTACAGAGCAGTGATGTGGTGATGAGAATGCTAGCTCGAAACTCCATGTCGGAGAAGTTAGCAGAAGACATAGATTCATCGATACGAAATATAATAGAAAAGGCATACGAGATTGCAAAAACTCATATTAGAAACAATCGAGAAGCCATTGACAAACTGGTAGATGTTTTGTTAGAGAAAGAAACAATCTCAGGAGATGAATTTAGATCGATTCTTTCAGAGTTCACTAATATTCCCTCAGACAATGGCATTCAAACAAGTTCTTCTATACCTCAATTGGTCGAAGCCTAGATATATCTGTGTACAAGTTAGGACATCAAATTATAAATATGCTGTGTATTTATTACATAGAATAAAAGGCATAAGTAGAGATCATAGGACTAAGATGCCTGTATAAATGAAACATTGCAACTTTTCAATCATCATTCTTCTTTCTTCATGCTACCATTATCTACTCGTTTAAGTTCTTGGATTAGTCTTGCAGACTTTTGATACCCTACTTTTGAGTCAATCAGTGATTTAACACATTTTATATCTATGGAGGAATGATATATGTATGTATATATGTATACATACATGTATATACATATATACAGTCATCACCCAACACAAAGCAAATCAAAAGAGACAAGGGGAATAATGAAGTTTTGTTTATTTATTTAATTTATCCCTTTGCATATCCTTGAACAACTTAAAAACACAGAGATAAAACTATGATTTGATCCATAGGATCCGTGCAGGACATTCAAGGGCAGGAGAATATTGAGAAGGACAATTGATATTAGCAAGACATTTATCAAAGCAAAGAACCACTTGTGCCAATTGAGACTGAAAAAAGTACTTTAAATTCAAGTTGCAACGTAATGCAGGCTTCCCAAAGCTTTTGGTTATGGCTGTTTCAATGTCGGACTTCTCATATTGCTTTCCATTTATTGGTTCAATCCCAAATTCTTGAAGTGCTTTTTGCACATCGCTTCTCCAAAAAAGGTATAATGCTAATCTGAAATAGTCATTGACTTGGAATGTTGGAGTTTCAAAGCATGTGCCATATAAATTCCATGCTTCACTCCATACTGCTGGGTTTGAACTTACTATTAAACTCGCCCAATCCTCGTCTAACTCTCTTCTTATGCTCGTGATCTAATAAAACAATTTGTAGATATAATAAAAGTTGGATTTAGATATTGATAGACTATATTATTAATAGGAATTTATCAACCTATATTTACATTAAAGTGCTATCCATTGCAATTATGGATTTACTAAGAAGATCTAATGGTGTACCTAGACCTATGTTTAAAAAGTGATTTTAAAAGATTTAAATACAATGTGTTATACCAAACATAAATAACGGTTCAGGTTATTTCAAAACCACTTTTACCATTTTCAAAAACAATCTCGAACGCATCCTTTAGAGAACATGTTAAACTTTAACATGTTGTGAAACTATATTTAAAGAACCAGAAGATTAGCAGTGAATAAATACGTACATTTTGTTCAAAGAATCTGCTACCAGTGCAACGACCAATAGGACTAGAATAGCTGGCAGCCCATAGACCGTCGATGCTAAACCTCGACGACCACGGTCTTAGACAAACGGCAGCGCTGCAAGTTGCTGGTTGCCATTGCAATACAAGTTGATAATAATCAAATGGAATTTCTTTCATCCCCTCCAAACCATAGAAACTATGATGATCATTTTTGGATTCCATGAAAGCTATGCCCTCTTCTACCTCATTCAAGGCATCCCCAATTAAAAGATTTAACAAAAAAATGCATAGGAGAATAAATAAGCTTTTCTTCCTTGCCATCAACATATTTTCTAATATGATGAGATGTGTTTTCTAAGATATATGTCGAAAAAACGTTGTATTCTATTTATATAGTTCGTAATATTGACATAATGGTTTGTATTATTGAGATGTTGGAGATTCGATTCTCTCCTATATTACAATACATTCAACAGTAACGATACGAAGATGATTGTAATTATTCACCATATTTTTGTCCATACTATCTATTTTCTATTAGAAACTAGCCAAGGAGAATCTTCTCATCCATATAAGAGAAAATTACAAATTCTCCCTTCAAACTGTTGGGCAATGAAGCAATATATAGAAATCATATACTTTATTGAGACATTTTTAAATATAGTAAAATGGACTAAAATATTTATAAATATGATAAAATTTCAGATTCTATCATTTCATTGACATTGATAGACATTGAGTCAATGATAAAATCTGAAACTTTGCTATATTTTATGTAAATATTTGCAGCAATTTTGTCATTTACAATAATTTTCTCATTTTGTTATATCTTTAAATATTAATCATTGTTTAATTTTTCAAACGAAAAAATAAGTTAAAATATAAAATTCCTTCTTGAATAATAAGGGATAGTGTTAATGGAAAACGTATATCCTCCACGTGTGATCTCTACAAAAATATGATATTATTTATTTTAAAGATAAGTTTTTTGTAAATTTAATTTTGATTTATTAAAAAAGACAGTATATATTATTAGAGATAATCGTTCTCACTTATATACTCATCGAATATAGCAAATAAACGAGCATTTAATAATTTAGTAATTAAAGAGTTCATGCATTTTAGTTTCTCTAGTATATGATTTATATTATTATTATTATTTTATTTCCTAACTTTGTGTAAGAACTAAGAGGCTCTTAGTTTTTGTTCTCATTAACCATTATGTTTTTGTCTTCTCATAATCACTATTTTCCAAACTACTTATGGAGGAACATAGAAAGAATTTGAACATCTTATTTTATGAGTATAGATAAATTAAATCTTACGTATCAATATTGATTGTTTCATGTTTCACGTCAGTTTGAGTTTGAGTTGAATTTAAAAAAAAGAATTCATTGTAATACCAAAATCAAGACAAAAAGAAAAAAAAGAAAAAAGAATTGATTTGCATGTACTTCATCCATAATTTTGTAATTTTGAAAAGAAAAAAAAAAGACTCGATAAAAAGAAGAAAAAATAGAGGTGGAAAACTATAGAATGGAAAAAAGAAGTCATGAGTTTAATTTACGTAGAAGAAATTATTTGTTTAGTATAAAGCGTGTCATGTTGATTACTTTATTATTTAAGATTCTCGATAGATTTTTAAGGGAAAGAAACCAAGAAACGACGATCAACCAAAAACTACTCTAAGATACAAGTAGAAAAGACATCTTTCCAGAAAAAAAAAAATGAAAGAACCCTAAGAAAATGTCAAAGCTGCAATAGTGTGATCAGTTTTGTTCTCCTCTCTAGAGTTGTGGCAAAAACAGAACCTATTAGCATAGTTAGCAACAAAAAGAATGTCATCGATTAAGATGTTGATATCAATTAAAGCGTTGATGGAGTGGTGATCAAACCCTTCAAAACAGCCTGGTTAAGCCTCCAGCATGCATGTTGATACTCCAACACTTATTAATACTCTTGCATCGCCTGAGATCAACCAACCTTCATGATCACGTACAATCAACTCGAGTCCACCTGAGTCTTTCATTCTAGACCAAGTCGTATCGACATTTAACTTCCAGAAACCTTCCTTCGACAAAGAACAGCAAGAAGAGGCTCAGATATGGCCGAAGAAGATAAGGCCAAAGCCAAGGGGGGGAAAGTCAAATATTTGATTTTGTTGTTTGACTTGATCATTAGTTACCATTGTTTCGTTGGGTTGGCACTAGAGATCCAGTGATCTCGTACCTTTTGGGCTTCAATGGGCCTTGATTATGAAGCCCATGGTGAACTAAATGACCAAGAGAAGGGCCCACCGGCAACTGGAAACCTCGGAAGCCGTACGATCTGGATCCGCAATCCACTCTGACGGCAAAATATTATAATATTATTGTTTTCGTAAGATGTGGAATCTCTCTCCTCTTTCCATTCCCCACCTCTCTCCTGCCACCAAATTCTTCCACTGCAACGTTACCGGTAACAAATCGTAATAAAAATTAGTGTAATCGAAATTTAATAGATAAATCGTGAATATAATTATATTGTTTTTTGTCACGTTTACTTACAACTATAAATCTATTACATTTTACTATTATTATTACGGTTTGATTCTAACAGTAACAATAATTTTATAATATGACAACTCTTTTTTTTTTTTTTTTGGTTAAGTGTTAAGTTAATTAATTTTGAATTGAATATTTAGAATGAATACAGCTAATTAATATTTCACTAAATATTAGAAAATTGACAATATATAAATTTAAACATGTGGTAATTAAGTTTTATGACAATGCCAATTGTTAGTATAATGTACAACATCATTCAATAGCGTCAATTTCGAAGACTACTAGCAATTTCAGCTAAGTAACTAAGTTTTTTGCGCATTTAATTTTATTGCAATGATAATTTTTTAAATAAATATAAAAAAACAGAAAAAATCTATGGTTGAGTGATATGTCAATTTCAACCAATTAAAGTTATAAATTATTTGATATTAAATAAATAATACGTATTTTTTATATTAGTACATCATTATCCTATTAGTTAATAAAAGCATTTTATGACATATAATGACTTGGTCGAAAAAATTAAAATCAATAATAATGAAGATACAATAGCATTTATGACAATCTGTAAAAATTTAAAACCCCCTAGTAAATGAACCCAACCATTCAAACTATACATCAAACCTTTGGTTCATATATAATCTTAATCCTAATTTTTCCTCCCATTTATTTATTTATAATATAATGGGTCGGTTTAAACTTTAATTTTGAAGTTAGCTCTCAACTAGCTTAAATAATTGTAATCGAACTAAGAGGTCAAAAAGACTTGAATCTCTTGATTCTAAAAGTTGTCGAACTAAGAAAAAAGCCTTTAATTTTAATTTTTAAATTATATTACAAAAAACCTACATAATGTAGAAACAATGAACGATCGATCTAAATATCTTTATAATGATATGGTGTTTATCTATTTTGGACGTAATTCCTTTTTTAGTTCACATACTATGCACACTGCTATATATATAATGTAGTGCTATGGTGACTCTTTTATTAGTTAATGTAGTGCTATGGTCTTATTTCCAGTACATTATACGAAGGTTGTGTGTGGACGTGAATATATTATAATTTTAAATTTAGAAATAATAAATTAAACTACAAAATCACAAAAAAGAGAACAAAAAAAACACAAGATTGAAACTTAATTGGACATTAGATATTGTTGATGTCAAAATTCATACGAGGGAAACACATCTGACATTCACATGACATCATCAATAAATTTGCACATAAAGTGTGATGTTTGTCACACACATTACGATGCTTAAATCGGAGGGTAACATATGTAGAAGTAAGAAAGTTTGAGAGCATAATTCTAGTCACCTCATATATAGCTATAACAATGTATCGATGGGAAGAATGACATGGAGCGTACGTTAGATTTATTTGAACCTAAATCCATTTTATATGTACTTAATTTTCTTATTTTTTTAAAATTATTTTTATTTACTTATTTTGTCAAATTTAAATTCACCCATAATATATATAATAAAAAATCAAAATTATGGTTGGATATATTTGTCAAAAATACTAGTGACATATATATATATA
>JBBPDJ010000026.1:1817211-1857726 GCA_037974625.1 Cucumis cinereus
TAATAATAATAATAATAATAATAATAATAATAATAATAATAATAATAATAATAATAATAATAATAATAATAATATAAGAAAAATGCACATTCAAGAAAGCTCCAACAACTAAGGTATTAATAACCTCTACCAAGTTCTCTATTTGAGTTTGGATCTCAATCATCTATTGTCCTATGTTTTCTAATTAGAATTAGGGTTACTTATTTCTTAGGCTTAATTAATAATTAAGTTTCGATTCAACTTTAATTCAAATATTTAATTTAAAAAGTAAATTATTTCGAAAGAAAAAGTTAAGTGTTTGACAACCACTCAAAATAACTTTTGAAACACTCTTGAAGTTTATCTTAAACAGTTTTGATCAAATGAGTTTAAAAAAAATAGACAGCTAGAAATATTGTAATCAAACTCAAAATATTAAAAGATTCACCTCTTGAAGTCTATTAGTGAATAATAGAGCATAATCACACCGTTAGATTCTGCTATATTTACAAATCTTTTAAAATGTTGCGATATCGATAATTATTCTAATAAAAATATTTTAAAAAAAAACATTTTTGTTCTCTAATCGATCCAAAGAGAACATCATTAATTCCATGCAGGGCACCATTTTTTTAAATTGATAACTTTGTATATAATTTTAAAAATTCCTTAGTAATTTTTTGGAATTATCGTAAATGGTAAAACTGTTGACAAAATTTACAAAATATAACAAAAATTCAGATTTTATCAATATCACTCATAAAAGTCTATTAATGTCTATCCGCGAATATTCCTCTATTTTATAAATATTTTGATTCATTTTGCTATATTTAAAAATGCCCCATAATTTTTCAGATATCCATATTTTAACTAATCATTAAATAGAATTCAATAACGAACCTAAAATTTAGAGTTAGTTATTTATTGTATATAATAATTGAACCAACACTTAATTCATATATATTGCTTGTATCAAAGATGACAAATTTCATGAAAATAAAAAATTGTCTATTGAATTATAGGATTCGATCATCATTAAAATATATCATACAAATAAATTGATAAATTATTAGTATTGATTGTTTGTATCATTCAAAAAGTGCATAAATTTAATTAATAAAATTTTCAATTTTATGAAGAAAACAATATAATGAATATCACATTTTCTTATTTAATAAACAAATAAATAATATATTGAATAGGATTGAATTATTATTGAAACATTATTGAAAATGATTCAAAAATAAAATTATTGAAGGGTAGATTTATATAAAATTATGCTCTTTGTTATAATATCTTATGTACCGTACAAAACACATACCACACACAAAAACCCTAACTCCAACCGATCTTATTCAATAATTCGGTTGTTGCATACTGGATTTAGGGCATGTTTGGATTGACTTAAAATAAGAGTTTTTGTTTAAAAAATATATATATTTAAACTATTTTGATAAAAATAGTTTAAAATACACTTCAAAATCTTTTTTTAAAAAAAAAATTAAAATACTGGAGAATGTATTTCAAACGCACCTTAACAATATCCTAAGAATAATATATAACAGCAACACCCTATGAACAAAAGAAAAAAAAAAGTTTTACTTTTTTTTCCTTCCTTAGTCAAACTTGAATTAAAAAAGTTGGGTGTTTGAAATAATTGGGAATTAATGCTTTACCTACCTACTTCTCACCCTTTTTTTTTCTAGTTAACGACATTTTTATTATTATTAGTATTGGTGATTCATCGAGTCAACTTACACGTACCTCGATTAATTTTACGGAGCAATCCATTTGAGCCTTCAACATTTGAGTGTTAGGGAGACTGATGAGAAATTAATTTCTAGATAGGTAGTCACCGTGGGTTGAACCCATGACCAGAATTGTTAAGGATGACAGAATTCTAGATATCTCTACAATAATATGATATTATCCACTTTAGGCATACACTCTTGTAGTTTTGTCTTTAGTTTCACTCAAAATGCCTCATAGTATTAGAGATAGTTGTCGTCTCTTGCAAACTCATGATCATTTAAACTTTGAACGTTTTTTTTTTTTTTTTTTTTTGTGTGTTTATTCCAAAATTTGAAAGGGCTTAGAATTTTGAAGTGAAAGGAGGGTGTGGAGGAAAACCCAAGAAATGTGTAAGAAAGCAATAGTGAGGCATTAATGCAATGAAGGACCACAAAAATAATTTGTAGCATAAAATTATAGCATTTTGTAAATGCTTTGTGGTCCTAACACATTACAAGGCATCTGCCCCCTTACTTACCACTCCCTTTACACTTTATTCTTCAAAACATTATAACAATATTTTAATTTTAATTTTTTTTTTGCCCTCTCAATTTGGAGTGAATGTAAAACGAGAGATTCGAACTTATGACTTGTAAAATAATTATAAACCCTAATGCTTGCTCCTTTAGTACTTACGATTCTGCTTTATCAACTATGTTAATGGTAACCTTTTGGAAGAAAAAACTACCATAGATGATTTTCTTTATCAACAACATGAGTTGGGTTTAGGGTGAAGATTACTAACCCCATACTTGGTCCATCGAGTTTAAATGTTGGTAGAGTTTAGTTCATTATTTTAATTACCAATTCAACCAAACACACCCCTTCCTCTAATGTTTTCAATTACTTCACTCGTCGACCATCGATAAAGAATACCAATGCCACACTTCGACGATGACCACTTCCATTTGATCAACTTTAGCGATTAACATAAGGCTCTAACATCAAATCTGACAACAACTCCGACGAAAACCATGATGATCAACTCCAATGATAGCCAACTTTGACGATCAACACTGAGTTCACCTAATGCAACCATATCCGAAAAAGATCACCTCTAATAATCCCTCGACGACGCCTTTAATATCCAACTTGGGGCAATCACCTCAGGCGACCAATTCTATCGCTCATGGGAAATATGTTTTAGAGTTCTTCAACTCTGTACATTATACTACCGTTAAGTATGTTACAAGATTGTTGATTATATAAATAATAGTACTTTGTCTGCATCAAGTGCGATACTTATATTTAGAAAAGTAAAATATATTTTTATTTGTTGAGTTCACATCTTAAATAGTTTTAAATTTTTGAAAAAGTACATGTGTAGTTGAATGGTAGAAAAAAAAAAGTTATAGCAATACACATACATAACTCAATTCGACACAACTTTATACTCTAAACCCAAACAATTGTTACCAACCCTATGTGTCAAACGCACCCCAAGTGATAGTCATTAACACTTCAATACATGTATAATTATATCAACAATACAAGTCTATTCTAATAAATGGGAGACATTGATAATACAAATGTAGCCCTAATAACACAATACAAGTTTATGATTGAACTAATTAAACTATCAGTAATAGATAGTGATAAAATTTAATACATATAGAAATCTATCAATGATATATGTTTATCAGTGATATTAATAGATTGTCTATCAATAACAAAACTCTAATCACTAATAATCTTTTTTTTTTTCGATAGGTTGATGGTTTTTTAAGACTTACTACCTAAGTTAGGATTTAGATTTTACTAATTTATGTACAAATAAACTTCCATCATTAATGTTCACTTTGCTATATAAGATAATAGTTGTGGATGATTGAAAGGCTCACAAATATCTTTGGATAAACAAATTGGGCCTTGGGCCCTCATGTCAATTACTAGTGGGCATTTTTGCAGTGAGAATTGGCCCAAAACATTAGATCAAAGAAAAGGCAATGAGATGGCCCAATAGGCCAATCACATAGCCCAACTAGCCTCATGTCAATCCATAAATCTAATGGGTTTTTTTTTTTTTGGTTCTTCTTTTTTAAGGTTAATCTATGTTTTCATAAATGTTTTAGAAATGTTAACAATAATATAAAATTTTCCATTACTAATATTATGTTATATAGAGATACTAACACTATATTTGGAAGCAATAAAGTCATTCTTTCCATCTCCAAACAAAATTATGAGTTAGCTAATTTTCATGATTTAAACAAAGATATGGGTGATAGTTAATTCGGTTTTGATCTTGGTTTAGAATCATTACTTCCATGAAACTTGCACGAGTTTAAAAGTGATTTTTGTGAGTTGAATCACTCCATTTTTAAGCACATCGATTGATCAGTTTTGATCTATGTTGCACTATAAAATAAAAAAAACAATTAAAAAACGAAGAAAAAGAGAATCAAAATATTTATTGTTGGAATAGTAGTAGTGTCACATGTCACCTTGGATAATGAAGATGGCCTAAGAATAGATGGAAACATATTTGTTTTTGGGGTATTTTTATAGTGATTTCACATCTACTTGGTAATAAGCTTTAAGAAACATAAGGGGTCATCACATCAAAATTGGTTTGGTCTGTGGGGTTTATTACCTTTCTCATGTTCCAATGCATATATATTTATCTCGAAACAATCAAATATCTCGTTTGTTAGACAAATGTTTTCAAATATAGCAAAACGATTAAAAATATCTATAAATATTGTAAAATTTTACTTTTTATCTGTGAAGACCATGATATTAGACTAAGATAGACATTTATCAATACCATAAACCAAGATGTAAATATCTATCTTAGTCTATCGTAATCTATCATAGATATAAAACTTTTTTTACTGAGTTTGTAAATATTTTCAACAAATTTATCATTATTTAAAACATTTTTTTTTAAATTTTTATTTATTAATTATCTCATTCCAAAACCTAACCCTTCTAAATTTATGTATTGAATTAGGTTATATGAAAACTTATTAGTGGGTTTAAGTTTAGATCATTTAATTTTACGTAGATTTAATTATCGATGTATTGAATTGTCTTTCTAAGCGTTTAAAAAAAGTGTTTTATAAGTGTAAAAAATGTTTTAGAAAGTCAATTGAAACACGTCGATATTCCAAATACTTGTCAATTTATAGGAGCCATTTTCAATTCTTTTTCTAGATGATCGAATGAAATATTATTAATTCTTAATTCGAACTAATGAGAACTTTCCTCCCCAATCACTTTGAAAACACAATCTAATTTTGGTAATGAAAAGTTGTTCAACTTGATTTTAGAACAGTGAAATAAAGACTTGAAAAAGCCTTAATTAGACTTAAATGCAATTTTTTAAGATAAAGTAAATTCAAGTGTGTATTGAAGAGGGCAACTACAAAGTTTATATATAGTAAACTATTTTCTAAAGTAATTTGAGTCAAATACAAATCAAATGCATTGGTTTAGTATCAAAGTTAAAGATAGAGATAAAAGGGAAGTTTATAAACTTAATTTTTACCAAGGGGAGAGAACTAGGTTTAGTATGAAGAAACGATGGGCCATATCGTTGGTGGTTTATTGTGGTCTATCATCGTTGATGAGCTTTACTATATTTGTAATTTTTTTAAAAATGTTGTTATACTTTATTGTGAATCTGATTGTTATATTTGTAATTGTCCATAACGATTTACCCATATATTGAGTCATTTCGTAGCACAAATACTACAACCGGAACGTGTAGCATATTTGAGGACTAATAGTTTAACGTGTACGAATTTTTCTAAAAGAATTACAAATTAATATATATAACAAAAATCTAAACCACTAATAATGATTTTATTGTTGATTGACTTTTATAATTAATAATAGACTCTGCTATAGATAGATTACTTCTACCAACGATATTATAGTGATATATCTATATACCATTGATGGACTCTTAAAAGCTGAATCTAAATATTACTATATATATCTAAAATTAATTTTTTTACATTGTATTATATATCATAAAGTTTTGAACCTATTATTATATTATATTTGTAATGGTCCCATATATTAACAAAAAAGCTAAAATTAAGATTATCAATCAAAATTGAATAAAAAAGATATTATTATTTTGAGAGACTAATTTTCTACATGCCTTTCTATTATTATTAGAATTTGGAAAGTGAATAATGAGGGAGAAATTACGTTGGAAATTCAATTTTATGATATTTTGCATTGATATTATATCTCTAAACTAGTTAAATTAAGTTGATCCCAATTAAATTAAATTAGGCTTACATTAATACTCATTATTATACTTCAATAAAATAATAATATGCATGGATTCATATCTACACAAATTAAATTATGTGTCAACTTGATATAATCATAGTTGCTTTTATTAGAAAGATATAATAAGAATTGAACATTTTGATAGACCTATTACATTATTAATTGGCCTACCAATAATATGAGAGGGTACTCCCATGGATTGATTTTCATGTGAATTGGTAGCTATCATCATATTAGATTAGGTTTTCTTTAAAAATAAATGAACAAATCAAACTAACATATGTGTGTGGAATGCGACTTTATAAACTTTGTAATATATAATGTACTAAGGATTTCAAAGCTCTAACCATTTTTAGAAATTTGACGCTCTATTTTTTGGTGTCGCCACAAACGAACCAACAATCACTTTTTCAAACAAAGAACTCTTTCCAAACACTAAATAAGCTTCCAAGGAGATGCAAAATTGTTGGCACATGATGGCATTATAAATCGTATTAGAGTGGAACCTCTCCTAGCAAGACTTGGTTTGGTGATGAACTATTTAGGTAGAAGAAGTTGGTGGATATGTAATGTCGAGTTCATAAGAGGTACATGAATGAACCAAAAGACGTCCAAATGATAGAGATCCCAAGGATATACAAGTATGGTTAAGAAATACTTAAAAAGAACGTGACAAATAGATACTACATATACAAACAAGGTACATGTTTCTTTTCCATGGCTCATTCATAGGACTTTCAAAGTTAAACATGTTTTAGTTTGAAACAATTTTATATTAGGTGAATCTCATGCGAAAATTTCTAGAAAACGTGTGAGTGAGAAAAAAACATGTTAGATAGTCTTCACTCCAAGAAGTAGCTTAATTAAGACAAGCAAACTAAGATGGTGTTATCAAGTCGTAGGGGATGCAGTGAATAGTTGGAGACATGTGGTATATCTGTATATTTAAATAATGGATTAACAATCATTATGAAATTACATTCCTAGGTTATAGTTAGTTTCTTTTTTTGACAACTTATGCGTAGGAGAATCTAATCTTTTATCTCGAAGTTCATAGTAAAATCTTAATATCAGTTGAGTTATATTCATGTTAACCTACGTACCCGTAAGTGTCGTATTGTATATTTTCTAGAAAGTTGTACTAAAAAAGTACCATATACTACAACAACATAATTTTTGTTTGTACAACATCTATTATTAAACTTGAAAGAAGCCATTTTGTTTCCTAAAATTAATGGAATTTGGAATAATTAAGCTACAAACCAAATTTGTGGGACTAGAAAGGATTCTAGTGAAGATGAAGGACAATAATTGAAATTGAGAAATCATATGGAACAAATTAGATAAATTTTAAGGACAAAAATGAGAATTTAGCCTACATTTAGGATGAAGGAAAGCAATATATCATAAGCAAATATTTTTTATATACTACACATATAAAAAATTATGTATTAATAAAAATATGTTGAGGGCCCATCATATATTCTTACCAAAAATAAGTAATAGATTCAAAATATAAATTTACCAATAAAAATTAACCAATTAGCTCAAGTTTTTGAAGGAAATGATGATTTAATATCTTATCAAATTAAATGGTCTTAAACTTAGGTCTCATAATTCATGAGACCTCTTAATAAAACTTAGTTAATTTAGCTACGACAATAGTTAAGTGCAACTTAAGCTCTAGTTAATTTCTATAGAAAAAATAAAAATAATCCAATTTTAAAAAATTGTCACACGACATATATTTATTGAGTGATATTTCGATTGCATAATAGATGCATGGGTGCTGCACATGTTACACCCATGACCCAAAGTTTTTTCGTTTAGATATATGTGTGATATATTTATCAACAAGAAATTAGAAATTGATCAAATCTCTCATCCCATATGTTGATCAAAAGAAAATTGTTAGGCGTCAATGCCTTGAGGCCTAACATTACCCTCTTTTCATCTTGATATCATTTTTGGAGGAAAAAAAATCGAAGTAGAAGGATAAAATGGAAGTATGGTAGGGTTTCATATCTTTTCAAGCTCATAAGTTACGGAGAACGTGTTAACCATAATCCCAACTTAAATTTGAATCAAATTTAGTAACCATTGAAAGTTGATATATAATATGGAAAGTAGGGGGAAATTAAAATTGGAGCATATATTATATTTTAGGCAGTAATAGCCCCACAAAAACCAGCCTCCCATTTACACTCATTTAGGGGCCACAGTACAAATTAGGCTCAAAAGCCAACTTATTACATAGCTGTTCAATTCTATATTAAACCAATCAAGCAGCTACATGAAAACAAAAAAATTTCTTAACCTCTTTAAATTTTGCCTTATTTATATCTGAATTATTGCTTTTTTTTTTTCTTTTTTATTTTTGCCTTATGGTGAGTTGTAAATCACCCCATTTCCAACTAGTAGGTCACCCCCCCCCCCCCCCTCTCACCCTAGGGTTTTCATCTTTAACCCATCATCACATTGCTACATTTAAATTTTAACTTTTATTAATTTCATTGTTAATTAATTAAATTTTTATAAAAGAAAGAACAAAAAGTTATATATCCAAATATGAGAAGAGACTTGAAAGAAAAAACATGTCTCCTCACTATCAAGAGCAGCTGTTCTTGACCAAATCAAGTATCCCTTTTTTCCCCCCCCATTACACTAATGGTTATGATTAATAAAGAAAAAGAATATATGATAATTATTTTATCTCATTTATAATTAAAAATCCATATGATATTTAATTGACAAATGAGAAAATGACATGTCATAAAAGCTATTTTTTTCCAATTGAACTTTTTTCCAACTCTATTTAAACAAGTGCTTTAAGGGTTAGGGTTTCAGCCAAGAACCCATTTCAATTTATAAAATCTCTCCCTAACTCCTACACTAAATTTATTATCCCATTACCAGAATTTGAAGCCTTTTTTTTTTTTTTTTTTTTGTAGAGCAGCAAGACCTAGCTAATTACCCTAGAAAAATCCTTTTTTTTATCATTTTTTTCTTTGGTTCAAATGAGGAAGCGTCAAGTTGTGCTTAGAAGATCAGAAGAACCCTCGAGGGACACTGTAGCTTCTTCTTTCACGGTTAGAAGTGTAAGATATGGGGAGTGTCAAAAGAACCACGCCGCCGGGGTTGGAGGGTATGCCGTTGACGGGTGTCGAGAATTCATGGCAAGTGGCGACGAAGGGACGACCGCTGGACTGACTTGCGCCGCTTGTGGTTGCCACCGGAATTTTCATAGGAGGCAAGTTGGAACTGAGGTAGTGTGTGATTGTTCTTCATCACCCTCGAATGGAACTTAAAAGACTACACAGCATAATAATACTATAACTTCAGTGTGTATGGGGTGAGGATTTTTTTTTTTTTTTTTTTTTTTGGGAGCTGAATCAACAAAATTTCTCAGCATAGGATTGAGAGTTGAGATTCAGCTTTGTTGTTGTATTGCTTGAATTATTATTATTATTTTTAAAAAAATTTCTTATGTTGGATTGGAATGAACTTGACTCGAACTAAGAAATTATGTGTTTTGTGTAATTTGAATTTTCCCCCCCTTTAATTTCAGGTTCATTTGAGGATCAAAAAAAGTTATGTAAATCCTTTTTTTCCCATTATATCTCTTTTGAATTATATGTATTTGATTTGAGTGTATCAATTATCTTTTGGAGATTGGAATTAATTGACCAAAAATGTTTATTGCAATGTCTTTCAGCTTTCAGTACTTACAATATCTGCCAAAATTGAATTCAACTAATTATTGACACTATAATGCTATGACATTCAAAATAAAAAAAATTTTTTAAAAAAACTGTACAAATATGATCAAATACATTCACAAAACCCTTGAATGAAAAAGAGTCAGCAATTTCTTGAAATTTACCCCCTTTTTTACAGATTTTAAATCTGGTGACCACCCTAGAGGTAACTAATCGTCCAAATAATTCATGTAAAATGGTAATTTGAATTATTGGAACCCTCATGTAAAAATAAGTTTACTTAAAAAGGATAATATGTAAGAATTTGGGGGGGAAAAGGGGGGGGGGGGTGGGGGTTTGTGGTTATTTTATGATTTGATTTTTAGCCCTTGAAATGTTGTCTATTTGCACATAATACAAAGGGTTTTATATATTAAGGAAATTACTTTATTTCAAACAGATAGAATTATATGTCTCTGTTTATGGAAAAAATTTTGTTTGGTAATATTACTTAGTATTCAAAATGGAAGGCCCACACATCCAATCATGTTGGTTGTTATAGTGGAAAGTTTCTTTAACAATGTACTTAAAAGTTGATTAAAGGCTTAAACTAACACACAACCCACTATTGAAGGGAAGTAGTTGCTATCTTTTCTAGTTGGTTGATGCTATTGATTAGCTAAAGACCAGATTTGAGACATTAAAGAGAATGCTAGAAAGAAACATTGTAGCTAGATTTTTTTTTTAAAAAAAATTGATAAATGGGTCAATTTGATTAATTATTTGGAAAAATATACAACGAAGGATTAAAGTATCGAAAATGATTGAATGTGATGCTCAAGTTCAGGAGGGGTTGCATGGACCGATTGAAATCATATTTGAATGACATAAGAATCTTGAGAATATGAAAATATGGTTAAGAAAGACTTAAAAGTATTAAAAGCACATTCATATTTCTATGTTGTGGCTCAATCAAAGAGAATCAAAGTTACGCATGTTTAGCTTAGAACAATTCTATGTTAAACAACCTCCTGAAAAATTTTGTACGTAGTATGTAAGTGAGGACAAAATATGTTAAAATGACTGCCTGTTGGTTTGTGAGGATAGTCTTTACTCTTAAAAGCAGCTCAAGACAAGTAAAGTGGATGAAGTTGTCAGGTTGCAGAAGAATATTGGGTCTATTAGGTATAGAATCCAATTTCCACATCCTAATTTGAAACATGGTTAGGGAGCGTTATACTAAACAAATGAAATAAACATAAGCAATACTTATTTGGTGCGATCATAATTATATTGATACTTGATCAACTCAAGCCTTTGAATTTAGTTGTGATTTAACAACAACGAAGCGAAATTATGATTTGTGATCGAGATCCATGAGCAAAATCATGAAAGGTTATTTGGGAGAGAGCATATGGTTAGCCAATTGCTCCATGTGAAGTGTTTGCAAATGAAAGTGATTCAAAGTTAGGTTTTTGAGGTTTTTTGGAGGTACCTATGAGGAACAAACCTTCGGGTATACGTTGTATTTCAATGAGGTTTGAGAGGGTAGATGTCAATTCCAAACCCAAATATCTCACCACCCTTTATAAGATATTTTGTATGAAGAATTTGCATGGAATTGGCCGTAGCTAGTTAGGTTTGCTACATCCAAATAGTTTAAAAAATTAATATGCCTAACCTATCAAATATCATAACCTTCGAGCACAGGTAGATTTTTGAAGATAACTGATTATTACGTACATAGAGATGACTTAAGTGATAAGCAATAGATTTTGATCTTCGATGAATGATTTTTCTTTAATATGTTGATCTATATATCCATCAATATTTGAATGTAAGGATCGATGCTCATGTCTCATAACAATAATAGAGATCGTCTATATGGGATAAACTTAATTGGAGTTGAATCTGCTAACATATGAAATAAGAAAAACACATTGTAATGACATTCAATTGCTGGTGTTATTGCGTTATATATTTATTGGTAACTAGTCCATTTCTTCATGTGCAAAGAATAATATGTTATATCATGCACATTCATAATTAACAAAAGGGTCAAATCTAGCAACTCACTTAATATTGACATTCCTATGTGACAATATGAATTTGTCTAATGGTTATGACTAATAGATAAAGCATATTGTTACATGAAAGACTAGTTAAATATATAATCAAATTTCTAGCTATTTTTTCGTTTTTTTTTCTTTCAAAAGTTTAAGTTTTTACTTTAGAGTAGTTTTAACCGTCTCAACCTCTCTCTAGGACTCTCAACGATCAAAATCATCACACAATCGTTTCTTTTTCTAAGACATGGATTAATTTTTACACCAATCTTTTTATGGATTTATAGAACCAACGTATAATTTTTTTTTTTTTAATGCGAGTAGTAGGTTATATTTATCCTATTTGAATTTTAGTAGTTTCTTATAGGTTTTTATGATATTAATTCATATTTAATTTTATTTTATATGTTAATATATAACTTTGTCAAAATATGGATAACAATTAATATATAAATAAAATTGAGATGTTAATTTATTTATTTTTTTAAAAAAAGTTGATTAGATGAATGAATTGACATAAGGAAGAATAGATTATTCGGGCCAATGGAGTTTAGGTTGTGTGTGATTCGCCCTATCCAAATTGTTGAATGACAATGGTTGGCAAAAATAGCTTAATTAACATAAATAAATAAATAATTGCTAAAAAATAAATATATTTATTTCTACTATTATTAATTTTTTTAAGAACTTCACTTCTAGTTTTATAGAAGTAATAAATATATTTTCTTATACTTTATTCTTTAGATTTTACTACGTAACAACTCTTTACTTCAAAATTTGTAATGATTTAGTTTCTATCTTAGAAATTAGTGCTAAAACTTAATGATATTTTTAACCTAAATAAATCGAGAAATTAGTTAAAAAAATATATTTACCAAATAAAAAGTCTATATCATGATGAAATAATAAAAATTGACATCAAATTTTGATGAATTATTAAAAAGTTGAAAATAAAATGAATAAATTGTTACGTATTAAAGTTTAAAAACTAAATTATTACAAAATTAAAAATACAAGAATTAAATCCTTACAAACCAAAGTTTAAAGATGAGGTTTTAACATTCAGGAAAGTTTAGGGATAAAAGCATTTTTAACCTAATTTTATTCCTCACACTGTGACTTTTGGCCAATTAGAAATCGTTTAGAATTAGGTAAATTATATATATATATATTTTTAAAATATTAATATTTGAAAATAATATTTTTAAAAAATCATACTACTTAGGCCTTTATAATATATAAAGTAATTGTCAATGTCACTTGTGGCTTATCACAAGAATGAAACAAATAAGCAATATTATATTATTTGAAACCCTAATTATGTAATTGACAAATATAGCAAAGTAGCAACAAAGACCATATTGTTCTACTTTCCCTTTGAAAATATGTCGATCTTATTTTGGTGACTAATTATTTTTAAAAAAAAATAAAAAATTCCTATTTCAAAATAAAATAAAATAAAAATATACATTTAAACTCTTTAAGCATAGTTCCGTGTATAAAAGACATACGTTACTTTCTTTAAAATATTGTAGACGTCAGTTCAATTCTCACTTGCTAGTTTTTATTTTGTACATATAAAAGAATGTAGATTAAGCTAGATTAATGTCCTTCAAATCTTCATGTTAGTGAATTTTCGAGGTTACATATCTAAGGATGGAAATATTCATCGATATGTCAATATATTTGTAAATCAGAGATTCGACGTTGATATTAAATATTCATGAATATCTCCAACATCTTTTATATGCAGTCATAAAAAAACTTCTACTTATATATAAATTTTGTAACTTAAAGAAATATTTTTGTATATCGATATATCTGTAAAATTGAAATATCAATATCGACATCGATAACAAAAATTAGAAAAAGTAACTCAAAGCTACGATTCTAAATAACTCAAAGCTAGAAATTAGGAAAAGTATCAAAATATATATATATATATATATATATATATATATATACACACATATACGTACATATACACATCAACAAACATATTTGTTCATATACATATATCTATATACATACATATAGGTACATGGTCTATGTATTTAGATATATGTATCATTAAGGTATATCATCACAATGTGTTATGATCGTAATGTTCACTTTGAATATAAACAATCATATATTCATTACAATAGTTTGATAGAGTTGATTGTCCACGTTTATATACTATGAATGTTGTTTTCCTTTTTTATTTTCTAATCAAGGTAGGAGACTAAATTTTTTTTACCTCAAAAAAATTATTTGGAATAATAATTCTAAAAGTAAAAATATTTTATACTTGGATTCTTTTCTTCTCACTTATTTTTTAATGCGGAGAATAATTAAACACTTCCGATATATAATAAAGTTTTTGTATCATTGACCCTCGTGATCATATATTGAAATGAACCATATTATATTTATATAATGGACATATCATTGTTCACCTTTGACTTAAACTTTTAAAACTTTGCATTTTTTTTTAATGTAAAAAAACCTCGTAACATTGAATATGATTGTTCATTTTATCACAATTAATTATTTTACATCCAACATTGTTTTGTGGTGGGTAGCTGATTCTTTTTTTTGGTAATTACCAACTTCTAATACATGTCAATGCTATTAATTAAGTTAAAGTTAATTCTGATAATGACATTTAATCGTGATCTTTTTCATTTTCATAACCACAAAATCTTCTACAAAATCTTCTAATTCAAAATAAGTGAGTAATCATAGTACGAAGATGAATCGGATTTAATCGAAAATGCCCACATCAAATTAGGAAATTGGGTGTTGATTGATATGGGCATAATAAGAAAATTAAATTTGGTGAAACTTTGGTGCATTTTAATTTGAATTTTGAATCAAATGTATTAGAAAATTGTTCTTCTTTTTAAGGCCCACTCAAAATTGCAAAGATTCTTCTTTTTATTACCATAGCATATAGAATAATACAATTAGTAGGGTCATCTCTAATTTCCTACAATTAGACCATTGCTATATGTTGTCCCTTCATCATTGTCTCTCTACTTGTTGCAAATTTCAATTTTTCCTATTTTTAATTTTACTACTTTTTTTTTCTTTGGTTTTTATTTCAATTATACTGCTAATATCATCGATCGGTAATTAAAATATAGCTTAAAAACATTACTTTCATCTATTTGATTTCTTTCTAATTTAGCTGCCTTTTCAGATTAATGTTTAAAAAAAATCAAGTACGCAGATGTGTGTATATATAATTTAATTAGACTTTTTAAAATGAAAAGATCGATAAATTTGTCCAAGTCATAGTTCTAAAAGGAATGTTGATGAAAATATCGATAAAAGGTTGTCAAATAGATACTTCTTATTTCTTAAAAAAAAAATAGTAAAAACAAAATTTTATTTTTATTTTATTTATTTCAATTAATAAATAAATACTTTATGTAATTTTTTAAAGAAAATTGAAATATTTATTATTTATATTGCATTTACATTCGTGACAATTTGTATTGTTTATTTTTCTCGTGTTTCATAGACTTTTTAAAGATGAAAAAAGTCAATTCACCGCCTCTTTAGATTAATATCTCATTCTTAAAAATGTGGAAATGTTGACATTACGAAAATTTAATATCATACATGTGACACCGAAGACTTTTGCATGTTCAATAATTTTATTTACATATCAACGATGTATTAATTATAACTATTTCGTCAAAGTGATTTTAACTCAAAGATCTTCCACCGCTATTTTTGTACTAAAAAAATTATCAACTATTTATTGTTGTTTAGTTATAAAATAACATAATCATTTTGTCCCCATTGAACTTTCCATTATAGTTTAATAACGACAATTATGATTCCATGGACAATTTCAAACTATTTTCAATTGAAGGTTAAAATATAATGTTGCTTTCTGACACTTTGTACTAAAATTACAATTAGGTTAATTCATATAATAAAAATATTAATATATATCTCAACTATCTTAATTATATAACTTAACCAGATTTAAAGTAAAATATTTACAAAATAGAGTAAAATTTCAAATTCTGTCAACGATAAACATTGATACGGATGAACTTCTATCAATGTCTATCAATACAATAAACATTCAAACAAGTATAACCAAAACATTATTGTCGACTATGTAGGGTACGTGGAGTTGATTTCAAAGTCTCGACAAATATACATAAATTTATATCTTGCTTCCTTTTATTCTCTCTAATTCTTTCACTTATGTGTGACAGCTTTGGTATCACAAGGTAGATGCCTTCAACATTTACTCCATGTACCTAATCCTTAGCTTTTTGGATCTTTTTTCTTTTTCATGTTGAGCTATATATAGCTTTTTAAATAGTTAGTTTATGATATCTATTTCATTATATTCTTAAAGTTAATTTGAGGTACAAAGAACACATGTTAAAGTACTCAATGTGAGACATAGCTTTTTACATATTGGCTATATGATATATATGTGTGTTGTGTTGTCACTTGGCATATGTATTGGTAATCCCAAATCCCCAAATTGTATTTTTGTCTTTAATATATATAAATCCACATGCAGCACTTAATGTCACTCATGAGATGTGTCCTTACAATGACTTGTCTAAGTGAAAGCCCACATGACTTGGTCTTTCCAAACTAACTTTCATATGCTAATTTTAACCCCTTTTTTCATCATTTCAACCACAAAATATCAACCAAAATATTACATTTAAGCTTTATGTATATTGTTGTTATATATCAATAATCAACTTTACAACACACATACACCATATCTTATATACAATTTATTTACTATATATATCATAGAGACTAATGGATATATTGTTTTGGTTATTATTAATTAGTGGTTTAATAATATGTGTTTCGGGTCCAGACTATTATTTTAGTCTAGGTTACAAATATTGAGGATCGTACATTGAAAAAATCAAAGAACCTCATACTCCTCATAAGATAAAAGAATTAATTCACTCATAACCGATTAGTTTTGAGATGGAAGAACCTCATACTATCTAATATGTGGTATTAGAACCCACAAAGTTGGAAGGGGTGTATTCAGTCGAATAAGAAGAAATGATTGATATCTGATAAAAAATAATTAATCCGAAATAGGTACCATCTTAAGAGAGCATGTTGAGGATCCTACATTGAAAAAATCAAGAAACCCACACTCATTGTAAGATAGATAAACTACTCTTTTCATAACTAGTTGGTTTTAAGATAGAAGCTCATACTATCTAATAACAAATGAGATTAAACTAGGAGTCTGAATTAAAAAAAGTTTGTGAGTTTTAGAAGAAAAGAAATAAATGGTTTGAAACTTGACCAAGTTGGTGAGGTTTTGTATAATGTTGTGTGGTGTCCATGAGAGGAACAGCTAGGGTTCATTGAAAAAGAAAAATTATAAAGTGGGAGAATTAATAGTGAGTTGTAAAGTTATTAAATGGCCAACAATTCTCATGACCCCTTCTGCTTCTTTTCAATGCCCCCCCTTTACTTTAATTAATTTACACCAATGCTAAATCTCTCATTTCAATTTCTATTTTCCACCCTGTAAAACACCTCAAACTTAATTCTAACCAATCATTCAATATTATTTCAATTATTTTTTTCAAATTTTACTAAATTCAAACAAAAAAAAAAATATATGACTTTGATGGTTGATAATAAGTTATTTAAAATAAGTCACAACTTTTTTTGAGACAAACATGAGTCTCACCCTAAATACGTTGTTTGTGATCGAGGAATAGTTTTGTTATGTCATAATGACGTATTTCAAAAGCGAGAACAATAGTTTTATTATAACTTCGTAGAGGTGAACGTTGTTTATGAGTCGTTTTTTTATTAATAATTTTAACTATTTAAAAATGATTTTGAAATGTTTGTAATCACCAATCGATATAGTATAGGCCCCAGCGGCTCGAGTCTCTCTCAACTTTATGTTCTCTATATAATATATATATAAAATCAAGTAGAAATAATTTGAATATCTAGTGAGATTTTTTAATGAATCCGTTTTTATGTTATTTCGTACTATCAATTTCTATGTTTGTGGGATCATTTTCTCATGAGAGGTAATTAAAAGAAATTATAGAATGGGATCGTTACCGATGCCTAGATCTGGGGGGATAAATGAAAATTTTATCGATAAGACCTTTTCAGTTGTAGTGTGCACGTGTGTGTATATATATAAACTGAAAAAATATTAACATCATAAGATAGTCTAGTGTTAAAACTGTCTCCCATCCCCCTCCTAGATCTAGGTTGAAACCCCATTCCATCACCTAAGCCCCATTCCAAAAAAAAAAAAAGAATTATTTTTTAAAAAAAGAGTAAAGTTCGAAGATTAGAATAGAGAATATATAAGTTATGGACGGAGAACAAGAAATTAAAATATTAAACGTAACAAGAACGGATGAATAAAATAAAAACATGAATATGGAAATTTTACATTATCTATAACAATATTACTAACATTGGAAAATCTAAATTAGTTAATAGAATGTAAAGGAGAGATGAAAAAATATTCCCCCCAAAGAAATCCCAAAGAAAAAGAAAAAAAACATTATGTTTAGCTAAAATAATGATGTTTTTGTTGAATATTCATATATTTTCATCCAATAATCCAATATCATTAAACTCACAATCTCTTGGTTGAGCTCCCCCGCTTTCCTCCAACAACCATTTCTCAATCATAGTAAATGGCAATCCTTCACAATTCATCCCCTCCTCATCATTCTCACCATTACCATTTTCATAACATTCATATCTCAAAATCGACCCGAATTCCCCATCGCATTCGCCACCACTCGACTCTGTTTTAGCCGCCGTCTTTGCCGGATTCTTCATCCATCCAGTCAACAATTTGGCTATGTTCTCAGTACTTGAAGCATAAGCTGTGGCTTGGGCTTCAGCCTGAGTTTGAACTTGGGCTTGCTTTGTTGAGAAACAACCAAGTGAAGGTGAAGGGTTTAATAATAATTCAGAGAAATTAGCAGTTGAATTTTGTGGTGTGAGAGCTTCCCACAATGCCTGTCTTGCCATTCTAATATCAGTTTGAAGCCTTTTCTCCCATTGTCCTCTTGCCATTCCTTGCTTTGATGTATCTCCATAACCATTTGACCTCACTTGAACCTTCCTTAACTTCTTTTTCAGATGTGTATTCCAATAATTCTTTATATCGTTATCCGTCCTTTGCGGAAGATACGAAGCTATCGCAGCCCATCTACACAACCCAAACAAAGAATAACACGTTGACGACTAACAGTTCTACACCGTAAAACCGATTGGACAATAAAATCTTATACACACTTACCTATTCCCCAAAAGAGCTTGAAGATGTACAATCATTTTCTCTTCTTGATCACTAAAATTACCTCTTTTGATTCCGGGTCGAAGGTAATTCGTCCATCTCAATCTACAACTCTTGCTACATCTAAGCAAACCTACGAAAGATTAAATATTTTCAAAAACCCATTATTGTTATAAAGTCAAAAAATTCAAATGAGTAATAAAATTTAGAAAACCTGTATTAGAAGGAACAGCTCTCCAGTTGCCAGGGCCATGTTGTTGAATATATGAAACTAAAACAATGTCTTCTTCAGGAGTCCATGGACCTTTCTTCACACCTTCTTTGTCACAGCATGGAGGCCTCCCCATAACTTGGCTTCAAAATGTTTATGAATTCAAAGATCATTGAGTTTTGAGAGAGTTTAAATAGACAGAAAAGAGAAAGAAATGGAGTGGCAAAAGAGTCAGAAAAGAGCATTAAATTATAAGTACAGCAACAGCATGCTTCCTCCAAAAAACAAAAAAAAAAAAAAGTAAAATAAAATAAATAAATAAATAAATAAATAATTTTCTTTTTATCTTTCTGCCTCTTAAAACCGCGTTATATTCAATGTGGCAGCCTTCATGTTTAATAATAATATTTAATAATATTAAATAATACATTCTATTTATTGTAATTTTATTTTTTAAAATAAAAAAAAAAAAATCTTAGCTGACTCTACTATAAATTAGCTAAATAATAATGGATAGGAATTTATTTTTCTTTTCTTTTTTTTCACTAAATTTTGCATGCTTCTGTTCTAAGTTAAGATGGAGATATTTATTTCCAAAATGTTGTCTTGATGCCTGTAAAATATATAATTGTACGTAAATTGAGTAATGTTTGTGTTTAGTAATATTACGATTTAATTTAGGATTCTTGTAGTTTTTAGAATGATTGATGATAATTTTGGTTCTAGAAAATCAGTTGTGAAATTAAGTAAATTAGTGTTCGGTGAATTTAAACATCAAATTTGAAAAAGTAGGATCACTATATCTTTCCCAAAAGCAACGCCAAATGCACCCTACTACCAATAGTAGGGGATTTAGAAATTTTGTTAATGAGACTTTATAATTCCGTAAAATTAATTTGAAAAAAAAATATAAGAAGACTTAAACCTATAGGTCCAAGGAGAGTTAGAAAATAGTTTTACCACTGAACTAGCTAGATGCTGGTATTGGTATTATTTTGGTTTTTTATATATGTAAGAGTTTGAGTCCCCTAGACCTATTTATTAAATACATCGGTGACTACCAATATCTATAACTTAATTAATTATTAATGTAAATAAATTATTTATAAAATTTCCGATTGATTTTAAAATGTGATTTCATATATGTTATGTATGTTTTAATGTAGTGTACAATAATTTCTATTTATGAAATGGGGCCATGTGAAAAATAATGTTGGAGAGAAATTTTAATGTAATCTATTTAAACTATTCTTAAAAGTTGGTGAAATCTTTTTATTACGTGTCAAGTTTAGATTTGGCCACCGAGGCTATTCTTTTTTTTTTAATTCGATGAAATTATTAAATTTTCATTTATTATTATCTTATTTGAATTCGATTTTCTTTTTTTGTTTTTTTGGAGAAATGAAACGTCCATATATCTCTTTATTTCTTTTTAAGTTCATTTTGAATGGCTATGGCTAAAGTGGACATTTCAAAGTTATACCGTTAACAATTAAGTTTATCCATATCGTCAAGAGTATAATTTAAATGACACATGTATGTATTTGAAACTAAGAGATCTAAAGTTCAATTTTTTATTTTGTTTGTAACTAAAATTCTAGGTTTAATTATGCATTATTAGTTAGAAGACATTGAATTGGTAATAGTCTAAAAGTAGAATCGAAAAAATTATATAATAAAGTTATATTATCCACATAATTATAGTTTAAATTACATGAAATGGTATCAAATGAAGTTTGAAATTATGAATTCAATTTGTTCTCCTCTATATCTTATTAGTAATTTATTATTTATTAATTATCTAGAGGAAAAGTATAGAATATAAATTACTTGAGCTTGAGAATATTAAGATAAAGAATAATTTTGAAGGAAAGATTGTGACCATTTATTTTATTTTTTATTTTTAGGAAAAAATAATGTTGAAAATTTAACTCGTCGTACAGTATTAATTTGAATCATAAACTTTTAATTTTATAAAATTGGATTCTAAATTTAGTGTTGCATTTTTAACCTAGGATTTATAGTTTGAATAAAATAAAGTTCCCAACATAAGAAAAATAGATTGAATTTCAACTTAAAAACTTATATTTATAATTCTTGGAATGTAACAGAGTTTAATTATTGAAATAATTTATTAGTGGATTAAAATTGCAACACAGAATAAGATTTTTTTAACCTTAATTTAATTAAATTTAAGGTACACTTTAATGAAAATTAAGAGCTTAGGGCTAAAAACCTAAAACTGATATAATTAATTTAAATCCAATCTTTTTATTTTTATTTTATATTTTTCTATTTTTTAAATGAAAAGATGTTTATGTTTAATTATAAAAGGTTATCCAATGCAAAATACTTTACATTGAAAATAGTTAGTCCTTTTCCTATGTAGTCTACACCTAGCTTATAAATATAGTTATTAATAATCGTTTAATTGTTGATGTCAAAATTTAAACAAATAAAATAGTTTAATCTTGGGATAACAATAATAATTAATTTATATTTTGTAGCAAAATTATTGCATACTTAATAACAGTGTGATGTAGGTAACACACTCGACGATTAAAATAGGAAAATCGATAGATTTGTTTTAGTACAAAATTTCTATTAGAGTGACAACTTACCTCCTGTGTCTCCCTCCTTCCTTATTTATAAAGATCACGTGGTCAAATCCTTTTTTCGTTAGAATTCTTGACTCTCTAGATCTTTGAATATTATTATTATTATTTTTTTTAAGTTAGGACAACATTCTGTAAAAAAATAAGGCATGATTCATTAGGCTCGATCTTGCACCCAAATTAATTATGTATACCTTACTATTCCCAAATTAATTGTAACATTAAAAATAGTACTACACTATTGTTTTTTCCTTATTTTATTTTATTTTTAATTTCAGTCTCTTTAAATTTAGTTCTCAATTGATTTGACCACACTTTTGGATTCTTTCTATAGAGGATTTTGTTTTTTCTTTTTTTGTGTTTTTTCTGTCAATCTTCTTTTAAAAATTGCATATCTTTTTCAACTAATTCTCTAAATACTTATCTATGTATATTAATTTTTTAATTTAATTATGAATATATTACTTATGAATATACTTAATTTAATTATGTAATAATTAATTCGATCCTAATTTATAAAAGCGTCAAGATGGCCGAGTTGGTCTAAGGCGCCAGTTTCAGGTACTGGTCCGAAAGGGCATGGGTTCGAATCCCATTCTTGACATCTCCTTTTCTCTTTGGAGTTATTTATTTATATTTTATTCTCAATTGTTTTTCTCTCTTTTTTTTTTTTAAAAAAAATTAATTTAGTCTTATTTAAAGGCTAAATTAATCCACACTAAACATATATAAAATTACTACACCACAATAGCTTGAAATACATTTCAACATATGGAGAGTAAATTATTGTTTCTTTAGTTGTAATAATTCCATCCAAGACAGCAACAACATCGACAAACTCAACAATATCAATGAACTTTAAACCTTATGTATTGAAATCATAAGTTATCCATTCGTATTACGAACAATGGCCGTGACTTCAACCTTATGTAATAATTTAAAATTTGTTGAAAAAGAAAGAAACATCAAACAAATTTCAAAACTCGTAAAATTATATTTTAAGATAAAAAAAAATATAATGCAAAATTAGGAGTAAAATAGTCTGTTAAACAAGTGGATTAGTTTATACCCAATAAAAACAAAGTCAATTGATAATGAAAATGATAGATTATGTATATATGGTGGCCACAACCACAACCTCAAAATTTAAGAATGAGAAATTTAAATAAAAAATAAAGTCAAATTAAATATCTTTTTTAAAGACTTGGAAATAGAAATTTTATTTTATTTTATTTTATTTTTGTAGAAATAAATAATGTCCATGTTCATCATCCCCTGCCTTCCATAAACTCTAAAATTCCTTAAACAATAATTTCTTAGAATCAAAAAACGGAATTCAACTTTCCCAAATCGTATTGATTATAAAACGGTTCTCAAAATTTCCAAAAATCTTCAAGATTTTGTTTCAGTAGCATGCATGCTCTGTTTTTGTATCAGAAAACAGAGGAACCGATTTCAAAATCTATGTCAAGGATGAAGCTTTTATCAAATACCCGATTTCATTTTATTGATAATGAACATTTTTTCAACATTTTTTTTGTTATTTTAAAATCTTTATTGATCTTGTTATGTGGTCTGTTCCCATTCTTCCTCTGCTACTTCAACTACTTCAAAACCTCCGATGAGAAACAAGAAAGAATCTATTTCGATGAAACTGAAATTCCCTTTTCAGTTTTGACCTTCCGGTTTCCAACTTACGAGGAATTTTTGAAAACTAAAGAGAACGATGAGGAATTTTTGAAAACTAAAGAGAATGTTGAGGAATTTTTGAAAACTAAGGAGAAGGTTGAGGATTTCTTGAAAACTAAAGAGAATGTTGAGGAATTTTTGAAAACTAAAGAGGCTGTTGATTCAGACGAGAAAGATTTTGTTGAAAAACACTGCTCGATTCCTTCGAGTCCTGATCCAGATTCCATTCTTCATTCTGGAAAAGGATCACAGAATTTGTCCCCAAATGATTTGGATTGCACCAATGATGTCGGAATCGAAGACGATTTTGTTGATTTTTTGGAAACGAATAAAATTGAAGATGAGGATGACGTTATAAAAGCTTTTCAAATTCAGATTATGAAAGCGAAAGACAACGCCAAAACTAAATCTGTGCTGCCATCAATTCCTGAAGAAACAGAGTACTCAATAACAACAAACGAAAACGATTTAAAGCCATGGAAGAAGAAAGAAGAAAGCTTCAACCACAGAGATTTAACAAAACAACTCCATAGTTTCCACAAGCTATACACAGAAAAGATGCGAAAATACGACATTTTAAATCGTCAAAAAACGTACGCAAAAGGTCAGTTCTTGTCATGATTTCTTTTGAACATCCTTGCAATTCTGTTTGAATTCAATGATGACCCAAGTGGAATTTTTCAGAGTTGAAGATGATGCAATCGAAGGAGTCAGTGGAATCTGTTTTAGCGAAGGGATTTTGTGGGTGTAAGGGAGAGAAGACAACAGAGGAAAACAGAGGAATTGATAGGGAATTGGAGATGGTGTATGTGATGCAATTATTGGTATCTTGGGAGTTCATAGTATGGGAATATAAGACAGCTTTGGAGATATATGGGAGAGAAGGTTATGGAAGTTGGAGATTCAATGGAGTTGCAGAGAAATTTGAGCATTTTAAAGTGATGATACAGAGATTTGTGGAGAATGAAAAGTTTGATGAAGGGTCGAGAGTTGAATGTTACGTTAGAAGTCGACTTGTTAGGAGAAAGTTTCTTCAAGTTCCTCTTCTCAAAGGTCAGTAAATCTGTATTTCCTAAAGTTTGTGTTAAAATTCTTAGCCTCTCATTCATTGTTCAAAACTAGATTTGTAATATAAAATTGGTACAAGTTTGATCAAAATTGACGTATAAGTTTGTGTTATGATTGCAGAAGACGAAATGAAGGAGTACAAGAAGAAAGGAGGGTTGGAAGAAGAAGACAAGGAAAATGCAGTTACAATCGATAAGCTTATTAATATACTACAAGAATCCATAAGAATGTTGTGGCAGTTCATTCGAACAGACAAACTTGTTCATATCTCAACTTTAAACTGTCATTTAGAAGCAAAGCAAGAATGTACAAGTCCTTCACATTCCAAGATTAAAACACAACTTCTCTTAGATCTCCAAAAAGTTTGTTTTTTTTTTTTTTTTGTCCATTAAACTTCATTTATGCATTGAAAGTACAGTATGAAAATCTTATGATTTCATTAAATTACTGAGAAACAGAAACCTGTTTTTGTATTTGGCAGAAAGAGAGAAAATTGAAGAAGATAGTAAAGAGAAAAAAGTGGTTGATGTTGAAGAATTGCAAAGAGGAATTAGAAGAAGATGAAGCAGTTGATGATGAACTTTGGTTCTTAACAATGGTGGATTTGAAGTTGGTATCAAGAATGTTAAATATGAAGAAGATTACAAGAAAACAACTGAGTTGGTGTCACCATAAATTGAGTAGCATTACTTTTCCAAATGGGAAGATTAAAATACACCCTTCTTCATTCCTCTTTTCTTCCTCATAAGTATGTTGTTAGTGTTGACAGTGAGTAGGTGTTTTGAGATACTGTGCATCGCATCTACTATGACAATGTTGTTAATTGTAAGATACATGGATTATCTATAATCTCTATAATCTCATGATTGATGAGAGGTGAAATCTATTGATTGTAAGAGTTTAGGTTAACTGTCATGGAGTTCAAAAGTACATTATCCTAAATAAATAACTCAAAGTAAAAAAAAAAAAAAAAAAAAGGTAATGTCAAGAATGGGATTCGAACCCATGCCCTTTCGGACCAGTACCTGAAACTGGCGCCTTAGACCAACTCGGCCATCTTGACCCTTTTATAATGAAAATGCCAAAACTAACATCTGACGCCTAAGTTAAAGTCATTTAGTTTGAAACTACTTTTTTTTTCTTAGGCTTTGATAAAATAATAATAATAATAGTAATCCTCATTACAAAAATGTAATATAAGTATTTTTCAAAGAAAAATAAATATATGTATATTTTTTAAGAAAGTTTAAAATAAGTAACTAATTCTCTTCTTGACGTGAGACTTTTTTAATAAATCTTAAAATGAATGTTTTATATTAGTCAGTGATTAATTGTTTTTAGTAAAGAAAATGTTTAATAGGCATCTGTAATTCGAAGGTTGTGTGTGTTTATCTAGTTTAAGTAGCATGAGGTTAAATTAGGTTGAAGGCAAAATGGCAATAGGGATTGTAAAAGAAGAAAAAGAGTACATAATGGGTCAAATGTTTGTTTAAATTTGGAATGAAGTAAATTTAGAAAATGGTTTTGATGAGGTACCAATCTTCAATTCCAACTATGGAACACTTCCAAATTTCCTTTTTCACCAATGTACTATGCTTAATCCTCTCACTCTTCTAAAACTTATCTCAACCATTATTTTCAATAAACCCACAACCCCCAACACAAAGACCAATCCTTCTTTTTTTTCTTTTTTATTAAGAGACAAGAGAATTGGTTAATCCTTGGTGGTTGGTTATGGAGCATGTAAGCTTCACACTTCCATAGAGCTTCCATGGATGAGGAAGATGATGTATAATTGAATATACTCGCTGTATCTCAAAAACCCACTGCCCATTTGCTCTCTAATCTCTTTTCTCTTTATTGGGTTTTGGGTATCACTTCAAGTTATCGCCTCTCTCAGTTTGCTGAATCTGTTGAGATTTTATCTTCAGGTCAGTGATTGGTGTTAATGGGGGTTATTTAAAATTATCTCTTTTTGCTTCTTTATTAATTCAATGGCGATTTGTGTGTCAGAAATCATTTGGGTATTTGGAAATTAGTCTTGTTATGTTACATTGGATGATTTTGTGTATTCGTTTGGCTTTGAATTTTGCTTTATGTTTCTTCTAAATTTAGGTCTTAGAAATGCATGTTCTGGCATGCAATGCTCCGCAACTGCGAATGATGAGAAAATCTGGTGTTTCGACTTCGACCCATTTGTTGGGAAGGAGAGAACTGTGCTTTGATGGTGTCTCTTCTGTATGCTCTTCTTCTCAACCTTCTACTTCAAATCCCAACACTTCAGAATCCATTTTCATTCAAAGGTTGTTTTTCTCTCCCTTTTACTTTGTGCTACTGCATCGTTTGATCAATTTTTTTTGGTCCATCTTTTAGCTATTGATATGCATATAGGTGTTTAGCTTTGAGTTTCATTGTTGGTTGTTGGCTTTGGACTTTGTGTGAGGTTTTGTAATTAGTTTAGCTGATTATTCAGGAGGGCTGATGATGACTCTGGGGATCTTGGTTCTGTAGTGAGCAGAAAATTTCTTTTCACGACTCGGCGGACGTTATTTGTTAGTTTGTCCCTGAGTTTGTGGCCTTATCCTTCGAGGTACTCGACTACTTGTCTAGTGTTTCAGCTTTATCCTCTGCTCAGTGAACTCGCATTTAGTTTTTCTAGACTGGTCTCAACTTGTCATTGTTATTTTCTATGTCCCAGATGAAATACCGTGGCGACTAATGCTCACATTTGTCATTTTGTGTGTGGAAATGAAATGTCCTGGTCAAATAGCAAACTTGTTAAGTTTCGAAACTGAATGCATGAACAAATCTTCCCTCTCAACTTGAAATGTGCAAATTTCTGGTCTGAGGGTTCTAAGAAGCATAGTTGTTAATTTACAGCAACTTGTATAGATCTATATGGCTGTTTATACTTTGTGTTACACTTTTATGAAAAAACAACTTATTTATAACCAAGCTGTGTAGTGTATTTACAGCTCAAGCTTTGGGCGATCCATCTGTGACCATAGATGAAGTAACTCCCACTATTTCACCTTCTGGATCCCTTTTCCCTACAGAGGTTCTTTCTTTTCATTTGCAACTTATATTTGATTTCTTTCTACTTAATTCGTTTTGGAACTTTAATGCATTGTTGTTCTTTATCATGGTGTGCAAATGAGAAATATGTGATTTACAGGAAAGAATCGTTCAATTATTTGAAAAAAATACATACTCTGTTGTCAACATTTTCGACGTGACTTTGCGTCCTCAACTCAATGTAACTGGTATGGTTGAGGTAATCAGCAATAAAACTATGGTTAATGTTGTTTTAGCAACTTTGACACATTACAAATTGGCATATCCCAAGCCATCTACTGTTCTCCTTTTTTGATATTCTTCATAATGACCCTAAACACTATTCGTAGATTCCTGAAGGAAATGGGTCTGGAGTAGTCTGGGATGATCAAGGACATATAGTAACAAACTATCATGGTGAGTGTTCTTAACGACCTAGTGAAATGGTCTCTGACTCTCCACACACAACTAAAAACAACTATACATTGAATGACTTCAACAAGGATCATCTGAATCTTGCAATGTAGTTTTACCAAATATGGTATTTCACCTATTGAACTTTAGACTGTCATTCAAAAAGAAGTGGAACATTTCCTCATAGCCTTTGGTTTTTATTACTAAACAGTAATTGCTAGTGCCCTTGCAAGAAATCCAAGCGCTGGGCAGGTTGTTGCACGAGTTAATATTTTAGCATCTGATGGGTGAGGACACTTGAAGCTAGACCAATATACTACTGTGTTAAACAACGTGTATCTGTTTCCTCAATTTTCTAAATCTTTGAATAGGATACAGAAGAATTTTGAAGGCAAGCTTATTGGTGCCGACCGCACAAAGGATCTGGCCGTTTTAAAGGTAATGCTTGTCATCTTTAAATTCTTATGCTTTATAGTTTATCGAAGAATTTTCACTTTTGGATGAGTATTGTATCTGTTCAAGTTTGGGCTGAGTACTCTTCTTTTAAAGGAATTAAACCAATGTCTAGTCCTGACATCGGTTTGTTTGCATTTTAGATTTACTAGTTCTAATGTGAACAGCCGATGCATGAGTTTAGATTAGTTCAAGCATGCATGATTACCATTATTATTCCCGTCGACAAACTTTTATAACTGGTTGTGGGCTCTGAGACTATTGCTCGCCACCAAGAATCTAACCGAAAATGAGAAAATCTTTGTGTCCTTGCAGGTAGATGCCTCAAACGATTTATTAAGGCCAATCAAGGTGGGGCAGTCATCTTCTCTTAAAGTAGGGCAACAGTGTTTGGCAATTGGAAATCCTTTTGGTTTTGATCATACTCTCACAGTTGGAGTCATTAGTGGGCTAAATCGTGACATTTTTAGTCAGACTGGTGTCACCATTGGCGGTGGAATCCAAACAGATGCAGCTATCAATCCTGGGAATAGGTTAGTTTAATATTCAATCTGAAATGAATTCTTCCACATTCATTCTTTCTTCAGGAAAATATTGTCTTTTTATCCCTTTCTTTGATTGCTGAATGTGTTACTTACCACCTCATATATTTAATTTTGACATCAAGGAGCTCATGTTTTCCTGTATCTTTGACAGTGGAGGTCCTCTACTTGATTCGAAAGGGAACTTAATTGGTATCAATACTGCTATTTTTACTCAAACAGGTAATGTCCATCCTTCTCCTGCTAAGTGCCAATTCTCCATCAACGCTCAATTCAACATTTATAGCACTCAGTTTTATCCGTGCTGTAACGATGGAATAGCTGATATGATTTTCACCTTTACCTCGTTCTACTCTTCAACGATAGCAATTTGGAATATGATTAACATTACTCTGTACTGTTATGGTTACAGGAACATCAGCTGGTGTTGGTTTTGCAATCCCATCTTCAACCGTAGTCAAGATTGTACCTCAGTTGATCCAATTTGGTAGAGTAAGTGATCCTGGTTTCTAGTGAATTAAGGTGTAAGATTAAGGTTAAATTATAGTTTAGTCCTTACAATTTATCGTTCGTATCTAGTTCCTAGACTTTAAATGAACTTTAAAAAGTATCTAACGAGTTTCTAAACTTGCAAGTTGAAGTTTTTATCTAATAAGACATTCAACTCTCAATTTTTTGTTCTATAGGTTTGTGAATTTTTAAAAAAATGTCGAATTGGTCCAGAGCCTATTAGACGCAAAATTGAAAACTTGGAGCCTTATTAGACATAGAGCTAAAAGTTTAGGAACTTATTTGACACTTTTCTTTCTAAGTTAAGGGACCAATTAGATATAACATTGAAAGTTTTCAAATCTATTAGACACTATTTAAAGTTCAAAGACTTATTTGATACAAACTTAAAAAGTTCAGGGACTAAACTTATAATTTAAGTTAAAACATTATTTTTGTTACTATACAAGATTGTGAGGCTTTTAAACCATTCATGACTAACATTCTGGGTTTTCATACAGGTCGTGCGAGCTGGCATAAATATAGACTTCGCTCCCGATCTAATTGCAAATCAACTCAATGTTCGTGATGGAGCTCTAATTCTGCAGGTAGACTCTCCCAAGACTAATTCCATCTTCTTCATTATTATTCCTTTCCTTCTAGCGTGCATCAAGTAATTCAATTTAACATTATTTATTGTCTTTACATTTATAACTTTGACTCCTTAGGTTCCTGCAAATAGTCCTGCAGCCAAAGCCGGACTATTGCCCACTACCAGAGGTTTTGCAGGCAATATAGTGCTCGGGGATATCATCGCTGCCATTGATAATAAGCCAGTAAGCCCTTCCTTTCTTTCCCAGAAAATGTTGCTTTTCCAGCTGCTGCCTTAAACAAGGAGAACATTTTTGTATAATTGCATGAACAATGAAATGTCCCTCCACAATATTCAAGAAAGTTACCATTGTTTCTTGAGGATATACGGTTTTCTCATCTGTTTACAGGTAAAAAATAAAGCAGAATTGTACAAGTTATTGGATGAGTACAATGCAGGAGACAAAGTTATTTTAAAGATAAAGAGAGGAGGGCAAAGTCTGGAGCTGCCATTGATATTAGAAGAAAGTCAGTAGAAACCTCACAAATAAGACGCTAACCATTTCGACATTCTACTCAGAATCAAATGGAGAAGAAGAAGAAGAAGATCAGAAGGAGCAATGGACCGAAGCGAAGCACGAGGTAAAATGAGTGATCTTTTAGTATAAAATCAAAGTTTTCCATGAAAATTGTTTGTTCTGAGTTGCATATTTCATATTATAACAGCAACTGCAAGCATGAAATGTGGTGAGTTCTCATGGGGTGGATTCAACTTTTCAACTTGATGCCTTGTTGGTAAAGGGAGAGATGGGAAGAATCAAATATTAGGTTTTGTTAGAATTGATGTAAATGTTTATGTAAAGATGAACTGTCATTGATTGATCTAATGCCCATGATGGATTCAATTCAAGAGTCAATATCTGCTTCTGTGATCTTGCTTAATTACTTCATCTTCCTTGTCTTTGCTTTTAATCTGAATTATGTCAAATAGAAACAACTTTTATTGATGAACAAGATAATTAAAGTACAAACTAGAGGTTCAATCCTCCTACTTTACATATTGTAATAAAAGAAACCCAATCAGAGGTTAGACAGTCTAGTAACCACAAGATGGAGGCAAGAACTTGAGAAGACACTGTCAAGTCACCTAGGCACTTCCCTAGAACCGTCTGGTCCTCATGTCATATGTAAATAGTAGCAAATAAGTTTGGACTCCGGTTAAAATTTTCTTTAAAAATTGTCCATACGTTAATTCTAATTAACAATTTTGTTAATTTGACATTTGAAGAAGTGTACATGTCGCCTAGGTGATTTCAAAGGTAATATTAGTTAAGAGTCGAAATTAATTTACTTATGATGATTTATGAGTGTAATTAAAACAATTACGTTAAAATGAGTTTAACTTAATCGTAATTGACATAACATTTCATCTTGATCATGGAGATGAGAGGTTAAATGGTTTATCCTACAATTGTTGTACTAAAAAAACAATTACAAGTCTCACATGAATTTTTCTTGTAAACAAAACTTAAAAAGAAATTAAATTGATACACTTATAAAAGTATGATTTAAATTGATACAAAGCTCAAAGTTTTAAGATAGAATTTGAGAATTCCTAACATTTTAAAGATTAAGATATAAGGTTAAGAAACATTTTTAATCCCTGAACCTAAACTCTCATTAAAATAACAATTTAGTCCTTCAACTTCAATCGTTAACAATTTACTTGTAACAATTTAGTCCCTACCAGTAACAATTCAATCCTTATCTTTGAAATTTGTAACAATTTTAGTGTCTATCATGAAAAAGAAAAATCATCAAAATTAAATGTGAATTTTATTATATAACACCTTGGTATTTAAAGTTTATAAATAAATTTGGTTTCTATATGTTTATCAACCATGTAATAAATTTGATTAAAACATATTTAATATTTTTTACAAAATGGACTAAACCCTAAACCCTAAATATAGAGAGGGAGAATATAGGAATTATGAATTAAAACAAATGATCTATCCTTCAATACACTTTAGTTTCGCAATCATCACAAAATTATGAATTATATATATATATATATATATATTTGGGTTGAAAGTCCAATCGTGATCGCTATGTGAATTTGAATCTTGAATGGAGCCGGTAACATAAGCAAAATGTTAGAATTCATAACTCAACTGTAGTATAGGTTATCCGTACAAAAACCCAACTTTTAACTTCATTGTTGGTGCATATAAATAGAGAGCAACTACCTGCCTGTTTCAGTTTTTTTTTCTCTCTCTTTACCCCCCGAAAAACAAAATATATTTATTTTCCTTCGCTCTCTTTCAACTTACGGTGTTTTCCCTCCCAAAACTAGGTTTCCGCCTCTAAAATGGTCGCCGATAAGCCTAAAAAATTCAAGCCCGCCGACAAACTTGACGCTGACGAGCCTGACCACATTGACGTCGAGCTCGTCCATTTCATCGAGAAGTTACAGGAGGTTCAAGACGAACTCGAGAAGGTCACCCTCTCTATCTCTCTCCCTTTACTTTCTGTATGCATTTTTCTCCTATCCTATCACTCTAAATTTGCGTGTTCTTCACTTTAATTCTCTACTTGAACTTCAATGTTAGCTCAATTACCTAGGAGGATGTTTTTTTCCCCTTGCTTCTTTAACTGGAGTTGATTTTATTTTTTACATGTTTAGTGTGATAAACATAAGTTGCTTCTTTAGCTTTTTTTTATTAGCTTTGTGAGTTGAGGTCCCAGACGGATGGAATTGTGTGATGAGGGCTAGTTTTCTTGGCGTATGATTCTTGTTTAGAATGAGGGTGGTTTAGGCGTTCTGAACTGTACTTGTGTTAAATTGACGCCAGTCCTGGTTTTATAATGTGTCAAGTATTAACCTAAATTCTCTGAGCAAAAAGTGTTAATTTTTTCTTCATTTGAACAATTCGATAGGAGTTTATCCTACAATTTGATATTTTTATGTTAATTAGGGATGCCCATTGACATGGACAACTAATTTGTTTTAGAAGGAAAGTAAATTTTTTTTTACTAGGATTTGTAGTTAGAATGTGTCTCTCAGTGTTTTAAAGCTCAAGGAAGTCACGAGAAAAAAGAAGTGTGGGGTTATATATATATGAAGGAGAATCTTATTGGTAACTAATAAGATGATGAAAGGCTTAAGAAAATAGATTTCCATTCCTATTTGAGAATGAAAGAGTTTTCATGCGTTTCTTTATTAAAAATTAGACTTTTTATTTAAAAGGAAGGTAGGGAGTCAGACTCAAGGCTCTAAAGCATGCCTCACAAGCTCTAATGCTTGCGCCTCAAGTGGGGTAAGGAAGCCTCACTTTTTGAAGTCATTTGCAGAGGCCCGACCTTGGACCTAAGCTCGCCTAGGCACACGACTCAGTGGTCTTTCTAAAACACTGTGAGACACATCTTTGTTTTATTTTATTTTATTTTTGTAAAGGAGTGTTATGATGTTTGCAATGTTCGTATGTAGATTTACCCTGCCCCACCTTGTTTTTGTGTTTTTGTTTTGTAAAGGAGTGGTATGAGGTTTTCGTTTTTTCTTCATTCCATAGCTAGAATTTTCTTTTATGCAACTTTTTTGATCTTTTATGCTGAACAAATGATTGATAGGATTCCCCAGTTCAATAGAAGTTCTTTCCCATTCAAGATTTTAAGCGGTTCAGTATTGGGTCAAAAGATCTGAGTTCTTGTTCTAGGTGTCTAAAAATGAGTATAAATCTCTACGACTTGATATGCAATTTGTACTAGACATTCATCACCATGGCTACGTTCCACCAATATTTGATTGAATGCAATTTCTTATGTATCATTCTACTCAATATCTAATAAATTGACTTGTACTTAGCCTTGATCCTTTGGCATCCAACAGGTTAATGAAGAAGCAGGTGACAAAGTTTTGGAAGTTGAACAGAAATATAATGAGATAAGGCAGCCTGTCTATGTGAAACGGAACGAAGTTATCAAAACTATTCCAGACTTTTGGTTAACTGCTGTTAGTGCTCTGTTTATTATTGGCATTTTATATGTGCAGCTACTTTTTATAATTTGTTTACTTTTCTTTGCCCCTTTGGACATGACCAATGCTTGATTTTTGCAGTTCTTGAGTCATCCTGCACTTTGTGATCTTTTGACCGAAGAAGATCAGAAGGTATTCTTGCTTTAATCTATTTGATTTCTAATTGTGGATTGAATGAAAAAAGGATATTTCTGCAAGCTTTTTATACTCAATTTATTTTGAAATCCTAATTTAAAGAGACTTTTGATGTTATAATAACCAAATGCGTGCAATTATATACTCTCTTAACCGTTGCCTGTTGGTCTCTTATTCTTGGCCCAGATTTTTAGGCATTTAGATTCTCTTGGAGTGGAGGATCAAAAGGATGTAAAGATGGGCTATTCCATCATGTTTGTAAGCTTCAGCTAACTTATTTGATTTATATTGTGTCTGCCCATTTTCATCATTCACATGCTACCTTTTTTGGCCTATTTGGTATCTTCCCTCAATTGCAGAACGTGATAATGATCTGTCACTGAACTCCTTAAAATTACAGAATTTCAATGAGAACCCTTATTTTGAAGATAGAAAGCTGGAGAAGACATATACATTCTTTGAAGATGGGGCAATTAAAATTACTGGAACAACAATCAATTGGAAGGATGGCTCGGTAACTGTTATTTCTATCAAAATAATAATTCTTGTGGTTTATTTGATCAGATTAATGACTGATGGTAATATTTGTAGGGTGCCTCAAACGGAGTTAATGGTGAGAAGAAAGGGAAGAAGCGTCCGCTGGCTGAAGACAGGTGCTTCCTTACCCCTTCCTTTTTTTTATTCCATCCATCTTGAACAAAGTCATAGAACCTGAAGGTTTGGCAATGACCTTGATACCTCCAACGAAACCGTGCTTGAAATTCCCTTAATTGAAACTGATTAAACGTTTAACACTTTTAAAAAATGCTGCTCTTTCAACTAATGCTTTTCCTACTTAAATTGTATGGTAAAGACTTACTATTATGGTTAATAAGCCAACAATTATGATTATGTTAAAAAATAATCTCTTCAGCTCAACCGCAGGGCTAAGCAGAAAGATGTGAAAAGGATGGTGTACCATTTATTTTTCTTATACATTTCTGATTTAATATTTACCTAAAAATTTCAAAACTTAGTTTCATCCGTCAATTCTATGTTTGAAGGGGTTCAATGGCTTCACCTCTTCTTTAATGTCATTTACCATCTTTGATTCGGTAACCCTAAGAGATTGTCTACTCAAATTACTGTCCATGTATCAATACTAGATCTAACCAGTTGCCCACCCTACCTACTCTAGTTCTTGCCATACATCTTTGCCTTTGCTCCGTAGAATCTTTCAGTGGCATGATTCGGTCTTCTTTCCCATTGCTTCGATAAAGTGAGCTATTGATTCAAGTACAAGATTCTATCATTACCGCCTCAACCATTAGACATCCAACCTATATTGCAATGACCCAATTACAGGAGTGGAGATCTACCAATTGAGCTATATCTACTTGAGCCAAGTGGGGCTTGCATCAAGGAGTTTAGATTCGCTTCTATTCTACTATTCTATTCCTTGATTGTTCTTTACCTAAGAAGGTGAGCTTGCGGGAGAGAATCGAAATTCAGTTCATTGATTTTATTTCTTGATGAACACAATATAATTTAATATATTATTTTTCCTTTTAAAAAAAAAAAGTTTATTAGAAATTTTTTTAATACATCGAGAGCCAAAAACCAATTAGGTATCAAATGAAGAGTTATTTTTTTAACTAGCAATTGATCCTTTGAAAAACAGAATAATACTATGATAAAATTTTAATGTCCTGTTTTATTAAAAAAAATTGTTTTATTCTTGACAGGTGCAATGAATTGTTCAATGTACCAAAAAAGTATTCAAAGCTATAATAGATGAATAGTCTTCTGTCCACTAGTGTAGAATATTATCATTTAAAAATTTTAAATCCGTGTATTCAACATAAAGTTTAATTAGTATATTAAAAGGTATTTAACTAAGAAACTTCTGATTTTCCAATATGTGCTGATGTAATGCATTGCCATTGGGCTGTTACCCTAATACAACGATTTAGTATTTCATATCCTCAATTAATTTTCTTTGTCAAATGGAAAAGTCAAAGTTAGTAACACCGTCCACTTTTCCCTTCCTTTTGTGGTATCTTGTTTTAATTTAAATTTACCATATTTACGCTCTGTATTGCTCATCAATATTGATGTATGCAGCTTCTTCAGTTGGTTTGGTGAAACCGAACAAAAAGATATCACTGAGCTTCATGATGAGGTAAGTTTGAACATCTTTCTGCCCCATAATTATATAAATGCTGGGCTTGTAAATGCAACAATCTCTTATCTATTAGTTTTTTTGGTTTGAACTTACGTCCTTGTTTTCTTGACTTAAATGCAGGTAGCTGAGATAATTAAAGAAGACCTATGGCCCAATCCTTTGAAATATTTCAACAATGTAATCTCCTTCACCTTTGTTTTATCTCTCTTTACCTATTCTTTGTGCCCATTCATTTTATTTTTCAATTGTTAAGCTTGTGGAGACACCCCCTCTTCCATTAAGCTACGTTGCCATTTTTTTCCTGCTCCTTACCCCACTTTGGAGTCTGGAATACCAATCCTTCTATCATAGTGACTAGGGGATGCATCATAACAAATGTGACTCAGCAAGTTAGTAGTGGTAGTTTCCACGGTCCTTGTACATTAGTTTAGGCTCTATTTTGTTTCCTTTGTTCACTATGCCTCTGTTTGAACATCTCTCAGCTCTCATGTTTGTTTTTTAGAAGAATGGTTAGATTGGGGAGGCCTCATTATTGGTTCTTTGTGCCTACTTGTCCTTGTTTCCATCTTTGTGCTCTTCTGTTGCTTTCCCCTTCTATTAATTTTCTCACAAAGCTTGACTAGAATAATCTTTCACGAGGATAGATGGCCAAGCAGGTGAGATTCTTTGAGAGGAGGTGTTGTGTGTCTCCCTACCCTAGTGTTGCATTCTTTGACGGGCGAATACATTCATCAGATGAAATGTATTCTCCTTAAAAAGGTGTAGGAGATTGGAAATAGCCTATCTATTTTTCCTTCTCTACCCTTGTGTTGTGTTGCATTCTGTTTTGGGAATTTTGTTCGAGATTGCAATGTTGTGAATTTTCAGTGCCTTCTTTGGATTACTTCTTCATTGTTTCTGAATGTTCCTCTTTCAATTATAGATAATTAGATTCGTATTCGTAGTCGTTCTTTGGGCGGGTTCTTGTCTTTTATTGTTTCAATGGAAGTCTTAGTTTTTCCAAGCAAGAAAAATGAGGTTTCTTCTAATTTCTTTTCAGGATATTGATGAAGACGAAGAGGACTCTGATGGAGAAGATGATGAGGTAAACAAGATTACATTTCCACTTTCACCATTGCACTCATTTATGTTCTTTTGGGTCTGGCTCCTGCTCTCTTCCCATTCAAATTCATGAATCACATACATCTTTTTGACGACAATTCCTGAGCCTTCGTCTAGTTAACTAAAAGTGATGGGAAATAGTTCAAAGCTTCTAAATCTGTTCAATATTGAAATATTGTACTTGGTCGACGTCTAATGTTTTGCAACTTCATTGTTGCTTAAAACTGTCCTGTATATATAGCCTATCTAAAAGTTCAAAAGTATTTGTTCAAACTTTTGATGATGCCTGTATAGGAAAGTGGAGACGAAGACGACGATGAAGGCGAAGAGTGAAACGTAGAGGACAAACCCATTTTAGACACCACTTCTTAGGTACCTTTTTTGCCCCCTTCCTTATTACAATTTTTTCAAACGTAGAGGACAACATAGGATATCAATTCTTCCAATCTGTGATATTTGTTAAAGTGCTGCCGCCATATTTATACATCAATGTGCTATTTATCTTCTAGGCTATTTTGGCCTCCCCATATCATTTAATACGCACCTCAATCATTTCATGATATTTTTCATTTCGCATAATATTGTTGCTGGTCATCATGTAACCACACGTAGTTGGCCCAGTAGTTGGCCCAGTGGTCAGTAAGGTATGGTGATTGTCTCTACAAGTATAGTCGAGGTACGTTCAAGTTAACACTCGGATATTTAGAAAAGATCCGGCAACATTATTACATGGTCTGACTTAAACTTCAAAAGGACTTGTGGATAAACCATTCCTAATCTGTTCATGAACTGATTTGATTTTTTGGTCACTGAAATACTTTATCATAGACCCGAGATAATAATCTTTTGGTTCTTTATTTTTATTTTGTTCAACCGAGAAAAGATCTAAGCGGAATACGACCCATTCTACAGTTAAATTATAAGTTTTAGTTTTTGAAGTTTCAAATTTTTATCCATCACGGTCCATGTATCTCAAACGTATTTTAATCTAACGACATAATCTATTTTAATTTGTTCTCTAATTTATTTTCTTAGATCAAAGTAGCTCCATCGATTGGAATATGTCTCAATGATAATCGTTTATGTTTTAAATAAATCTTGTATATATACATAACAAATGAAAACAAAGATTTGTAACCATATTTACTCTACATTTAAAAGCAGTTCATCGACATTAGGAACTCTAAATTTTAAATCAAAATCTAAAATATGTAAAAGAAGGGAAAAAAAATATGTATTTGTAAAATAACTAAATATGCATACATATATATGACAATGTGTGTGAATATATATTTCATTAAAGTTAAAATATGGAGTACATATTATATATCAACCTTAAATTTGTACTTGTTCTAAGAAATAATCTCGTGTATATTTGAAATGACTTTGTATATATTTGAAATAAACAAAGTTCGAACAACAAAATGTGAATACGAGGAAAAACTCAACATATCATATTTCTTATTTTTAGGGATATATACCATATTAGTTAATAAAATAAAATGAGAAATCATTAACTGAGAACCCATAATTAATTTGATATATAATAACTAACATAGTTATTCAAATTATTTAAGTAACCATAGTAATGAATATGAATATTTTCAATACCTGTTGAACATTTATGGAAAATTATTAAATAATATATACAGTAATATAAATAATTTACACCTATATTATCACAAGCATATCAGCTCATATATATGTTTCACATAACCTAAATAAACTTATGAATGCAACATAAAAAGTAGTTAATCAATCTCACACGTAACACATTATTATTTAAAATGACAAAGCATCAGAACACACATAATTGCGGGATAGAAATGAACTATACTGATTATATAAAAATATACTCGATCATGTAAGTAATATATGTATAACTTACTTCGTAAACAACATGTCACATGTTTCATATATAATATTAAAACTATGTATACAACCAAAACAACAGTGAATAAAAACAAAAGTACATTTTTTCATACACCTGTACATTAAAGATAGTAATTTTGAGATTAAATTGATTGAAATAAAACACAATACGATAATATAAACCATAATGAAGAACATATAAAGTATTTAAAGTATACGAAATGTAACATACAGAAAAAGATACGGTATTATCGGAAAAATACACTGGTAAATAAAGTATGCAAAAAGTCAAATACAAATAACGTATTCATCTCTTCGTCGAAACAAAAAATGAGCGAACGCAACCACGAAGAGAGACGTTAAGAATATCCGGGAAAAAAGTAAAAAAAAAAAAAAAAGCAGTCGGAGAAGAAAAGAAATTACAGGAAGAAATAAAAAATCAAAAGAAACTGGAAACAACACACAATTGTTCAATACTTAAAAAATGTCTAATTTATGGATTATATCCCTCCATATTAGTTACCGTTTACAAAAGAATAAAAATTTTGGATTATCCATTAAAAATGAAAATTTACAATTAACGCAAAATATCGAAAAATAATTATAAAAAAAAAAAAATTGGATTATTAATTAAAAATACAAAAATTCTCTCTCCTATTACACTTCATTAACATTTATTTTCATCGATTAATGAATTTTATTTTTTAATAAATTGATATTTGAACAAAAGGATAAATTAGTTCTAAATTTAAGAGTAAATCTAGTAACAAAATAAATCCCAAGATTAGGACATTTACGAGAAATATGGATCGACACTAAAATTTCAATTTGATATGAATGATGAAAGTATTGGGCCCACAGTCCAGCAAGAAAGAAAGCAGATGCATTGTTTGATGGAAAAGTAGTCCAAGAAAAATCTCTATAATTTTGGGGGATTGGACTAAATGGCAAAATTTGGAGGGTCATTTTAATTTATAGCATAAAACGAAAATCATAAGATTTATAGCAAAT
>JBBPDJ010000026.1:1859017-1870454 GCA_037974625.1 Cucumis cinereus
TATTTTTATAATTTAAATTATTTTTTGCTAATTTTCAAAATGAAACCTCTTATTTTGTCATTTTTCTTGTTGCCCCTATAATTTTTGCTTTACAAATGACATATGGGCCTCATCTTGCCCACAACTTTGGGCCCATTTTGTTTGTTGTTAAACCTCCTCTTACCATCAACACAACACACAACTTATCTACTTGCTTTTGTGCCTTTTTTTTATATTTTATTTTCTTTTTTTTAATATAATTTTCCTCCTAAAATTGTAGGGAAAAAAAATCCTTTAAAAGTTTCCTTTTAGTCATTGCCACCATTATTCTATTTTAACATTTAAAAAATCGACATGGTATTAGAGTCCTAAGTCCTAGGTTTATACTTTTTAGTTATCGTCCGTCTCTCCAACCCTTAACTACTTTTGGTTTGACTATTGATGGAGGCAGTTCCACGTATAGATACATCTCCAATTTGTCATTCAACTCGATTTAAGAATAGTTTGTCCGAACACTCACATTCAACTCCAACCACAAACCGTTTCTTGACATAAAAGATGTGCTTATTGATATGCATAACGAAACATTAAACCTTTAATTTCAAAAATTAATAGAACAAATTGTATATCAATTGAATTTTAATTATTTTGAAATCAATGAAGGATAGTTGAATAATACTTAAAAATTGTTAAGGGTCAAATTCAAAATAATCAAATATATATATATATATATATATATATATATATAGAAAAAGATAATTGAAAAGGAGGTTGGAACATGCGAGTAAAGAAGTTGTAAATTTGTAATAATAATATCGCCGCAAACCTAAGAATATTTTAATAACAAAAGGTTATTAAAGCACAAAAAGGAAACAATTATTTTAATTTAATAATATTACGGTAAGCAAGGGACCATAATTACAATTAGTAGGACATATATATATATATATATATGTATGTATATTTACTTAATATTAGTTTAATTAAGTTTTTTTTTAAATTTAAAAAATGATATTTAATATGTCCAACCTTTGCTTTATATCCATGATTTTGAGGAAACTTTGAAACCAAAATTTGATTAAAGTTTATTAAAATTAGGTTATTAGATAAATAATATATATTGAAGTTCATAATATATATATATAATATTTCATCTTGGAAGCTCAAATGTGGAGGGCTAATCATATTTAGTTTCCTGGTTTTCGTATCAACATAATCATCATATATTAGTTGGGAGAAATGGCCATACAAATAATAATCAATTATATGTGTAAAAACAAATATTAATAAGCTTGTACTAATCACTCTTTTCTACTATAATTATTGTTACACTTAAAATTTAAAATCTCGAACTTTGTCGTTATCTTGTTTTAGAGAATTTGAAATGTTGAAATAACGTCAAAAGATCCAATTTTTACACTTTTGTGACTTCAAAAGTTTTGTTTTTTCACTTAAAAAGTTTATGGGTATATATACGGCACATTTGGTGTTAGTTAAACGATGCTCGTTTTAACTGTCATGGGATAATGATTAATATTTACTACAATGGTTTGTTGTATTTGTTTGAAAATGCTATTTGGTTTTGATCAATAAACTTTGATATTGTTGATTTTTTTTTTTTCAAATAAATTTACTGCCACGAAACAAAGAGTAATCTAGAAGCCCATTTGGTGGGAATCTTAGATGCTCGTGGAACAACTTCTTAATATGTTCAAGATTGTAATACCTAGTTTATGAGAGATATATGAATGAATCAATATCCTTTCGCAATGAGAGGGGCTATAAGGATGGTCAAGAAATGCTAAAAAAGATTAAAAGTGACTACCTATATCAACAATGCGTGCCTTTCTTTTTGGTAGCATAATCATAGAATTCAAAGTTAAGCGTGCTTAGCTTGAAACAATTCTATATTGAGTGATCTTCTTGGAGTTTTTCCTAAGAAGCATGTGAGTAAAGACAAAACATGCTGAAAGGATCTTATTAGCTTGTGGGAATAATATTCAACCTTAGAAGTGATTTAAGACAAGGAGATAGTGTGATCGGGTCATTGAGGATACACAAGATACAAGGGAAAGTAGGACTAGGTGCCTTAATCCTGAGCTTGAGGCGTTACAGATGGTATCAAAGTGGAACCTCTTCTAATAAAATGTGATCCAAGAACAACTCAAGAGGAAGCTGGTGGACATGTAACACTTAAGTTTAGGAGGGGTAATGAATAAATCGATATCATCACATCTGAATGAGATGGATCTTGAGGATATGAAAGCTGGATTAAGAAAGACTTCAAAGAATTTAAAGTTACTATCTAGACCAACAAGATACACATTCTTTTTAAATGACTCAATCCTAGGAACTTCACAGTTAAACATGCTTAGCTTGGAGCGATTCTAGATTTGGTGGTCTGTTGGAAATTTTTCTAGAAAACATATGAGTGACGACAAAACATGTTGAAAGAACTCGTGTTGGTTAGTGGGAAACAGTTTTCACTCTTAGAAGCAATTTAAGACAAGTAGATAACATAACCAGATTGCAGTAAAATGTTAGGACATCTAATCCTAATGTCGATAATTTTGTTATTTTTGCGTTCAAACATTCGAATTTGTATTACCAAATAAATTGATATCCAAGAAAGGAAAGATATATTTTTTTCCAACCTTGCTAAGGAAAGATACAAAACTTTAAATAATGCCTGTATGATAATTATAAATATATACAACCTAGATCTATAGGCAACATATTAATTAATTAATTAATTAAATGAGAAGACTAGATATTATGATGTAAAATAGATATCATTAATGCAAAGATAATTCAAGCTAGTCAACCTTATGCTACTTTATGCATGTATTTTATCATATATATATATATTAAAAAAGATAATTTAATTTCTAAATTCCAATACAAATTTTTTGAAAGTTCCATTAAATTATCTAAATAAATTGTATTAAAACATTATTTCCATTATTGTTGATAATCTCTAATCCCAATCTCACCAAATAAATTAAAAATAAGATATCATAGGTGTTTGAATCCTATATATCTAGAAGAAATTAAGAAAAAAAATGAATTTAATGATAAATTAAGGAGGAAAAAAAAGGTCATGAAACAAAGATTGTGGTCCATGAATTAATTAGAGAAAAAGCCATAAATAGAATCAAGGGTTTTGAGATTTTGGTCATTTAATATATATATATATATATATATATAAATTGCTAAGTACACCCCATTTTACAACTAATTGACACCCACATGTGCCATGATTCATCATGTGCCTCATTCTTATTTTCTTTCTTCAAATATATCTTTGATCATTGTCACAATTGGTAACAAAGTTTTGAATCTTAAATTTTATATATAACCAACAATAATTCAACAATCAAATAAAACAATAATCGATAAATATATATAAATATGTTATGAAATTAACCAATAAAGTTGAACAAAAGAACGTAGAAAACAAAGAATCAATTCGGAGTTTTACGTGGTTTATTAACAATGTGTTAACTACATTCACAGGCAAAAGGAATAATAGTTTACTATTTGAAAGAAATAGTTCGGACTACAGAGTTCGTATCCCATGACTAAACAATATCGATTTTATGTGCTTTATTAACTCTTTTTTATTGTAACCATACAAAAAAAAATTGTTACGAGGAGTTTGAAGCAATGAGTTGGTTATTATAATTGAGTTATAATAATTTGTGTTTGGCATGTAGATTATTTTAACTTGAGTTATAATAATACGTGTTTAAGGTGTAAATTGTTCTAATTTGAGAATGAAATAGCTAACATTTTAGGAAACATGACTCATGAACGCTAATGGAGACTTTTAAATAATATTTACGGTATCAAGAGGTGGTTATCATAGTCTTACGATAGTTTTTGTCTCAAACGTCTCCTTGAGCTCTACGACTTCACAACTCCATTCCCTAAGTCTTTCTTTTACTCATTATTCAAACATTACAAAATATATAAAGAATAAGACAAGTTCATAATCTCTTATCCATTTACTATTTTCTATTTAGATTAAAATAATTTGCACCTCAAATACAAACTATTACAATCCAAAATAAAATAGTCTTCACTCCAAACACACATCACTATTGTAATTCATAGGCTATAATAATCACACTGACCATAATAATCAACTTAGTTCTCCAAACACTCCTGTAGAAATCTATGACACAACGTCCAATCTTATCGCAATGGTATAAATTTAAAAGAACATTATGATCCTAATACTCAAATCAAGAATAACAACATCAAGCTCTCGTTCTCGACTCGATCTCTTAGGATAGAATGCACAACTCTTAGGTATCAACTTTATAAATTTGATCATATTAGATCCATATATAATTAATTAATTAATTAATTAATTAAATTAAATTAAATTAATCAAAATTGTAAGGGGCATACCACATGGAATGAAAAAACATGATGGTGAGAAAGATATTAAGTTATGTTTTAAATTACTTTACCAAAACAGATCTTTATGTTCCCAAAAGTGAATACAAAGCTGTCTAATCCACCCTCTTCTCATTTTTAATTTTAATCTTTTTTTTTTCTTTAATTTTTAGTGAGTTTTTGGATTTTAATTTCCTTCTAATTATTTTAATTAAAAAAAAAATTCTAATCTTTTTAAGTACAATTGGGGTCTTCTTATGGGACTTTGAACTTACTTTTCCAAACACAAACCATTTTCTTAATCACTCAAATTAATTAAAATTTGCCCTTTTGGATACTCTCATTAATTAATTAATCAAATTTGGTAAACATGGTATTATATATAATTATTATGGTATTCAAATTCAATCAATGAATGTGCTGTCATAGTCATAAAAAAAAAATAATAAAAATAAAAGAAAATTCCTTATGAGTTGTGACTTCCAAGGAGAAAAAGTCATAGAATTTGATGGGAAGGCTGTCTTTTTAAATTTTAATTATGTGTATATGATGGAAATTGGCATGCTCATTTTCTTTTTATTTTTTATTTATTATTTATTTAATATATATATTAATTTTCACTAACATTTAGCAATTTGTTTTTGTTGGCTTTTAGGGATGATTTTAAATTTTCTTATTAAATCAACAACTTTATAGGAAGTTGTTTTTAGTAATATAATTATTTTATTTCCATTGTCTATTAGCTAACCCAAACTATGAATCATTGTTATGCTATTAGGCAGTGAAGTTTAATGTCTATATTATAACCATGAAATAAGCAAGAAAATGACGTTACATTACGATCTAAAACATCTATATCTCTACTTGACTAATGAATATGAAATGTCATGACTTTCACTATTATTAATCCCGACAATCTTGATCAAACGTCGTTTTTTAAATGCAAATTTTTGGTCTATTTTGTTTGTTCAATTAGTTTCGACCTTTTTAATACACAATTTTTCATTCAATTTTACATTTTTAAAAGTTTATATATATATATATATATATAAATTAACCATCTAAACTTTTAAATAGATTTTTTACACAATTTTTACTTGGTTTCAATTGGGCCTAGTAGTGAACCATTACATAATTGGGCTGTATACAGGGTTGGGCTTGTATTGATAATTTATTTTTTATTTTGTAAAAATAAATTCTCTACTTAATGGTGAATTAATTTAAAAACTTTTTATTAGAATTTTATTTTCAAGCAGATAAGTCTTCTTTATATTTTACAGTTTGTAAGTGCGTTAATGCAGTATTTTTTATACCATACTTTGTTGGGAGTATATTATAAAAAAATATTGTAAAGGATAAAAACTCTAGAAAATATTTATAAATATAATAAAAATTTATAATATATCAATAATAGCTATTGTGTTTATTATTGATAGATTCTAAAATTTTGTCGTATTTATAAATATTTTGATTATATTTGACTGAGAAAATTCTTGTAAATTAGAGATCGATGAATCACGTAAATAATAATAATTTTTTTTATCGAATCTAAGAAAAAAGTTTTAATTATTTTTTTTTATTTTTCTCTAGGATTATTTTGGAATAAAAACAATTTAATCGTGGAAATTTTTTATGCAATCAAGTGAAGTTAATAATAAATCAATGTCAAAGATCTAAATTATTACACTTCTAAAAATTTAGAGTTATATCGATACAATTATATACTATTTTAAGCTATTAATTGATAACAAATCAAAATCAAAAGAATTTTTTAAAGCGTAGTTCTCCAAATTTGAAACAATAAATTAAAAAGCAAATAAAATTCCATTTCTCATTTATATGAAGAATAAATCATTAAATATGATGAAAAAAATTGAACATCAAATAAATTTAGGAAACACATTTCACATTATTACCCAATAAAGTTTAATAATTTTAAATTATTCATTAATATCTTTCCACTCAAGTTAAAAATGAACTAAACTCAACGGTTATTCACATATTTTATTTTTTACAATGGAAGATTCAATTCCCAATCGTAACCGTTGTACTAAAAGAATTCTCCCGACTACGTTAATATGTTTATTATATATGTGACGTCACCTTTCATCATCACCTTGTAATTTTATTTTCTGAGGTAAAAAAAAGTGAGAATTAATAATTTAAATAATGAGAGATATTGAAATTTTGGGCACTATAATGACATTTGCAATGCATGCCTAAACATAAGTGCTAAAGGATCATTTACACTGTCACCTAACTTTTTGATTTTACTCACTCCTTTTTATTTTATTTTATTTCATTTAATTTTATATTTACTTTTTACTTCCATTATTCTTCATTTATTTCTTTATATTCTTAAATAACAAAAAAAAAAAAAAAGAAGGAAAAACCATTTAAATCATTTCCAACTGTGTCTCTAATTAATATAACCCTTTTTCTTTCAATTTTTTATGTATAATTGATAGTGACCCATACTACATTTTTATGCAATTATATAAAATTTTTCCTTTTAGAAATAAGTATTTTATTTAGGATTTTATATTATATATTAAAGCAATCATTTTTAAAAACATTGTGGAACAACAAAAATTCAAAATATTTAAATAAAAAAAAAAGGGGTTTATCTTCTTCAAGATTGAGGAGTTTCCATTGAAAGGTTGGTCCTTCACTGAGAGTACTAGACCCCATTAGTGACTTAGAAAATAATAATAAATAAATAAGAGATACTATATTTTTTTTTTACTATATATTCATTTATCATCAGAAGTGAAATAGAAAGCTAGAAATTCAGATATAATTTAGTTGATAAAATACTTTGTTATTTTTTTTTTAGCATAATTTTTTATATTGTGTTGTAAAAATCCATTAATTTATGTTTTAGGGTTAATCGATGATTTAATAATTCGTTAAAGTTTTATTTTAACTTTTAAATATTTTTTAAAATTTTAATTACGATAGAGATGAAAAAAGCTTTATCGTTAAGGAAGATGAGGTTTAAATGAAAAAGGGAGTTTAATTTTCTAAGTTAGGGTTTCGTTTTATCACTTTTTAAAAAGAATATATATAATTAAATTAAGTAATCAATAATTTTTTTAATCAATTATGAAATGTTATACAAAATTGTCTTCTTTGCCAAGAGTTAAGAGTTGGTTTAAGTAGAAAGATAAAGCTTAAATATATTAAACTTTAATTAATTGAACTTTGCCTTTAAAAAAATTTAATTTGCATAATGACTTGTGATAATTATTACAATTATACAAATAGGTAAGAGTACATTCAATTTAGGATTACTCAACTTATTATACCATTAAATAAAATCTCTTTAATAAAGATGAACTCAAACATTGTGAATATTGTAATTCTATTAGGGTTTATATAGAGGAAAAATAGTTAGTTTGAATTGGATAGTTAATTTCTAGAGGACGATACTTAATCTTTAGACTATTTTAAACTATATTAAACTCGATTGCACATATCAAGTTTTTGACGTCGTTGTCGTCAAGTTAGTTTTGATTAAATACTTTAGTTCTTGTGCGTCTAAATTAAACAACTAGAAAGTGTAATGACAATAAAAACAAAGCTCTCCACAAATCTCTACCTCATAGCTTTGCGCAGGAATCTCTTCAAAACGACCCTTATCAATTTAAATAGTTGTCATTTACTTATATACCTCGAATCTCTTCCTTCTATAACCAATGTTGGACTTTGTTTACAATCTTAACAATTGTTTCTTGAAACAAAGTACAACATTTGAGCCTCCCCATGAACAAACATATCAACGCACTAGAACAAAATCATGATGACGGAAGATTAACCAATATCAAAGAATGCGTTGTTAAAGGTGTTCAATGTCGGATATGTACAATATAACACATTCTTTGACATCAACCCACTTTCATATTCAGACAATGACATGCATTAAGGCAATGTATCCGACATTAAATGCACGTGTTTGCCTGTGATCGTTTTTTTAAAAGAATGTTGCTACTACAAAAACAAACCAATAATATTTCTATACACAAGTATTAACACACGCCTTTTTTTATTTAGTGAAATCTAAAAAAAAAAAAATTAGTAAACTCAAGCCTAAAGTTGAAAACATTAATTATTTTAGAAATATATAAGAGGACTAAACAAACATTCTATTATGGCCAGGGGAGGGGTATATTTTGTGGATGCTTACAATTATTTTTCCTATTGTTCATATTGTTGATAAAAAAAAATAATCTTAAGTGTTTTGAAAATAAAGAAATTGAACATCAACATAGTGTTTGGATCACTGACACTCCAACAATGAAGTCAATAAGAAATTGAGTTGAATATTAGTAGTTGAGAGGGTAACAAATAAGATATTGATAGTCATTTACGAGTGATCCTGATGACTTATGTATTATGTAATGAACATCTAATCTCATGAAGACACCTCATTAATTCATAAAACCGTCGAGCCGTTACACTCGGCGGCGGTGCAACAACATCAACTGTTTGGTTCTTCTATGTAAACTAGATCTTGCTCGACAGTCATAACTCCACCACTCTCAAATAACTATCAATATCTTATTTGTTTGACTTAACTCTTTCATGGATTGTTCATTATGACTTTATACCACTACCACTACCACTAGCCTTCTCCTAGGCTCTCTATGGGTTATTTGAGCTCACTTTAGACTCTATCATACATAGGTCCTTTTGAACTAGCTCTAGACTCCCTCATGAGTCCCTTGAGCTACCTACCTCGTAGGTCTAATTATAATCTGAAAAGTGAGTCTCATTTGATTATTTTTGTTGTTGTTTACTTATATTATGTAACTATAATGAGACGTCGGACCCACAACCAATCCGAATCAACAAACGCAAATCAATCATATTCGCAAATTATGTGGGATCCAATAGTTTTTTTTTAAAAACAAAAATACTTTAGAATATTTTTTCAAATTTTGCCCTTGGGTACTATTACCTATATCGTTACTGTTATACAAACCTTTACCTTCACAATTATTATAATTATGAATGAATCATAGTTAATTTCACTTTATTGATACTGTTTTTGATTAACACTAAACAGTAACAGAAAGAAGACAATGATATCAAACAATGTAAAATAAATAGTTCCAATTATAATTAAATTAAGTTTACAAAAATGTAAGTAAATATAATAAAAAACAATCCAATTATACAATTACATTTATAATTGAAGTCTATTATAACTAATACATAACTGAAAATGTATTACGATTAGACCAATTTTAATTATAAATTGTTCCAAAACACAGCCTAGAGCAGGTCTCGACCGTAATAATTTGGAGAGGAGAAAGCGAAAAAGAAAAAAGTTTGCGGTTGGTTGTGTAATAATGTTAAACAAAGAGGGCTTGAATGCAATTCTCAAGGTATTGTAAGTTAGCAAACATCACTGTCGTGTACTATTAATCTCTGTTTCTAGCCATTGAAATTCTGCCACGTGGAAAAGTTTCAATTCTTTTATTTCACTTTAGACAACCCACATAGCGACATATTAATGAATAAAATTAAATAAAATAAAAAATGAATTACCGTACAAAGAAATTTCAAAAATGAAAAAAAAAAAAGGGAAAAAGCGTTAAAAGACTTTTTTTTATTATTAAATCTTTATTGTCATGAATATTTAAAAATTCTTACCAAAATAATAATAAAAGTCGGTATTGAAGTATATTCTATAGAATTATAAAATAGTTTTTTTTCATCATGAAGTGAGTTAATCACTATCATATTTGAGATCTTACTTTCGTAGAGACGTCGATATGAATATCAGCTGTTGAATGATATAATATTAAATGTAACTTCACCTATTAGCTTAAGAATTTGTATGAAATCAACGATTTAAGATAATATCAAGTTGTACAATGAGATTCTGTGTTTAAGTTCTTGTAATATTATTTTTTTTCCAATAAAAAATAATTTTCATTTGTTGGATTTTCTAATACATCGAGTCATGGGTGAGAGTATTGAATGATATAATATTAAATTTTTTTTCACCCACTACCTATAACTTTATGAATCAATCGGTGGTTTGATCAATAAAAATGTTATTATTAGTAGATATATTGTTAAAAAAATTATAAAAAACACAAGTGAGATTTTTAAACCAGTTAACATGCATATTATTTAGATTATTATTTACATAAGTCATATTTTGTTATTTATATATTTCAATTTTATGTATTTTTTTTAGTATAACGACATTATCAATTTACTACTTTATCGATGTCGAACTGAACGTAGAAATATCTTAACATACGGACAAAAAATTAATTAATACTATAGATGCAACCATCATGTGAATACCATATCAAACTCGTGTACAACTTTCTTTTTTACTTAATTATTTCTTACATTCTCTTAGATGCTTAGGATTAATTAACTAACAATGCATGATTTTTGTTTTTTTAAAAAAATATAAATCCATTTTTTTAAAAAAAAATCAATAAAAAATAGTGTATATATATGTATGTATGTATATAGGATTTCATTTTACCAAGAAAAGATGGAATCAATTCCAAAATGATTTGTTTGAAAGGAGAAATTGAGTGTACACGAAAATTTAGGCAAACCAAAAACCCTAACTTAACCTAATCACATTTCTCCACAATAAATTTTAATTTCATTTCTTTTTTATATATCTAAATTGAAATAATATATATATATATATAGCTTAATTTAAAAACTATAACAACTTAATTATTGTTTTAAATATATATGTTGTTTTAAGGAAATATTTGTCCATAACGGTATCGATAAATTTGACATAATACTATATTCTCTTTTCGAAAAATATAAAATTTGGTTTATTTTGTTGTTAGTTAAATGTGTTAGATCGTTAATTTATTATATTAAACTTAAAGTTAATAATAATAATAAGAGAAAATATATTATAATTTTCAAGTAAGCTAAAAGAAAATATATTTCAAAAAAAAACTTGAATCAAAACAAACTCTTAAATTAAGATTTATTTAACAAAACATCGTAACTATTTTCTATAAGTCTAAATTTTACATGTCTTTTGGCCGTTGTTATA
>JBBPDJ010000026.1:1870554-1904515 GCA_037974625.1 Cucumis cinereus
TATATATATATATATAATATGCTTGTATTTTATATATATACTTCGAGTTCAACAATATATTGAGTTTGAAGGTATAAATCATTTATCTCAAGACTGATCTCTTTCACTTATTTAATGATATAAAATGGATAACTACGACCATGTTTGATAGAAGACATGAATTAGCTTATGCCAATACTGATCTCTCTCATGTATTTAATGATATAAAATCTATGTTTGAAAGCATGGATTAGCTATGTCAAGATTGATCTCTCTCACATACTTTATTGATACAAAAGAGATAACTATGACCTCGTTTGATAATTATTTTATTTTTTTTTATTTTGTTTTTAAAAATTTAACACTATCTTCTTTAATTAAAAAACTTTCCTTCTCTACTTTTTACGAATATTTGAAAAAAAAAACTTTTGTAAGGTAAAAAAATTTGTTTTCAAAAGTTTAATTTTGTTTTTAGTGATTAATAACTCAACTGTATTTAACAAAAATACAAACTCTCACAGAAACGCTAAAAATGAGATGATTATTAAACGAGATCTTAATTTTAGTATAAGTAAAATGTAGATAAAAAAAAACAAGAACTTTACACATAGAAATTATATAGATAGGTTTAATTTTAAAAAGTAAGAATGAGAATGAACAATTTCAAATATAACATAATGAACAAAATATAATAAAATTTCAAATTCTATCAACATCGTGTTTTCACCAATTTTATAATTTATAATAATTTTTTAAAACAAAAACCAAATAATTCTATACCAAATGTACGTAATTTGGATTAAATAGAAAAATTTGAAATTAGAGAATAAAAAAAGAAAAATTAAAACTTTAAAACAAAAATTAAAGGAAAAACAAAGATGAGTTATGAAAATGTCCCCATCTCTCTCTATAAGAATCCATTCTCCCCACGCACTTGTTCCTTCAAATCTCGTCTTCTTCAACCTTTGACCACTGCTCTAACTCTCACTCTAACTTCATTTCTCTCTCTTCTTCCCCTGTTTTCTCCAGTGAAACTACACAGCTCAGTCTTAAACACTTATTCAACCATTCACTCACCCACCATTTTCCCTTCAGATCTCTTTTCCATTCTTTTCATTCCCAATGTCTTCTTTTTAACTCATTCATCGTGCCGTTTTCTACTTTTCTTCTGGTCTCTGTTTCCGATCGGGTTTTTTTCTAGGACCCTCCAATGGCGGAACCGGTAACAGAGCCTAAGGCATTACCCGAACCCGAAAAGAAGAAAGAACAGAGCCTTCCATTTCACCAACTCTTCTCTTTTGCAGACAAGTATGACTGGTTTCTCATGATCCTCGGTAGTTTTGGTGCCATTGTCCACGGCTCTTCCATGCCGGTTTTCTTCCTCCTTTTCGGCGAAATGGTTAACGGATTCGGCAAAAACCAATCCAATTTTCACAAAATGACAGCTGAAGTCTCTAAGGTTTTCTCAATTTCAACTCAATTTCTTTCTTTCTCTATTCTTCTTAGTCTTTAGATCTCAGATCCGATTGTTCTTTTTTTCTCTTTTATTTTCTTTAATTTGCAGTATGCTCTGTATTTTGTCTACTTGGGTCTCATTGTCTGTTTCTCATCCTACGCCGGTAAGTGTACAAACAAACTCCTCAGTATTTTTTCATCTCCTTCTCGCTTTACAAACCCAGAAAAGATTAAAATTTCTTCATCTTGGTGTGTACAGAGATCGCATGTTGGATGTACACAGGGGAAAGACAAGTGAGCACATTGAGAAAAAAGTATTTAGAAGCTGTTTTGAAACAAGATGTTGGATTCTTCGACACTGATGCAAGAACAGGGGATGTTGTTTTTAGTGTTTCAACAGACACTCTTCTTGTACAAGATGCAATCAGTGAGAAGGTAACTTGTTGTTTCTAAAATGGAGAAAAATCTAATAGTAGCTAATGTAGGGGCAAAATGGATTACTTCATTCAGCAAAATACCCATCTGGGTAGTTGCTATTTTCATTAATTAAAACCAATATGCGCATATTAGCAAGAAGATAAGTTTTAACATGCGCCGTTGCAGAGCATCGCCATTAATACACTGATTCTACACCAAAAACAAGCATCTTTCTTCTTTTTATTGAAATGGGATTTCATTTTTATTTTTTTTTTGTTTAGGTGGGGAACTTCATTCACTATCTTTCGACTTTTTTGGCTGGATTGGTTGTGGGCTTTGTGTCAGCATGGAGATTAGCTCTTTTGAGTATAGCAGTAATTCCTGGTATCGCTTTTGCTGGTGGTTTATATGCTTATACTCTCACTGGTCTTACTTCCAAGAGTCGAGAATCCTATGCAAATGCTGGCATCATTGCCGAACAGGTGAAAGATTTTTTTCCCTTTCTTGTCTATTTTTTTTTGTAATGTTCAAGTTTCAACTCTGTTTCACTGTTCTGTTTTAGCCTTTTGTTCTTAGCAACATGCCATAATTATGTTTCATTTTTTGTTATTAATTTCATTCTAATCTTCATTCCCTAATGTTACTCAAAGTTCGATTCTTTTTTAGTCAAACCCACAGTAAAGTAGAATCACAATCACATGGTATGTTGAACATAACATGGTATGTTTCTGTCATGAACGTTTTCTTATTAGGCGATTGCTCAAGTTCGAACTGTTTACTCTTATGTTGGGGAAAGCAAAGCTTTGAATTCCTATTCAGATTCAATTCAAAACACTTTGAAAATTGGATACAAAGCAGGAATGGCTAAAGGGTTGGGTCTTGGTTGTACTTATGGCATTGCTTGTATGTCTTGGGCACTTGTTTTCTGGTATGCTGGTGTTTTCATCCGAAATGGACAAACCGACGGCGGAAAAGCCTTCACTGCTATATTCTCCGCCATCGTCGGTGGCATGTAAGACTCTCAAGAACCTAGAAACTCTGGTTTAACTAATCATACATCAAGATTGTAGTTTTTGTTGAATGTGGTTTTGTGTAATGCTATAGGAGTTTGGGGCAGTCATTTTCCAATTTGGGAGCATTTAGTAAAGGGAAAGCAGCAGGGTATAAATTGATGGAAATTATCAAACAAAAGCCTACAATAATTCAAGACCCATTAGATGGGAAATGTTTGGGTGAACTTAATGGCAACATTGAGTTCAAAGATGTAACCTTTAGCTACCCATCTAGACCGGATGTGATGATCTTTAGGGATTTCTCTATTTTCTTCCCGGCTGGGAAAACGGTGGCTGTTGTCGGCGGTAGCGGTTCTGGGAAAAGCACTGTTGTTTCTCTCATTGAAAGATTCTATGATCCCAATCAAGGTTAATTATCAAACCAATGCATATAAACCAACTAACTTGTGAATTGTGTTCTGATTTTATTTCCTCTGTTTTCTCTAAAAACAGGGCAGGTTTTATTAGACAATGTAGACATCAAGACACTGCAATTGAAATGGCTACGTGATCAAATTGGTTTAGTGAATCAAGAACCGGCTTTGTTTGCAACCACCATATATGAAAACATTCTCTACGGCAAACCCGACGCCACGACGGCGGAGGTTGAAGCTGCCGCGGCTGCAGCCAATGCTCATAGCTTCATCACATTGCTCCCCAATGGCTACGATACCCAAGTTAGTAAAATCCGTCAATGGGTTTTTAATTTCATTACAATTTAGTTATTTTTTCCATAACATAACAAGTTTCTAATCAAAACCCAGGTGGGGGAAAGAGGGTTACAACTCTCCGGTGGCCAAAAACAGAGAATCGCCATAGCCAGAGCAATGTTGAAGAACCCCAAAATCCTTCTCCTCGATGAAGCCACTAGTGCTCTCGATGCAGGCTCTGAGAGCATAGTTCAAGAAGCTTTAGATCGTTTAATGGTCGGAAGAACAACGGTGGTAGTCGCACATCGATTATCAACCATAAGAAATGTCGATTCAATTGCAGTTATACAACAGGGGCAAGTCGTCGAAACAGGAACTCACGACGAACTAATCACTAGATCCGGTGCTTATTCTTCGTTAATCCGATTCCAAGAAATGGTTCGAAACAGAGAATTCTCGAATCCATCGACACGTCGAACACGATCGTCACGGCTTAGCCATTCATTATCAACAAAATCATTAAGTCTCCGCTCCGGCAGTCTCAGGAATTTGAGCTATTCGTATAGCACCGGTGCCGATGGCCGAATCGAAATGGTCTCGAACGCCGAAACCGACCGGAAAAACCCTGCCCCAGATGGCTATTTCCTTCGTCTTCTAAAACTCAACGGCCCTGAGTGGCCGTATTCAATAATGGGCGCTGTTGGCTCTGTTCTCTCCGGTTTCATCAGTCCAACATTCGCAATTGTTATGAGCAACATGATTGAGGTTTTCTATTACAGAAATTCGTCCGCCATGGAAAGGAAAATCAAGGAGTTCGTATTCATCTACATCGGAATTGGGGTTTACGCAGTTGTAGCTTATCTAATTCAACATTATTTCTTTACAATCATGGGTGAAAATCTCACTACAAGAGTCAGAAGAATGATGCTCGCAGGTAAAAATCAATCATTAACCATTTAACTTATAAACGCTTATTAGTATAAAAGAAAGTGAAATAAATCCAATCCTTTGCTGTTTTTCTTTTGTGTTATATTAGCTATATTGAGGAATGAAGTCGGATGGTTCGATGAAGAAGAACACAACTCAAGTTTAGTAGCAGCAAGATTAGCAACTGATGCAGCTGATGTAAAATCCGCCATAGCTGAAAGAATATCAGTGATATTACAAAACATGACTTCGCTTTTCACATCTTTCATAGTTGCATTCATTGTTGAATGGAGAGTTTCTCTTCTCATCCTTGCAGCTTTCCCTCTGCTTGTTCTAGCCAACATGGCTCAGGTAAAACAACTCAAAACTCAAAACCCATTTCCCAAAACTCCATTAATGTCTGTTTCAAAGCATTTTAAAACAACCCACATAAAAAAGATTAGTTTTTTTTTTTTTTTCTTTTCCTTTCAAGTCCTGCATGAGTTGACCCTAGTCTAAAAAGGTAAGCTGCAGTTAGAGAAAAATTGAAACGTTGAAGAAATGGGTCAGATTCTTTGAAGTTTGCTTTTTACAGCTCTTGGAATATAACTTCACTGCATTTTAAGTCCTATTCTTTTCTTATATTAAGCGACAAAGAACCTGAAATATTTAACTCTTACCATCTCTGTGCTCTGCACGTGCCTGCTCTGCACCAACTTCTGAAGTCTTTGCAGTGATAAACATTAAAGAAATATAAGTATTTAAAGTTCATAGCTTTTAAATTTTAATATATAATAATAAATAAACAAACAAGCAAGGAAAACTCTTCGAAATTTCAACAAGATTCAAACTTTACTAAAAAATTCCTCACCCCCTTTTCATTTTTTCAAGTAGAACCTTTCTGGGTTCTGTTCTGTTTTTGTTTTTGTTTTACCTTTTTTCTTCGAGCCCAATGCCTATTTATTTTTCTTCTTGGTTTCTCTGTTTTTAAATGTTTATAAACACCGACTCTTCTGCATCTTTGCAGTATTTTTTTTATTCAAAAGATTCAAGTTTTGACCATCTTTCACTCCCTTGAAATCCGAGCTCTTTCTCTGCCTTTTGACAGAAACCCCATGTGAAAAACTGCAGCTAAATTCTCACTCCCCGTGATCTTCATTCATATAATATAAAGTTTTCAAACTTAGCTCTTCACATTTTTCCATGAAAATTAAAAAAAGGGGTATAGTATAGTGTTTTTTGCTGCAGAGTTCTGTAACTGACTGACTTCATTATACATTGTTGTCTTTTTCTTATAGTAATTTCTCTTTAAAGTGATTTAAATCTAATGGGTCTTTTTTTTCTTCAAACTATATAGTGTACTGATATCTGACCATTTGTCTCGTGTTGAACAGTAGTGTAAAATTTGCGCATGCTTCTAATACAGTGAAAGTTACGATTGATTGCTAAAGGACATTACTTTCTGCAACTTATAAATGTCTTTGTCATTGTTTCTTTTTCCATGTTTAGTAAAAAGAAGAACAACCCCCATGTTAATAGAACTCAGCTTGTTCTTAATTTAACTTTGATTAGTGAGGTTGATTTGAGTTGGAGATGAGTTTAATTGACTATTGAACATTGTTATTTATTATGCAGCAACTTTCATTAAAAGGATTTGCTGGGGATACTGCAAAGGCCCACGCAAAGACAAGTATGATTGCAGGGGAAGGTGTGAGCAATATCAGAACAGTAGCTGCCTTCAATGCTCAAGACAAGATCCTTTCTTTGTTTCGCCACGAGCTTCGTGTCCCACAGCGACAGAGTCTCCGTCGAAGCCAAATGGCGGGGATTCTTTTCGGTATCTCGCAGCTAGCACTTTATGCTTCTGAAGCTTTAGTTTTATGGTATGGTGTCCATTTGGTCAGCAATGGTGGATCAACATTTTCTAAAGTGATTAAGGTCTTTGTTGTCTTGGTTGTTACTGCCAATTCTGTGGCGGAAACTGTTAGTCTTGCTCCCGAGATTGTTAGAGGTGGTGAATCGATCGGTTCTGTTTTCTCGATTCTCGATCGCGCGACGAGGATTGACCCTGATGATCCTGAGGCAGAGATTGTTGAGACACTTCGTGGGGAAATTGAACTACGACATGTTGACTTTGCATACCCGTCTCGACCTGATGTCATGGTGTTTAAGGATCTCAATTTGAGAATCAGGGCTGGTCAGAGCCAGGCATTGGTTGGAGCTAGTGGATCAGGGAAGAGTTCAGTGATTGCTTTGATTGAGAGATTCTACGATCCCCTTGCCGGGAAAGTTATGATCGATGGGAAGGACATCCGACGCCTAAACTTACAGTCCTTGAGGCTGAAAATTGGATTAGTACAACAAGAGCCAGCCTTATTTGCAGCCAGCATTTTTGACAACATTGCATATGGAAAAGATGGAGCAACAGAATCAGAAGTAATAGAGGCAGCAAGAGCAGCCAATGTTCATGGCTTTGTAAGTGGACTGCCTGATGGCTACAAGACACCAGTTGGAGAAAGGGGAGTACAGCTATCTGGTGGCCAAAAACAACGCATAGCAATTGCTAGGGCCGTTCTCAAGGACCCCACAATCCTCCTCCTCGACGAGGCCACCAGTGCCCTCGACGCCGAGTCCGAGTGTGTGCTGCAAGAGGCTCTCGAAAGGCTCATGAGGGGCCGAACCACGGTGGTTGTAGCACATCGCTTATCCACAATCAGGGGTGTGGACAGCATTGGTGTGGTCCAAGATGGGCGCATTGTCGAGCAAGGTAGCCATAACGAGCTACTAAGCCGAGCCGAGGGGGCTTACTCAAGGCTTTTGCAGCTGCAACATCAACATATATGAAAGGAGGGAGGGTCAAAATTTTCCTATGGAGCAACATGGGGTTGTTGGTTGTTAAACCAAATTTGGGGTCCCATTTTAGATGATGTCTTATTTTTTTCTTTTTCATCCTTTTTTTTTTCTCTCTCTCTCTCTCTCTTTCTTTTCTTCTAGTTGTAGATATCAATGTGGAATGTTCAATCTATTCTATATCATGTTGACTGCTCCATTTCCAATGGGAAAAAGGCAAGTATGTTATTATAATTGAACATTATGGTGCACTGCATGAACCTCTTTATCTAATTGTCTGTTTGGTCTACCAAGTCATCTTTATTATTATCCTAAAGGAAAAAAAAAGGAAAAAAGATGCAAAATCTTAGAGATCCAATTTGCCTTTTTAGAACTTGATGATAAGACTTGAACTTACTGTCCACCTTTTTCCCACTCTAGTGTTCTTGCCTGTACCATCATTAGTTATGAAATACATGGTGATAAAAGATAACAAACAAAACAATTGAGGAGAACAACATAGAAACAGATACAGATTTTAGGCAAAGGACAAGAATCTAAATCTACATTAATCAAAATACAAATCTGTAGCACCTCATGGGTTGTTGCATACTCTGCGTCCTAATAACTAATAACTAATAACGTACTCCTCCTTGCTTATCATGCACCATGCATTACTTCGAAAAGTCAAGACTAATGTCTTAAACCAATACGGATCTTTTCAACATGCTTTGTTTCTCTCACATGATTTTAAAAAAAAATCTTAGAAAGTCACCTAGTCTACGATTGCTCTTAGCTAAACACACTTAACTTTTGTGTTTTCATTATTAAGTTAAGTAACTGAAAAGAAAGACGTATCTTGTTGATATAGGTATGGTTAAGTGTTTCTTAACTATACTTTTATATTTTAAGGATTCTTTCTCTTTCAGATAAGATCTCGATTCATTTATATATCCCATTTTTTCTACAAAAAAAAAATGCATGAAATGAGCTTTTATAACTCATTTTTCACTCTTTCCTCTAAATCTGCTACTGTTCATTGAGTCCTAGAATGTCTACTTTGTTGTAGAGCTCCTCTAAACTCAGGTATTAGAAGATCAGTCAGTATTTAAAATAGACAAACTTTAAGTGGGTTAAGAAGGTGGGGTGAATGATTGGAAAAGCAAGTGATGGGTATTATATATTAGACTTAAAGCAGAAGAAAGTGTTGAGGATTGAAAGTTGGGAATTAGGGACCCCATCAACAGCACTTGACATCATCAAATGCACCTAAAATCTCAAAAAAGAAGGGCAGTGGCAGTGGCTGTGGGCAAAGGCCAACACACTGTTTAAGGCATGCCCTTCCATATTATTTCCAACTACTTTTTCCTACTTACATCAAATTGCATCTTTTTTTTTTTTTTTTCCTTTGTAAAAAGCTCTGAATTGAATCAAACTTATCACTTCAAATACAAATGTCCCACATCCATTTTTAATATATATATATAAAGAATGTCCCACATACATGTGTGTGTCTTTCATCTACCAAAAAGCAATGAAATTTCTATCCAACTGTTTTTCTTCTTTTGATTCATGATGTCCATTGAAATTAAGTTTGATTTAATATTGTAATCTTTGTCTCATTGTCTTTGGTTGCTTTCTTTTCTCTTGACATTTTTCTTTCGAGCCATCGAAAGAGTTTAGTCGAGATGAATCTTCATTTATTTAGCAAAATATTAGAGATTCTAAAGGAATAAACAAAACGAAAACATACGTATGATGAAAGAGTCTAATGCTATGTTACAAAATATTAAGTAACCCTTGAGAAATTGGATCTAACAATATCGTCGGCAAACAATACTTTTAGATCTCAAACTCAAAATTTTCAAATCAAACCATGATTTTATCATTCCACGAGTAACTTGAATGATTCTTGGTGTGCAATCTGAAAGCCATAGAATTGCAAAAGAAACATAGCATAAGGCTAAAAGAAAGCACGGAGGCTCTTTTTTCTACATTTTACAAGTCTCCCACTTTTTGAATTATTACATTACATAGACATCAAAATCTATATAATCCTAAACATTACGAGACATTTTAAGAGTTGTAACTCTATCTGTCGTTTAATTAGGACTTAATTGTAACATAAAAACACATAAAATGCCCTAAAACTTAAAAATACATTTAATAAGTACAACAAATCTAAACTATTTGTTTTGCATCCATATGGACATTTGCAACCATTCAAGAGTAAATGAAGCCCCATACCCATTTAAAGTAGCTTGAAGTCTTTGCCCATTCATGAAACTTGATTTCACATAATTCAACTTCTTTGGTTTGTATATGCTTGGACAATTATTTATAATTTTCTTGAGGTTCATGTGACATGATTGAGATTCCACTGTTCATATATTAGACTTAATGTTATGAAATTGACAAATAAAGAAGATAAAAAACGAGTAAACGGTAAAGAAATCAAAACAGAGATTCATGTAGTTACTAGTAGGGTGTTAGCTATACCCACGAACAAAAAGAGATATTGCATTTTATTAGAGATAAAATTATTAGAGTATAAATGCAGGTGTGCTAATAGAATTAGAGAGTATTTATATAATGCATTCCTCTAAACCCTTAGACCAAAATTAAGTCTACAAGATCCATGTTCGATCATTTGAAGTGTCAAATAACATATTTAAGACATTATAATAACACTCAGAAGCTTATTTTACCACTATTTTCATACTAGAATTATTAAAATTATGGTATTTTACATCATATACTAATACTTGTAATTTATGCCTATTTTTTATTTTTATTTTTTTTAAAATGTCAAATAGGTCAAAGAGCTATTAAAAAAATGTTTGTTTTCAAATATAGCAAAACGAACTAAAATATTTTTTAAAAAAAGATAGCAAAATTTTAGAATCTATAAAAAAATGATAGATTCTAAAATTTAATGATGCTATATTTGTAAATATTTTCAACAATTTCAGCATTAACAGTAATGTTCCTTAAAAGAAATATCGAATGTTTAACTAAACTAATCATTGTCAAAACAAGTTTAACTCATCAATAAGTGACATGACCTCCCATTTTAGAGGTGTGAGGTTCGATCTCCTATCCTTGACTGTAAATTTCAATTATGAAAATAAAGCTAATTATTTTAAATGACAAAACTGCTGAAAATATAAGAAAATATATCTGTCTATCAGTGATAGATAATAATAGACACCAATAAAGTTTATTTGTATCTATCAATGTCTATTAGTGATAGTTGATAGTAGTCTATTAATGTCTATCATTGATACACCGTTGTATTTTTCTATATTCATAAATACTTTGATTCATTTTGGTATATTCGAAAACAACCCTAAAAATAATCACTTAATTAAGTTTGTTTCACAGTCAAGTTCAAGTTATGCTCGTTATTTCTACCCATTAGCAAAGATCGCAATTGTTGAATTGTAGAGTCCAATTGGAAGTCCACCTAAAGGCTTAAAGCCCAATATGTAAAAGGAAAATACACATCAAATATTGATCCACAACAAATGTTTATATATACACCTTGATATAGATAAACATATATCACTATAAAAATTTAACTATGTATTTTCAATAATTAATTTATACAAAGAGAATCAATTACTTACAATGAAAAACTTTATTTAGAAAAAAAAAAAAAAATCTTTTGGTCTAATAATTTACATGAGGGGACTATAAGTGAGTGCCAAAAATTGTTTGGCTTCACTTTGAGCATGCATGGTGATGGTAGCAACATAGTTCATTCACTTTGAACTTTTAACCCTTAAATAACTTAGAGAAAGAGTGCATGGATGATCGAGATCACGTTTAAATGAGAAAGATCTTGATGATATATTAATATTATTAACAAAGACTTAAAGAATTAATATAAGTACTACCTATACCAATAAACTTTATCGTTCTTTTCGATGACTCTTAATAATATGAACTCCGAAGTTAAGTGTGAATTTAGTTCATGACAATATCATTTTGTGTAGGGTTTCTCAATTCTTTGGTAATATGATCTTTAGTGATCTGATATTGTCTAAACTTATAAAGATCCGTTTGGTTTGACTTTCTTAATGTTTATAAACATTTATTTTGGACTTAAGAACACTGATTTAAATGTTTAGAAAGTCAATTCAAACACGTTTTTAGAATTTCTCTTAGTTGAAAAAACTTTGAATTTCTGTCTTTTAAGTCCTCAATTCTCTCCAATGCTCTATTCCTACAAAATAGTAGTCAATCGTGTGATATGACAATATATCTAAGCTATAGTCCATGTAAATATATAAACAACCGAACAAACCACTTCAGTTCTTCAGTCCAAAACTTAACTAATATTTAAGAATTATGCCTTGAGTTTGTTACTTAGTTTGTATTTATTTATCCGTTATTTACGAATTTGACTATAGGGTTTAAAGAGTTGCACTATAGATAAACTTTTTAATCATAGTAATGCCTATGCAATTTGTATTATCTGATATTCTTTCTCTATTAATAAAATTGTTTACACTATTAGTGAACTCGTAATTCTTTATGTGATCTTTATTATTTATATTTTCTCGCTTTTTTTATACTTGTCGATTTCATAACAAAAATATCTAACAACATCAAAATACATAGCACAATAAAATACATCAAAACCCACCAACACAACAAGGGAAGATTGACAAATAATTAAGAAGATATGAAAGAATGAACACCAAGAGTTTATAGCACTCTACACTCACTTTCATTCAGCATTACTTTACTAGCATGTCATGTGGACAAACATCATCGATAAAAGCTATTTGAAATGACTTTTTAAGTACCTAAAAACGTTTTAATTAAAATAACACTTAGAAAATCGTTTTAAACATGTTCTTAGTTACGCGCACACTAAAACAATCGAATGACCGACATCATCCCCAAGTCCTGGCCAGCTCAGCAAATTGCTGGCATATGCCATGTCAGTCGAAACCACACTATCTCAAAAACCTTATAATTTCCAAGTATGAGAGCCAAGTCATCAATAACCTTTTATAATTAAGCTATCACAAAAACAACAGTCCAATAAACACAAATATCATTAATTATAAAACCCTAATTAGAATAATAATAATGCAAACTTCAACATCTTATGATTTCAATAATTGAGGAAAAATCTGACAGAAAAACATTATTTAACGATCAGTCGCATCCAAGAAACCCATCAACTTTTCTTTTCTTTTCTTTTTTTCAATATTTATTTATTTATTTTTCTTTCTATCAAACAAAAAACACATAGCAGTAAATGAAGCCGTACAAGTTCATGACACAAACACCACACAAACTCTTATACCAAAACCGACAAATCAAATATACAATACAACACAAATTTCCTTGTTTTTTTTTTTTTAAAAAACAATTTTGTTTGTGTTCTTTTAATATATATATATATATGAAACACTTTATGGTGTGATTTAGACAGAATGAAAAACAGTGTTGGTTAGCTTGTTCTTCTTGACACAACCATTTCTAATGACTTGTCTATTCAAAATCCAAGGGCAATGCAGCTCCCTTTTCTTTTAAAAAAATAAAAATACAAAATTTATTATCAGACCCACATCACCAAAAAAGTCAAATTTTCGTTTTGGATGAGAAGCTTTCAAAGATTTTTCTGTTGGGAATAAAATTTGTATATATATATTATGTGATTGTGAGAATTAGGGTTAAAGAGTATATGACACATTGGTTAGGGTTTATAAGAAGTTTGAGAAGCTGTCGAGAGATTGATCTTAGCTACTCGTCCTGTCTTTTTCGATTGTTTATTGTGCATATATAAGAGTTCATAGGGTTTGGGATCAATAATATAATCTTCTCACCTTTCATTTCATTAGTTGTTAATTAAATTAAATTGGATGGGTTGGATTGGGTGGTTCGAGACCATTTCAATTATTTTTGGTTGATGAGGTTTTAGGCTGTTTCATTATGCTGTAGATTAAGGTTATCGAAGCAATGACAATTTAGAAAGAAATGATATTGGGTACTTCTTTTTCCCATGAATGATTGGGCAAAGAAAGATTAAAAGAAAGGTGAGATTTCTTTTTTAATTTTTAATAATTATCTTTTAATCAATTTGGTGAGAAAATTGAACTTCTAACTTCAAAGTCAATAATACAAGCTTTTAGCTGGTAGAACTATGTTGGTGTAGAGATTTTCTTTGGACTTCAAAACATTTTTCCTTAATGTTAATTATAGGATAATAATGTGACAGTGTAAAGTAATAAAAGATATAAATATCAGTAGCCAACAAAAACTTAATTCAACTATCTGTATGTACTGAAGACCAAAAGACGCCATCCACATTCACTAAGTGCATCAATATCGATTAGATAATGTTTAAGAAAAGCTCAAGGATCCTTGTGGTGAATCCAATGAGAGATCATATCATAACATGAGGCTACTCATTTCAGTTGATTGGTTTTAAGATAAAATTCTATGTTTATATAAAATGATATTAGAGCATGAGGCCAACCGTGTGCTGGAACCCTTTGATGTGTTCATTTCATCTTTTTAATAAATATTTTTCTTTTCATTTAAATAAAATTAGACAAAAGGGATCCAAAAGTGTACCCATATATTTCAACCTCTAGAAAAATTGGTCAGCTTTTAGGTTAAATAGGTGATAGCCGTCTCTAAAACACCAATAAATATACTAATTTTACTCCTCCCTAAAAAGATTGTCCTTAGGTAAGATGATCCAAGCCCAAATCTATGGGTTGGGTAATAGACTAAACTTTTAGGGTTTGGGCCAACTTGTTGATGACCGTTATTTATTAATTAGATAATTTGAAATGGGTAGCTAAAATATTTTTGATTTCTATGTATCATAACATTCATATCAAATCTAGGTATTTTAAATAAAATTAGTACATAACTAATATATCTTTTATATTTTTGCCTTCCTATAAGGTATATCTCGTCCGTATATTACCACTCATAATTAACTCTATTCAAATCAATAACGGCTTAACTAAACTGACATCTGTATAATGTAGAAAAATTTAAGAGGTTCGTGATTCAGATTATCCCACCCTAATTTGTACTAAAAAACTCTATTTAAAGTATATCAATTTAGTTACCACGCACCATATTGTTTAGGCTTGATTGACACTTTTGCAAGCTCTCCTTTCAATTTAAGTTAATCAATGAGAAATTTTATTTTTTATCTTTTGAAAAATACTATATTTTTAATAGTTATTTAAAGAATTATATATTTGTATTGTGTTATTTTAAACAAAAAAAATTATATAATTGTATAAGAAAAATAGTAATAATAAAGTGCTACAACAACTTGTAGCCCAATTAAATACACTGTGCATACATCGAGAACAATTGACATGTACTACTTCTCTATTATTACGAGAACATGTTATTTTTGAAAAGAAAAAATTGAAACAAAGCAAACTATGTGGGTGCTAGGATCTTGTCTGCATCAAGCTTCAATGGGTGCCCGGTGGCCTTCATGTCTAGCTTGCTTTTTCTTGGGGTGGCCTCGATATTTTCTCAATTTAATTTGTGTAAAAGATCCTTTTACTAATGTGGTGTCGAGCTTATTGTATTTTGATACTTAAGTTAGTACAATGAGTAACTATTTCAACAAAACACGAAAAAAAAGTAAGGTGAGATCTCTACTTTGAAGATTATTTATTTTCTCCTTTTGGGTAATCGAATGAGGCTTAAGTTAGTGCTCTTACATACATCTATGGTTACGATGTGACAATAGCGATGTTAGGCATGTTTCTGGTCCTAGAGATTACATGATATCAATTTGGACTTGATTTATTATTTTTTGATGGTATATATCCACCGGATCGATTGATCAGCCTAAATGCCCAAGACATTGATATTTTTCTTTTGGAACAAGCACTCCCATATGTCCTTGCTCGATATCCACTAAACTTGGACCCACATGTTGACTTTGGACCTTGTCTTGTACAATCCCAAACAACATGCAAAATTAATTATATTATATAAAAAACAGAAAGCTTTTTTTTTGGGGGATAAATACTTTTTAGCTTCAAAGTTTTGAAGAATATGTGTGTTTGGTCCATGAGTCTTAAAAATGTACCGTTTTAGTCTTTAGGTTTATAAGAATAGACTCACTTGATCACTCGGTTTACAAAATGTACTTTTTTTAGTCTTTGAATTTTTAAAAATAGGATTTAAAAAATCCCTCAAATAATTATATACTTTTATTTTAAATAATTATATGACATTTTAAGAAAAACAATTTCTAAATATCATATCCTTTCTAAAACTTTTATTTTTTCTTAAAAAAAAAAAAATACTTTTAGGTCTTTTAAAACATATTTTAAAAAACTCAGAGATTAAAATCTTAAACCATAGATTGACCAAAAAACTTAAAAGCTAATTGGTGAAGGTAAATTAAATTATATATTTAACATAAAAAGATACATTTTGAAAACTCAGGACCAAATGAGCCTATTTTATAAATATGGAGACTAACATTTTTAAGACTCTAGAACTAAACACATATCCATCAAAAGACTATGAAATTCTTAGGGTAATGGAATTCTTCAAAGTTATAAAGCCAACGAATCTTTATAAAAAGTTTCGGTGGTTGAAATCTAAAGAAATGAATTTCACAATCCAAAAAGTTTTTTTTTTTTTTTTTTTAAATTTTAAAACATAAGTTTTAGGGTTTTTATTTATTTTTTATTTTTATTTTTTTCCCTCTCTCTTTTAGGTAAAGTTTAACCAATAAGCTCGCCTTAATTTCAGGACTTAATAATAAAAAATAAAAAATTGTAGTACTAAAATTGTGGATTATTGTAACCACTAATTAGCCACAAAATTAAGGTAATTAAAGCCTAACCATTCTCAATTATTATTATTAATATTATTATTATTTTGCCTTCATAAATAAACTCCTTAATTACCCAAAAAAAAGTCGGTGATTTAATTATTATGCTTTAAACCCACATCTTTTATACTACATTTTCCTCTTCTCTTCGAACTACCAAAACAGAAATTAAATAATAATTATAATAATAATAAATAAGATTTAATTTTCTCTCAATTTTTTTTTTATCTTTATATATATCTTTAATCATTTCCCAATAGTTCTTATTTTACTTTTAGTGATCCCACACTTTTTTTTTTAATTTAAAAAAAAGTAAAAAAAAATGTTGGGATTGGGATCTTTTAGGATGAAAGTTATTAGTTTCACATCTATTAGACTTAAAGGAATGGATGGAGTTTGAATTGACCACTTTATTAAAATCTTCAAACTTAACTAACCCTACTTCTAAACCAACAAAGTTAGTTTCAACCTTCAACTAACCCTAACTGCACCCAAATTACTTTAAGTTGGTTGTTAGTAAAAAGACAACACCTCCTTCTACATCGGCACCAAATTAGGATGCTCGTATTATGATCCTCCTTCTATTATGCTCGTATTTTAATAAGCTTAATGCTTACAATTAAGATCTTATCACTTTCTTAAACCTTGTAGATGTAAGACCATTACTCTTCTAATATTTTGTCATATTTATTAAAAAGTAGGGACTAAATTGTCAATTTTTAAGGAGATAAAGAAAAGTTATTAGATTTCCTCAAATTTGAATGAAATGATGACGCTACATGCATATTATCTATAGTGTTGTAATTTCAAACCCTTTCTCGAAAGGAAAATGAACATAATCTTATACCGACACCTAAAGATATGATCAAAATGTCAAGTGTTAGATTATTCAAAACAAAAAGTGCATGTAGATAATATATGGATGTTGATCTTTCAAGTGTATGTATATCTAAGATTCAAAAATGTAATAAGAACATAAAATTTCATTGGAAAAGATGAATCTTTAGAACAAAAGAAGATAATTAAAAAAAAAAAAAAAAGGAGGATCTTTGTATAGAGATCTACAAGATTTGGTCAAAGAGAACAACATGGGATTGTTGAAGAGAAATTAAGGAGAAAGGTAAGGTTTTTGCTGATTTTATGTTTTTCAAAATTGAATTTTTAAAGTGAATATAATATTCAAATTGTCAAAAAGGGAGGCTTTTTTTTTAAAAAAATAATAATTTGTTTTTCTTTTTTCAGGTGAAATTGTGAATATTTTAAAAGCCATGGTAGCCAATGGGACATCATCTTTCTCAATTAAGCACCTCATCAAGTTGTTGCTTTGCTTTTATTATTATTATTATTATTATTATTATTATTATTATTGTTGTTGTTGTTGTTTTTATTTATTTTTTCTCTTTTTGGCATTTGTTGAGGTTAATCCATTGAAATGGTAGAGTGCTTTTTAAGATATTAAAAAAAAAAAAAAATTAAAATTTGCTATGACCATGTATTTCATGATGCCTTTGCTCAAGGAAAAAAGAACCAAACAAAAAGGACAAAATGAATTATTATTTTTTTTCCTAAAAGGTAGATTTTATAGTATGGTTCAGATTTTTGGTTTGAAAATGTTTATTTCGATTCTCGAGTTTTTAACTATGATTCAATTTGGTCGTTGAACTTTTAAAATGTCTATTTTAGTCTTCTTTCAAATCTAAAACTCGTTTCATGTTTTATCTTTATGTTGTTTTTGACAAATTAATGTGTTTTTGACTTTTGAGTATGTGTTCTAACGTGTAAATATAAATAAGAGTTTCAAGCAATATTGGATTAGAGATAAGCATTTGAAAAATGGATATTTAGATGGATAAAATAATAATGTACAAACCAACGTCATTTGTTTAATGTTTATGAACTATAATAGACATTATAAAAGCTTAGGAGTTAAAAGTAGAACGAAACGAGTTTAAAAACTGAAGTAGATAATTTGAAAGTTCGATAATCAACAAATCGATACAAATCTAAAAGTACTAGAAAAGACCCCTACGGTATTTAAGTAATTTATAATTGATTTTTGGGAGGTTGAAAAAGTGTTTTTATTCCATTAATTAAACAAAGTACTTTTTAGATCTTTTTCATAGTTAAATGGTCAAAGTGATTTTGAAAAATTTAAACTCTTTATAAATCAGCTTAAAATATTAGACTTTTGAGAACTTTTTTTTTTTTTTCCTTTTTCGACAAATAAGTATTTTAATTTGAAAGCACTTTTCTTCAAACTCATGCCAATAACAATTAAAAGTAACTAATTAAAATTAAAATTTAAAAATATTTATCATGTTTTGATTAACATTATTTTTTATGGGTATTTTTAACTATTAAAATGTGCTTTTAATTAGGGTTTTTTTTTCTTATCATGAATGTTTTATCATGTTTGATTTAAAGTTAATATAGTTTGAGTCTCAAATGTTCTTGTTAACTCATAATTGTCCTTTTTTTTTGGGGTCAAAATGCACATTAATTGTTTTTTATTTATTTATTTATTTATTTATAGAAAACCAATTTATATGTATTTTATAAATTGATTTTTAAAAAAATTAAATTAAAGACTTCTTCATTAATCAGTCATCATTACACATAAATTTTTCTTTTTTGCTTTTTTTTTTTTTTTTGTGAAAAACATAATTTCTTCTCTTAATAGCTCTCTATACACACTTTTTCTCACTTTCTTTTAGACATTTTTTTTCCTCAAAATAATTTTGAAATCTCAGTGAAAATTTAAGAACCCTAGAAGAACTGAAAGTTGTGTGAATAATATTTTTATATTTTCATGTGATCAGTTTTTTAAAAAAGATGTTTAATTATAGCGAAATGGACCAAAATATTTACAAAATATAGCAAAATTTCAGATTCCATCAATAACAGACATTAATAAACTTCTATTAGTGATATTGATAGATACTAAAAGACAATATCTATCATTGATAAAGTTTAAAATTTTATTATGTTTTATTAATATTTCAACAATTTTGTCATTTACAATAATTTTTTTTTAAAATTTTTTTTTTGTTTTAAAAAAACTATGCTGGAATTTATCGTTTGCTTCAAAATCTATTTTTGGAAAAATAGAATATACATTTAAAGAAAAAAATAAACTTAAAGTAAAAAAAATTCGTTATAATGTTTTGGTATGCGCTTGAAAATGGGAAATTGTAACTTAACATTTTAATTTTTTTAATAAATAGAAAAGAAATTGAAAATAGAAGGCAAAAAAAAAAAAAGTTTAAATATTATTACTTTAGTCCTTTTGTAGTTGTAGGTTTTGTTCATGTTACTTTTGGAAGCTTCAAAATATTCATTTTTCATCCCTATATTTTTAATTTTAGTTCATCTTATTCTTGATTTTTTTTAAAAAAAGAGATATTTTGAAAATAGAGGAACAAAAATGTCATTTTTTAAAATAGAAAAACAAAAAAAAAATTTACAAAATATAACAAAATTTTAAATTCTATTAATGATGAACACTGATAGACATTAATTGACTTTTATCAATATCCATCATTGATAAAATCTAAAATTTTGTTATATTTGTAAATATTTTTTGTTCATTTTGTCATTTATAATAATTTCCTTTTTCTAAAAGTACAACGATCAAAATAAATCAAAATTGAAAGTACAAAGATCAAGTGACCATTCTGAATCCGGATTGAAAGTATATATAAACTAAAACAATCATTTTAAAAGTATAAGAACTGAAGTGAGCTAAAACCAAAAGTATAGAGACCAAAGTAATATTTAATTAAACGAGAAACATATGTGTACTAATAAACATCGAGTGTCTAGTCTATCTTAGTTGTCATGATTGGATTGAAAAAAAATTGCAACATTTATTATAAGCAATCCAGGGTGATGATCAATAATGTAATGGGACAAGATACAGAAGTTTGTAGAAAGTGTAAATTAATTGTCACTAGATTAAGAATTTCCCTTATAATTTTTTTTATAAAAAAAAAATTAAACATTGACTCATAAATCTTAAAATTTTAAACATTTCCTTAACTATTATAATTTAAAACATTTATTCAATTCATGACATCTAACATGTAAACTATGATATATAAAAATTATAATTTTGGATACATTTAAAAATACATTATGAACACAAATTAATGACAAATATTACTAAATTGTACCATATAAATAAAATATATTTAAGTAAATTAGGTTAGGTAATCCGTACTTAAAAAAGAAATGAGTGAAAATAAATTAGAAAGCTGCATGCTTAAACATCATTACTTTGCATGTCGGAAAGATTGATATATGTATATATATATATATATATATATATATATATGTATATATATATATATGTATATATATTAATTATTCTGTTAAACAATCTTTTCACTGCTTCTTTTGTTATAACCAAAAACTAATTAACTAATTTTATATAATTAATTAATCAGGTTTATGGGATTTATTAATTATGATTAATCATAGAAAAAGAGGAGGGGAAATTAATCAAATATAGAGATTCATTTGTCGGAGACTCATGGGGTCTTCCCACTATGAAAAAAAAAAGAATTAAAGGGAGAGGTTGGGTTAGATTAAAGTAAAGTAATTATGATTAACTTAAAATTAACTAATTAATTAATTAATTAATTAGTGTAAGTTGAAAAATATATATTTCCTTAAAACTAAAGGGTACTCATTCTTTTTGGATATTCGCATGCATGGCTTAGCCACGAGGACCCATTTTCAAGTTAACTAATAATAATTATTACTTTAATTAATTTCTCTTTTTCTTTCACTAAATTCCAATCAACATATCATATCATATCATGTATACAATTTTATTGGCAATTAACACTCATTTTCATCATGATATATAAATGAAAATATGAACTCTATCATGTACATTATTTGAAAATAAATAAATAAATCAGTTAATACATAGCATCATGAAAAAAAAAAATAGGTAATATTAATATTTATAAAAAGAAAATGGTAGAGAATTTAGGGGTTTAAGATAATTGATGGCATTTTATACATGTTTACGTTGTTTATACTCCAAAGATTTTTGGTCCAGATTAAATATTGTATCTTATATTATATAGTCTATCTATTTGACGAATGAATAACGTACTCCATTTTTATCTATTTAAAAGTAACATCATTATGAGGCTATCCTTTGACTCATTTGGATTGGATAGAATAGCAAAGAATCTTAAAAAATGTGGCAAAAAATTAAGATCTTCTATGAGAGGAACATCATCTCATTTACCTGCAAATTTGGTGTGCTAAATCAAATTTATTTTGTAATTATGATTCTTGAGCATCTCACTTTAGAAGAACCAAGCAACCTCACCCCTCCTTAGAAGATAGATGAGTTACTCTTTCTTATTCATCGGCGAAGAACTTTTATCACGACTTTCATGTCAATAACATAATTGTGTAGCGTAATAAAACTTGAGATTAAAAGTAAATAAAAATTAAAGCAAACATTATTTAAAAAGAGGAAAAATTGAAGTAATCTATTTTTTGGAATTATTTTCTATCTTAGAAGAAAAAATGAACCTCTTCGTCAACATCTAATAATATTAGGTTCATATATATGAATGAAGATTATGTTGACATACCTCAAAATTCTTGAATAAAATGATTAGTTCAAAGTAATAATGATTCATATCCTATAATACTATACATGAAATCTACAAGGTTTAATAATATTTAAAAGTTATAATAAAGATTAAGGAGATTACTCAAGCATGAAGATAAAGATGAAGTGTATATATATACAAATAGGATAACATGGAATATATATATATATATATATATATATATATATATATATATGTAACATGCAATAAATTGGGTTTAGACATGAAAATAAATGATGACTTTGATAGAACCCTAAATGTCATATATTCTACTATGGCCCTCCAATAAGTGATTAACAAAGACAACATGGTTTGCTTTTGCTTTGCTTGCTTCTACTTTACTCTCATTAATTCCTACACCAAAATTATATTAATTCAAAAACTAAAAATCTCATTCATAAATTTTAAAGATAAGAGAGCTCCCCATTGCCCTACAATGTCTTCTTACATCACTTATGTCTCCCCTATGTTGATATTATTATACAACCACATATATAAAGGGGAAAAAAACTAAATAAACTGTCAAACTTTGAGAATTATTAAAAAAAAAAAAAAATCATATTTCTTAACGTATTCATTAAAAAAAAAAAAAACTCGATCAACCAAACCTAACTCGAGTGATTTGAGTTGTGTTGGGTTTACTCAAATAAATGAAAGTTTTATGAATTGAGTTGGTTTATGAGTTCTCATGTAAAGTAACCCAAACCAACTCAAATTAACCTAACCTTATTATTTATGAATCAATTATTTTTTGGATAATAATAATATTCTATGTATTTGGAGTGGAAGAATTAAAGCTCTAATTTCGAGATATATTATAAGACATACACTACACTTGTTGAGCTATGCTTCATTTTGGCTACAAGATAATAATTTTATATACAAAATTTGTTTTAACAATTGGGAAAGAAAAATGTAATAATATTAAATTGAAATTGAGTTACTAATCCTAACTAAATATATGAAAATAATTAAACAAATTTTTTACGTATTCACATTTTACTTATGTTTAGAACAAAATTGGAAAAAATAACCCCGAACAAGTGGAACTAACTCAACCCAAATATTTTACAGTTGAGTAGGGTTAAGTTCATTATTTAATTAATTAGGGTTTTTAGGTTAAGGGAAGTACCACTCAAACAATTAGGTTAGATTTAAAAAGTGTTTCAACCCGTCCAACTCAATCGATGATAAAAATGTGTCATCTTAATTTAAATATCTAACCGCACCTATCGATTCGCTTTAATCACGATATACATTAAAAATAATTAAAAGAATTTGGAGGTGTGGAGGGAAAAATGTGGGTGCCCCTACAAATGAACAAGTTGCTGGTTGTTGGCAAAATTATAATTTTGGTTTTAGTCATACCAACAAACTAATAATAGAGAGATTAGAAGGGGAGGGTGTGAGTCACGTGAGTTTGCTATAAAAAAGTATGGAAATTTCACATCCTTGCCTCTTTTACAAATTTGTTCCCCTCTTCTTTCCTTTTTTTTTTTTAAAATTAAAATTAAAAAAAATAAATTGTACTAAAACCTAAGCCCTGCCACGTGGCATGTCGTTTGCTCTTGAGAAATTGCATGTGACTTTGCCCTTTCATAATCTTATGCAAATCTATCTATTCTCTCTCTCTATCTCACCCTTCAATCAAACCTTTACAACTTTTTCTTAAAAAAAATTATTGATTTTTAATTTATTTTAGAAAAATTATTGTAACGGACAAAACGGTTGAAAATATTTTTTTTTAAAAAAGCAAAATTTCATATTATATCAATGTTATCAATGCACTATTAGTCACAGATAGAAGTCTATCGATGTCTATTATTGATAGAATCGAAAATTTTGTAAAAATTATGTTAGAATTATGTTTTAGTGGGAGATATTTCAAATATGTACCTTATTTTATGGTCACATGAGGAGGGGTCTTAATATGGGGAATATTTAATATTTGTAAGAATCAAAATGAAAAATGGTTGGAGAAAGAAAAATGTGTATTGAGAAATTTACAATTCTTTACAAAACAAATAGACAAACAATTTGTTGAATGTTATGGTTTTGATAATTGTTTGATCATCATCATTTTTTTTCTATTCTAACCTATTTTTATTATTAAAAATACATTAATAAATTCTAAAGAGAGTTTGAAAAATAAGAATCTATTTGTTAATTTTATATTTTTGTAGGTTTTAGAAAGCTAAATCATGAATATTATTTTATATCAATTTTTGTATTTAGTTCAATTTTTAATAAGACGTGGATTTTCTAAAAAAAAAGGAAAAAAAGGAAAAAAATGACGTGGGAAACTTTATTTAAAAATAAAAGTTTTAAAAATAATTCTTCTAAAGTTTGAAAATCTAGATACCAAAAGTTTTGTAGAAAGTAGATTATTATTTTAAATATAATTGTGTGCGTAATTTTAAAATAAAAAAAAGGGAAGAAAAAATAGCAAATTAAGCAAAATTATGGTAAATATGCATGATTTTAAATATTCAAGTTATTGATTTGTACACTCCCTTTGTTGCAGTGAGCTTTCTCTATTCGGTTTAGAGGGCATTGTAATTGTTTTGAAGGTTTGTCAATCTAGTTGAGATATTTGAGTATATTTACTGAACTCTCTTATTCTCTGTGTGTTGATATATTTCTTTTCATAACTTAAACATATGTATTTCGGTTAAAACATATTTTAGGCTAAAAAATTGAGAGTTCAAACACTTCTTGAGATAAGAATCGATTCAAGAATAGTGAACTGTTGATGAAAATTTTGTTTGAAAAAATATATTAATATTTTATTTCAAGTTGAGAGTCCATATTGCTAGCAAAGTAAAGTGGAAGCTCCTTTATATACGTACCTTATGTTGTGGATTTGGGACCCAAGAGCTACTTATGTTTAGAGGGGTGAGGAGATAGATAAGTCACATTCGGTGATATCTCCACGCGCGTACGTGCCGCAATTCGGTCGAACGGACGAGGTGAGGAGTAATAATATTATTTTTGTTAAATATTTATTTTAATATAAAGTTATTTTTCAAAAGTTTTTCTTTGAGGCACTAAGAGGCAAGACGTTGAGATCTTGTCACACGTTTGAGAGGCAAGGCACTGAGATCTTGTAACACGTTAATGGGTGAGACGTTCTAACCGCTTACAATGTTGATTGTTGAAGCGTGACACTTTGACTTAACCGTTGAGGTGTTACGTTTTGACATAATCGTTAAGGCATTACAGATCTCAGGCGACTGTTGAGGCATTACAAAACCTACCACTATATATATTTCATCTCCTCGTCTCATTTGTATCATCCGAGAACAAATTTCCGTACAAATCTCTAAAAAAAAAATCTCTCTCATTTTAGTTTTCGAGCAAAGTCATTCACGTGTGTTTAGTATTCCGATTGATTCCAGTGCATCCCTATCAAGTATTTTGGATGCTTTATCCTAGAGACGGCGTGACAACATCAAGAACTATTTGCACTTCGAGTAGAGCCGCAAAACGTCTTAAAGAGAGCGTGATCTGCAACAACTTTCTTTTAACAACTTTCTGTTTTGCAGTTAGGCGGTCAGTTCAGGCGTCCACAAGTCCAGGCGTTCTGTTTAGGCATCCACCAACTACGCGACCACAAGTCTAGGCATTTCGTCTGAGCGACCACCATCTAGATTAGTCTTGGCGTTCAGTCTAGGCAACCAACTCATTAGGTGATGAGTTCTTGGCTACATACCTTAGACGTTCAACCTTCATTACCAAACGTTGAGTTCAACGCATTTTGCTAGATGTCCAGTACTTGCACCAACACGAACTCTAAAATCTACATTATTGTATGGAGTTATAGCAAGCTATCTCACATTAAAAAAAAATGAAAAAAAAAATCTCATGATATCTAAAATATACCCGAGTTACTCCTCTCATCCCAACTAGTTTCAAGATTGAAATTCATATCTGCTTTGTAAAGAATTTGTAATAAAATTAAAATAATATTTGTAGTCATTTATGCAATATTTGAATTGTGAAAACTTACATAGCTAACCCTTTTTCTATACACTTTATGAAATATATACCCCACTAAGTTAATTACTATTAATTCTACCCCCACAAACAAAATCTTAAATTTAATATATAACAATCAACAAAACATACCACGACTTCAAATTCTTATTAAAAATACAATTTAATTATATCAACACCCTACCTAATATTATGTACCATATACAAAATTTAAAATCTTCTAACCACCCACCATGAAATCTAAGTAATAGAAAATGTAAAAATTTGTTGAGCGTGACTAAACTGACGTTACGTCTATACTATCAACTTCGAGATTAGAGATTCAATTCCTTCACACCAAACTTTAATTACAATATCTTTACAAAAAATCTAGAATCTTTAAAATTTATTCCCGCATGCCTGTATATAGATTGAACAATGTTCACGATAAAAAATCTCTAATTTTGTTATATTGAGTACAATAATTATAGGGTAGGAACGAGTCAATTATCGAGATAGCAACAATGCTTATAACATTCTATGAGTCAATTAAAGTTCTAATTAAAGGTTTATCTTTTTTTTCTCTCTCTCATGGCCTAATTAATTAAATTAAAACATATTTGGCTAACAATAGATTCGAACAATAATTCAAATAAATAAATTCATCCTAATAATAAGATTGATAATAAAAGTGCACAACTAAATTCCAACCAATATAAAGAATTAATTTCAAGAACTAATTTTGTTTTTGGAATAGAATAACAATAGCTTAAATCTCTAAACTTCTATCAATAATAGCATAACATTTTATTAATCTTCTTAGATACTTGCTCACTATAATACAAATATTTAAACTTTTATAATAAACTGACGAGGATTCATTTAATTTTTTTAATATAACAATTGTGAGAATGAGAGATCGAACTTAGCTCATATCTCTATGATGAAAAGTCATATCAATTATCAATGAGCTAACCTTTGTAAAAAAATTGTAAGAAAGAAAAATTTGAATTTGAATTTAAAAATTATAATTTTAAGTTAGAGAATGACGCATTTGAACAAATTGATATTGTTAGGTGACAATCCTAAAAGATTTTTTTAAAAAAAAAATCCTAAAAGAAATTATTGATATTGCTAGAAAAGCATAATTTTATTTTATTATTCTTTATATTTCATTTAATTTAAGGCTCATTAATTAGAATCTCTATTAAATTAATTTAACAAGGACAGGTCATGTATCAATACATAAAGTATCTCTATGTCGCTATCTTATTATTTTAATTTTTGTTATTTATATCATCTTTTTTTTAAAAAAAATATTAAAACTTTTTATTTTATTAAAAAAAATTATTTAGTATCTTTTCAAGAATAACAATGACAAGAAATGTTTTTAGAAGTTGTGGAGTTCGCATAATTATATTAATTATGGTATTATTCAACCACAATCATTTGAATTTTTAATAAAATTTTAAACCAATTTATTTATAAAAGTTTTAAATTTTCTATGGACACGATCCCAAAGTTTAGGGAATATACATTAAATCAAATTAAAATAAAATAATTTCAAGGTTTAATCCAAAATTTTTAAGTATATCCATTCCATTAATTTCTTGAATTTTTAAAATATTTAATTCCACAATCAAATAGAGAATGCAATAGAGTAATATAATAGATTATTTCTTCTTTTAATAGACAAAAAAAAATGTATATTTAATATGGCTACTTCAATGTGTGGTTGCTTCTCCCTCTAGAAATGGATATGCATGATTATATCATCATAATCAACTCTCACAAAAATTCTATTTCGAATATAAAATCACCATACTCGGCACTTGGTTCGAATCTAGATTCGGTATTTGATGACCTCGATATTCTAACTTCAACTTGACAATGTCACCTTTATTTATCTGGAAGATTTTTCAGTATGTTTTGTCCTCACTTACATGATTTGTAGAAAAATTTCTAGAAGGTCACTTAACATGGTATTGCTTCAAGCTAAACATGTTTAATTTTGAAGCTTCTATGATTGAGCTACCGAAAATAAAGGTACACATTATTGATGTTGGTAATGATTTTCAATTCTTTTAAGTTTTTTCTTAATTAACTATACTTTCTTATTCCCAGGATTCCTCTCATTCTATATATCATCATAGTTTACTTATGTCCCTCTCCTAAACTTGGATCGTTACAGTAACATTTTTATTACTACAAAATAATTATTCTTTTTGTTCTTTTTAAGAATAATTATTTCTTATGTTATTTAGGAGGACATAAATGAACCAAGATCACATCCGAATGACAGGGATATTGAGAACATGAAAGTATAGTTAAGGAATGCTTAAAATAATTGAATTTCACTGCCTATATTAACAATGTGTATCTTTTTTTTTTTTTGGCTCAATCATAGGAACTCCATAGTTAAGTGTGCTTAGCTTGGAGCAATCCTATATTTGGTGACCTCTTGCAATGAGAAAATTGAACCCTTAAACTTATACAAGTGTTAAAATTTGACTATAAACTTACAAATTATATAAGTTTGAGAGTTCATTTTTCATCGTTTTCAGTGTTCATTTTCTATATCAATTGTAAGTTTGAGAGTCTAATTTTAACACTTGTATAAGTTTGAGGCTTAGTTGTTACAGTTAAAAATTTTAAAGATATATAATTGCAACTACCATAATACTTCAAATGTGGTTTTTGCAATTTGCCTAAAGTGTTACTAATGAATGGTATAATTGCAATTAGACCTCTTCATTAATTAAAAATAATGTTGATGTGTGCTTTAAAACAATCGAGAATGACATGTGTATAATTTGAAGCACTTACAAAGTAAAAAATATTAGAGCAAATTGCAAGAACCACCTAAAATATGGTAGTAGTTCTAATTATACCTTCAAATTTCATTTATAAAAATTGAGTCAAAACTAAACCATAAACTTAATAAATTGTAGAAATTGTAACGATTGTACAAGTTGAATGGTTCAATTTCTATAACTATTATAAGTTTGAGAGTTCGATTTTTACATTTGAAAGTTTGATAGTGTAATTACCACTACCATTCGTAAGTGGTTCTTACAATTTTCTTGAAATATAATGTTATTAAGGATCGATATCTTTTTAGTAGAACAATTGTGAGAATGAAGGATCAAATCTCCTACCTCTAGAATGAAAAGTCACATTAATTATTATTGAGCTAAACTCACTTTGACTACTAGCGTTATTGACATTAGGCATGCAACGAGGGAATGACACATGCATGTAAGGGTAGGAAACGTGTCGAGATGTGATAAGTGAATGAAATTTGTGATTTTTTTTTTTTTTTTTTTTTGTTTGGAGAGTAAGCTAAGTGAGAGAGGGGAGAGTGTCCTTTTGTAATTGGCAATCACATGGAGTTGTGGATTGAGACATGTACAAGCAAGGCCCACTATGTTAACTCAAAAACAAACACATTTCTTCAAGCCCACTTGAGTTTAATCCCCAACTTGGGAACATAAAAAACAACTGCACTTGTTATATTACAAAAAACTCTTTTCCCTCTTGAAAAAAAATAAAATAATTAAATAAATAAATAAAAAAAAACCAACCCAACTCCCCCACTCCTTTCTCTAAATCAATTGTCTTATTCACATCCAACATCTCCCATCTCTCTCTCTCTCTCTCTCTTTAATTTCTCTCTCTCCCAAGTTTTTCTTCTTCTTTGTGGTCCTTCCTCTTTATAACTCTCTTATCACTTCCCCCCCTTCTTCCTTCCTTCAAACCTTCCTCTCTTCTTCTTCTTTCTCCACTCTCCATAAGCACTTTCCCCTCTTCATCCCTTCTTTCCAAACCAAACCCTAATTCAACATCACTTTTACAACATGTCTAGCAGAAGATCAAGGCAGTCAAGTGCTTCTAGAATCAGTGATGACCAAATCATTGAACTCGTTTCCAAGCTTCGCCAACTCGTTCCCGAGATTCGCCATCGTCGCCCCGACAAGGTACTTATCTTTATACTCAAAATTCCAATACTCGGACATGACAAAGATGCTTTAAATATGTGTCAAACAACGTAGTTGAGATGACCAAGTACCCCTATCGATATACTCTGTTCTATTCCTCTAATTTCTCGTCGGGTGTAACACATTTTAAGTTTTTAACCTAGATGAAATCTTGGTAATAAAAAATTCACCTTTAAAAAAAACTAGACTTGACCCGGATATCATGGGAAGACATTAAACTACTAACCAAGTTTTCTTTTTAGGAAAATTAAAATAAATAAATAAAAAAGAAAGTTTATATGTTGCTTTAAGCTAAAGATTCTCATTGTCTTGATGGGGGGTTCACATTTGACTCTATTATACACTGAATTCATGCCACCAATTCATAATGTACGGTCTAAAGAAACTTCATTGGTCTAGTCAATTAAAGAATTTAACAAATTAACATTAAGCTAAGTAAAGTAATTTTAAATTCTTTAATTTTTAATTGGATGTGCCATAAACATGATTAAATCAAACCCACTTGATTATTCAAAATAGGCAAAACAGACAATACAAAAGTACAACCAAATGTTTGCTTTTTTGTTTAATTTCATATTTGACTTTATTATATATATATTATTCTTTATTTTAATTAATTAGGTTTCTTAATTATTATTATTTTCCTTTTTTTTTTTTTTTTTGTCTTTTCAATTTCTTTCAGGTATCAGCTTCAAAAGTGCTTCATGAGACTTGCAATTACATTAGAAATTTGCATAGGGAAGTGGATGACTTAAGTGAAAGACTCTCTCAACTTTTATCAACTATAGATGCCGATAGTGCAGAAGCAGCCATAATTAGGAGCTTAATTATGCAATAGGATCAAGAACAAGAACAAGAACGACAAGGCTGTTGGGTTTGGTAATCATATATATATTTTAATATAAGATATTTATATATAAGATATGATGTTACTATGTTATTTATAAGGGTTTCTTTTTTTTTTTTTAAATTTTTTTATTTCCTTTTCTAGGTTTTTGGTCGCTTAGATCAAAAAAAGGGTGTATTTTTCCATGAAAAAGAGAAACGTCCCTTTATTATTATTATATATAGGGGATGTAACTAAAATGTATAATAGAAGGACTTACATTAGTAAAGCCTTCTTTATATATTTATATATTTATATATATTTATATAAATACACCCAAAAAAAAATGTACCATCTTCTCACTTTTATTAATTGAGAGAAATGAATATCTAATTAGTCTATTTTTTATATCTGTTTTTCCCCTCAAAGTGTACTCTTTTCTTCATTTGCAAGGACCTTAACTAATTTACTAATTAAGCTAATTAATTAAGTCTCTAATGGGACAACCCAGCTAATTAATTAAAATTAAAAGTCCTTAGCCTTATCATCACATTTTCTATGATAATTAATTCAAGGACAGGAAAGTAAGAAATTAAAGGGAAAGCAAAAAAAAAAAAAAAAAAAGGGCTTAATTCATGAAAAGGGTTTTGTTAACTTTTTGTTTCTATGTTGGGCTTGGACTTTGGAGGTTAAAGAGTCAAGGAAAAGTTGTTGAATTTCCATGCATGGTGGAAGGTTTTTTATAGCAATCGACTCAACTTTAGTTGACCTAAGAAAAATCGTAAATTCGTAACGACGCTGTCACAATGTAGTTATGTTATTGTAATTGATAAATGTAAATCTGAAGAACTACGTGTTTTTGATATATATCTATCGGATATAATGTAAATTCAAGATATTTTAATCGATCGTTTTGGTCTCATGCTTTTGACTATGTAGAGTTATGAACCACGTTGTAAGTGACAACATATTTTCCAATAATTTATGATGTTTGGAGGGACTATTTGAGATCAGAGAGTTGCATGCATGGAATGGTTGGAAAATAAAATTACTCAATTTGATTTTAGAGATCAATCACTATTTGGAAAGTGACTCAACTTTTTTGCAAAATCTTGTTGCTGTCGGTCGTTGAAAATGACCCATCACTTTGAACACCTTAGCCACCCAAAATAAAGTTCTTGGTTCGACCAACCAAATATATATATATATATATATAACAATTATATCTATATATATATATATATATATATATAACAATTCTCAATAATATATTTTATTTTAGTTCTTCTTTTTCTTAATATAATCTTTATTCCATATGCATACACTTTTTACCTCTTGTAGCTAGCTTTATAACATATTCAACCGATAACATTGTATATTTTATTTTCTATTTCTGAAACCAACGTAGTCGAGCATCTCATTTAGATTAACATATTATTTTTTGTATATCAATTTTGTCTCTAGTTAAAACATTGTGAAATTATTAATCGGATTAGTAGTAATTAGTCGGAAAAATGAAAAAACTTCACAATTTTTATAATGATGCATGGATTACTCCTCTAATTGTCAATTAATTTTGACGAGATGAAACCCTATTAGTTTTTTTTTTCAATATGGTATTAGAATTCTTGAAACTCAAGTTATAGATATTCGATCTAAAAAGGAAAAAAGACACCATTTCAAAAATAATGTCAAAGATTTCACGTTAAAAAGATGAGGAGACTCGTAATTGGCAGGTTTTATCTACTAGTTACTTAGAAAAGTTATATGATTAGTGATTAAATTTCATTTTGGTTTAGGTTTACATCATATTACTACAAGAGAATTGTTAATCAAAAGTCATTAGAACAAAGATTTTCTCCTTGGTCCAAGTAGGATTGATATTGAGAGACTACTTTTTGTCTTCATTGAGACTTCTTTGCATTAATGACACAAAATTAATGGCTAACTTAATTTATTTATTTATTCTTTTGTCCAAGGGTGTTCAAGAACTTTGATATTTCAAGAATCAATTCAATTGTCACAATCAATTAAATTAATTAAACCCTCATCCTACAAATCGTTCTACCTACACATTTCCTACGAATTTGAAAATAATCTTGAAAAGTCGATAAAACAAAGGAAATAAATAAGTGGAAAGTAACGTTTATGAACTCAATTTGTTAAAATAAAAACTAAAAAATTGAGGGTTGTTTGATAACCATTTAAGTCCACTTAGTAGCAATTTGGTTTTTTATCTTTAGTTTTTTAATGATAAGCTTTTTAAACGTTATTTCCATCTACAAGTTTTAAGGTTTTTTATTTTTATTCCATTTCTTCTATTTTATAAAAAAACCAACCTAAGTTTTGAATTTTTTTTTAAAAAAAATCAGAAACTTGTTTATGGCTTCTGAATTTGACTAGAAATTCAAGTGTTGTTCAAAATTGATGAAAGTCATAATAGAGAAATTGCGAGAAAAAAAAAACAAGCATAAATTTCTAAAATACAAAATCATGTGTTAAGAAATCAACAATCAAAGACGAACATAAAATGTAAACGGATAATAGAGAATTCACACAAAAATTTACATAGTTAACTAACAATGTTTTAACTACATTCACAAATAGAGGAGAGAGATCAACTAGTTTTATTATGGAGAAAAAATCAGTAAACACCTCTGGGGTTAGACAATTTATTTAGCATACTTCTTAACTCCAAAACCAAAATTCCAAATAACTCAAATAATACAGAATACAAATACAAATTAGGTCAGTTCAGAACACCATATATCAAATTCAAAACATTCCACCATCAAGATCAAACGAAACGAAGCCCTAAATAGTTAAGAAATGAGCAACGATTCATAATGAAAGTAGGTTAGAAAAGATGTGTGTGTATGTATACATATAAGGGTAAAAGAAGTTTGGTATATGGTATCAAAAGAGAAGTGGGGGAATTTTAGAAGGGTAGTTAAAAAAGTTAAGAATCCAACCCGTGAAGGTGAAGAAAATTAGGAAGGAAGGAGAGAGTGATTGATGGAACAAATATATATATATATACATATAAGATAAGAAAAAAGAGGGATGGAAGAAAATATCTTTAGGTATCTTTTTGATGAGGAGACATAAAAGAGGGGACAAAGGAACAGAGTTTTGCAGTGGGTAGTTGAGGCATTTTAGGGTTTAAGAAGTTTTTTTTTTTTTAATTTTTTTTTTTTTTTTGTGAAATTTAGAGAGGAACTAAAGAAAAAGGAAAGGGGATGAGATTTTTGTTGGCAGCAAGTGTTTTCCTATAATATGATGTTACCTTTTTATTTTAATCATATACCCTTCTTCTTCTTCTTCTTCTTCTTCTTCTTCTTCTTCTTCTTCTTCTTCTTCTTCTTCTTCTTCTTCTTCTTCTTC
>JBBPDJ010000026.1:1918376-1958366 GCA_037974625.1 Cucumis cinereus
TTCGATGCAACCCTAAATTAATAAATAATAAAATTATTATTTATTAATAAATAATAATAATCTTTTATTATTATTATGTATTCCAAATTTCACCAAATCAAATATTTTTTTTTCCAAATCAAATAAATCTTTTCTTTTTCCTATTCCAAAACAATCAAATTTTTCTCATGGATCTTTTCCTTTTCCTAATCCAAATCAATCAAATCTTTCTCTCTTTTTTCTCAATTATCTTTTAACCAAAAATAATTAAATATATATGCCCATATATATATTTAATTTCTTAACCAAAATAATTAACATAAATCTTTTCATTTTCCTATTTCAAATCAATCAAATCTTTCTCTCTTTTTTCTCAATTATCTTTTAACCAAAAATAATTAAATATATATACTCATATATATATTTAATTTCTTAACCAAAATAATTAACATCCCAAAACAAATTAGATTCCAAAATAAATCCAACTCATTATTTTAAGATAATTAACCTAAAATTATCTCAAATTTTTGAGATGTTACACACACTGTATGTGCTATTATCGCAAATGATACTGTATTTCGTCGCAAATACAAGGTATTTATCGAATGTTATCATGTTGAAAATTTGTTGCCCAATTTTAAATATACTGTACACTTACTAGGATAATTTTTATTTTAAATGTTTTTGGTTTATAGGGTTTTTTAAAAACATAATTTATTTTAAAAATATTATATTTTTTATAGTTACTATATTTATTTAATAATTATTATTTATAGGAATATGGTTAAGATTTGATAGGTATGATTTGAATTATATAAATATTAGAATTTAAAAATATTTGTTTTTTTAATAATAGTAAAATATGGGTGGTTAGGATTTAAATTTTAGATGGGTGGAATTAGTTAGGGATATTTTGATAAATCATTAATTCATAATTAATAATTTTAAAATTCATTTTGCTATTTTTATAATTAAAATTTTTTTGTTACTATTTTTCAAAATGAAACTTTATATTTTGTTATTTTTATTGTTGCCCCATAAATTTATGTAATGATAGAAATATAGCACGTGAGCTTCTAGATTTGTATATGCAGTACTTAAACTTTTTTAGAAAATGTCCAATAAATCCATGAATTCTTAATTTTTGTACTTCTTAAAAAAATTATTAGGCATTAATTTTACTTTTTAAAAAATTAGACATTAAATTTAACTTCGTGTCTAATAAGTACTATTAGACATCTTTATATTAATGACAAAAACAATTTTTTTTGTCTAATAAAACCATTAATTAATAATCAGTTTTCATATTTATTAGATATAAATTTGAAAGTTTATAGATCTATTACACATTTTCAAAAAACTTAGGAGAGTAAAGATTGAAATTTACTATTCTAATTTTGGTTTTAAATGTCAGTTAATTTGCATTTTATGAACCATGACGGACTTAAATATCCATTTTTGAAATGTTAAATTAGAACTAATGACGATGACGATTTTTCTTAAATTTCACTTATAATGATGATTTCTATTAGGTTAAATCTGTCGTCAGTTGACAATTGTCATACATTAGCCATTATATATAATGTCGGTTGTAAACTGACATAACAGAAACCAATCATCATAGACGTATCAATGGTATGGGTACAATATCAGTTTAAAATTGACATTATATCTCTTGATATATATAATAAATTCGTAAAGTTCGAAATTTAATATACTAACACATTTACAAAGGGAGATCCTTTTTATGTTTTATTTTTGTGAGAATAAAGAAGGTGAAAAGATTGATAAATTCAAAGAAACAGGGATGAAGAAAGGGAAATAGAGGAAAAACAAAAGTTGTCGACAACCAACGATCCTAGGCAGCCTATCAATAATAATAACTAACTATCACTGACAATTATTCATCAGTCAAATACGATTATAGTGGTTGTCGTCGACGATCACTACAATCATCGATAATAATGACGACCAACATTGAAGGTAATGACAATCAAGTACCGCGATGGTAAAGATGATTGGTCGTGATGGTCATTCATGAAATTTAGCTGATGATTAGTGCTGACAGTCTCAACAACCATTGATAAGAGGATGAGAATTTTTTCTCAAAACCATGACATTCATTTAAAAAAAAAAAACATGTTTCAAAGCTATGAGTTTTAGACTTCTTATTCCCAAGAGTTTTATTCCAATAGTCCTGAAAGAAGCTTGGCTTACAAAGTTGAACTCATGGCCCAAACACGCCCTTTAGTGGATACGTGCTCTTTTGGTTTCTTCATAGTTTTGCTCTTGATTAAATAGATACTAACCAAAAAAATCAGATACCAAAAACATTTTTTTCGAAATTGTTTCTTATCTATATCATTAGTTTTTAGATTATAAATTAATAGTAAGTTAATGCTGCGTTTAGATCACTAGACACGTAATAAATCAAATGTAATACGAAAATGGCTCCATTTGATTACCTTTGATGTTGTTTGCTAGTGTTTCAAAATCGAAATAAGAATATGAGGCTCACCTTGATAATGTTGAAAATACGTTATCTTATTCTGCATAAATCGAATCGTTCTGGTATTTTACATGTCTATTCCATGATTTTGTAGGTATCGAGCTTAATTCAAGTCATTCTTGGCCTTAATGTTCATTTCAGGATTAAATGAGCATTATTGGAGGTTTAGAGCATCAACGGGGCAAAAAATACCATGTCAAGCATTGAAGCCACGGTACCACGGCGCTGCATGGCGTCGCGGTGCCTAAGGCAGAATAGATGGAATTCAAGCAAAGCACACCGCGACGCTACCTCATTAATTTGTTATAATCCCTAGCCGCCAGCCCTTGGGAGATAAACTTTTACACGCAAGCTTTCACATTCTTCACATAAACTCTTGGCACTATTTTGATTTATTGAATTGAAGACTTTCTCATGTCATTTTTTACACTTTTGATGATGTATCGTAGCTAAGGTACACTTTTCTAGCTTGGATCGGTAGGATACTTTCTCTATCTCATTGTTTGTGAGCTTTTGAACTATGATCTTGATGTATCGATGATTTTTTTAGACATATTATCGGACGTTTGAAAATGTATGTTTCCCGCTTGAATTCATATACAATATCGTGACACTTGATTACATTGACTTTCTAGAAACAAATGGTCGAGTTAGCTTACAATTCTAATTAATTAGAAGAGTATTGCTCTAACCGACTTAGGATCAAATCATTAGAATAATTAGCTAGGCGCTTGTAAGTTAATTGTTCACCCAACTTGCCCTAGATCTTAATGTGATTAATGTAATTCAAAAACATGTATGCTTCATCTTGTTGAGTTTCACTAAATTGTAGTTCAGAACAATTTTGTTAGCATTTCTAATTAAATTGGTTGGAACATTAAGATCTAGTAATGGAAATGTCATGATCGAACAAATCGAAATAGAGAGTTCTGTTCAGACCAAGCTAGGATCTTTTATTCATTGAATTTTACAATTCATTTTTGTCTTGCAATTTAATTTTGTTGCACTTGAAAACAACCATAAACCTGCCCTCCTTGGTTACCTCGGTTGAAAACGATTTTACTAGAGAACTTTATGTGCTCCCTAAGTTCGACTCGGACTTACCACTAAGACTAATGTTTGGTGTGTGATTCGATAATTTATTTGATACAGATTTGGAGAAGAAATCCATCTGCCGCACCTTCAAGTCTGAAATCAAAAGTTGCATTTTAATTGAGCATTACGTTTATAAACTATTTTAGAATATTGTTACCATTACCATTACTTTTACACATACCATTTACTGTTACAATGGGAGAAACATGAAAATACAACAATTACTATTACCATTATCGATTGACCCTAAAGGTAACGATAAAGGTAAGTCTAAGAACACAGATCACATTTGCAAAATATTTAGATGAACATAGTAAAAATAATAATAATTTAACTACACTTATAATTGAGACCCATTATAATTCATTCATCGATAAAATTGGTTTACATTTTGGATCGATAAACATGATCTAATTAGATTACGGAGTGTTTGGAAGTTGGAAGTATCCGTTAGGAAAACGAAACGATGCCGTATGCTGTTGCACTAGTGTACGAGCTTAAAAGCTACAGAGTTTGATGATGGGGGGATTCTCTGCCAACAGAAAAACTCTCAACGAAGAAGATAAGACTTTATTCGAAAACTCATTGCTTCTTCAATCACTCTCTCTCACACGCTCCAATACATATTCTTCGTGCTTTACACGCTCCTTTCAATACAATTTTCAGTACAATCACCAACCAAATTGATCCCAAAAACCAAAAAATGTCGGCTTAATTTTCTGGTTTCAGCTCAGCCCCCCCTTCCCCGGCCCCCTTCTTCTCTTCTTTCTTCTCTCAGAGCTTTCAAACAGGTACGCCATGACAGAACTTCCCATTAATTTTTTGAACTTTTCATGTCTTTCGTGTCAATTTCTATGTTTGTATCTCTTCGTTTGATTGTTTTGGATAATGGCTTTGCTTTATGTTTCCATTTCAAGATCTGGGTTGTGGATTAATTTTGGGAATTTCTTTATTATTTTTTTTTTTTTTTTTGGGTGTGTGTGATTGACTTGCTCTTGCTTTTAATTTCCCCCTTTTCTACATACCCTTTTGCTCAAACATTCCGGGAATCTCTCATTCTTTACTTTCTCTTCACTTTTCCCCAATGTTCATATTCTCTCCCTTTAACCACCTGCATTGCTCTTACTATAGAGACTTGGTTTTACAATGAATATATAACAGTTTTACAATTGTATAAATTTATCTTAACCTAGAAGCAACACTTTTGGGATAAGCCTGCTAGTGATAAATTATAATTTTGGACCATTAATTACAATTATGGATGTCAGAGTCATCATACACTAAGTTGGAACATTTTGTTTGGGGGTAAAACGGTGCTAAAAAGAAAAGAAAAAAGGCTGAGTTTTATGAATATGAAGTGTAGGGGTAGTTGATATTTCAGTTTTCTCTAAACAAGCTGGTGAAACTCCCCAGGTATTTTGCTCTAGATCAAGTTTTCAACATAGAAAGCTGTGTGAAACAATGTACAGTGGGGGCTATACTGCTGAAGTTACAAGTTTGTCACCTAAAGCCACTGAGAATGATGTTTATGACTTTTTCTCTCATTGTGGTGAGGTTGAGCACGTAGAAATCCTCAGGTGAATTAAACATAAGTCCCCTGGCTTAATGGTTTGTTGCAATTTGTAATCATATGTGTACCTATTGCCATTTGCTTGTTATACATAAATCAAAAGCTTTGAAACAATTTGTCAAATTATGCTAAAAACCTGTTTCAGTTTCATCAACTTCGACGTGATCTTACATAGGAACTTACTGGATCTTCAATAATCAATTGATAAACCTGCAAGATATGAATTTCATATTTATTATAGTTGTTGTGATAAACTTGCAAGATATGAATTTCATTTTTGGGAGGATCAGTGGGTGGGGGAGAGCTCCCTTTGCTCTTCGATTCCGCATCTTTTCACTTCTCCTCTTTTAGAACCCAATATGATCTCGGACCTTTTGGTAGGCCATGAGAATTCTGTGTCTTTTTCCTTTGGATTGGGTCGCAATTTGTCTAATAGGGAAACGATGGGGTTGCCTCTCTTCTGTCTTTGCTTGAGGGGTGCAGTTTTAGAGAGGGGAGAAGGGATGCTCGTTGCTGGGCCTTTTTGTTGTTTGCTTTGTCGGAAGGCAGAAGGCAGAGGAAGACCTTGATCATCTATCTTGGGATTGCCATTATGTGAAAGCTGTGTGGACCTCTTTTCTACAAGAGTTTGGTTTTAGCTTTGTTGGCCGAAGGAGTGTTTGTGCAACGATCGAGGAGTTCCTCCTCCATCCGCCCTTCAGATATAAAGGGTGTTTTTTGTGACTTGCTGGGGTGTGTGTTGTGATTTGGGGTGTTTGGTGGGAGAAGAAGGATCATGTGTTTCGTGGTAGGGAAAGGGACCATAGTGAGGTTTGGACTTTAATGAGATTTCATGTATCCTATTGGGCTTCGATTCAAAGACTTTTTGTAACTATTCCATAGATAATATTTTAATTAATTGGAAACCCCTTCTTATAAGTGGGGTGTTTTGGTGGGCTGGGTTTTGTTGTATGCTTGTATTCTTTCATTCTTTCTCAATGAAAGTTGTTAGTTCTATTTAAAAAAAAATTGTTGTGATTAGTAGTTAAAAGAAGAGTGAACTTTTCAGAAATGGTAAAGATATAAAGTGGACTAATGATGAGTCTGCCTCTGAAGTCTACATTGATTTTTTAGTGGGCTGCAATTTTCAATTAGCTACTTGAATTTTTTTTTTTTTTCCTTTTGCGATAACAGATCAGGCGATTATGCATGTACTGCTTATGTGACCTTTCAAGATGCTTTTGCTCTGGAAACTGCAATATTGCTTAGTGTAAGTTCTTGAGGATTATTTGATTTTGGTTGACTTGAGATTCTTCTGTGCTCCTTCATTTTGAAATGACTAGTTTCTCTCGTTTTTACTTTATCTATCAATCATAGATTTGTGTAGAATACTTTCCTTTTGTTTTTGCTAGCTTGTGTGTGCTTCGATGATTGTATGTGAACACACAAATACACTCTTTAGGCTGAGTGGATGAGGAGGTGATAGCCTTTGCAAAAGGATGATGTGCCGAATTGGAGAAATGGTTCGATTCCTAGGCTTAGGACTCTACAATTTCATTTTTAGAGTCTATCAATCTCTTGCTTTTAGAAAAAGTTATGTACGTCTCTTTGTTTCTTCCTTTTTCAAAATGTTTGAGTTTCTCCAACTTACTCAATATGCAATTACTTAAATTTGCTAGAGTTTGAGGGAAAATCATTTCATTCACTTTCCATTTGTACTTTCAAGCATTCCCATGAGCCAGGACTAAGGATATTTGTTCTTGTAATTCTTATGATTCAGTTCATCTTTTAATGATGTCAAATAAATCTTTCTAAGTTTGAGATGGTCTCTCCTTACATCATAGGGGCTTGGTTTGAACTCTCAATCCACATTTCACTTTTTTAGAAGAAAATTGAACAGTATGTGATCTCTCAAAACAAGTGCCTACGTGTACATCGTAACCATCCAAATTAGCTATCTTCAAACATCTCTTTTAAGCTTTGGTAATGAGTTCATTTATTGATTTTGACGTTCCAGGGGGCTGAAATCCTTAATCAATGTGTGTTCATATCCCGGTGGGGAGCATACATAGATGAATCAGACACTTGGAACAGCCCTTTGCAAATGACCAACGACAATACAAGCTTAATGGTAAGCGTAAATAGATAGGTAGACGTTCTTTAAATGTATCGACATGTCGTAATGCATCCCGAGCCTACTTGCTACATCTTGCTTGGTTGGTCTTCTGGGTTGTACTGTTGTACACAATATTTTGAATTGATCTCCTTAAATTTCTCTTCATGGAAATCAGGTGACAGAAATAATGCATTCTGTACACACACCAGGGGAAGCTGTAACCATGGCTCAACAAGTCGTAAAAACAATGCTATCAAAGGGATATGTGTTAACCAAAGATGCAATTGTAAAGGCTAAAGCTTTTGATGACTCTTGTCAAGTCTCAGCTACTGCAGCATCAAAAGTTTATGAGCTTAGCAATAGGATTGGACTCACTGAGACAATTAATGCTGGCATGGAAACTGTTAAGTACATCGACGAGAAGTTTCACGTTTCCGATATCACCAGATCCGCTGCAGCGGTAACTGGAACAGCAGCTGTGGTGGCGGTGACGGTGACGGGGAAAGCAGCAATGGCAGCAGGTAATGCTGTTATAAATAGCAGCTACTTTTCGAAGGGAGCACTTTGGGTTTCGGATATGTTGAGCCGTGCTGCTAAGGCTGCAGCTGAAGCAGGTAAGAATAGCAGTAAATGAAAGAAAAGAAGGGGAAAAAATTGAATCAAACCAACAAAAAATAACTATCATTCTTTTGTCCCATCATGAAAATTATAAATATACTCAAGTTTTTTCTTGTTGCTTTTCACTCAAAATCCAAACCCTGATTGCATTTTTGTATGACTGTATAGGTTTAGGGTTTAATGCTTTGTTAACTTGTTTGGGTAAATATGATAGATACAACGTTGAACATTTGAAAGATTTGTTCTACTTTTATATCACGTTAAATTGAGAAAAAAAAAAAGAATTACGTTCACAATATTAGGTAAAACTACATATATATATATATATATATGTATATGTAACTCTAAACTCCTCTAGTGGTCTAGCTAAAGCATGTTACGTTTCAAATAAAGTTAAGTTAGTTAAGTGGTTTTTAGCATCTATTCATTTTTTTAGGATTGAGATTCAAATCCTTTTACCGAATTCAATATAAATAAACAAAGCATGTGACATAGTGAAGATTGCCGAAGACTACAGTAAACTTTTAATTGTTAATTAACTAACAAGTTCTTCGAATAAAGAAACTTGGTGTAATCATAAGAGAATCCACTAATGGATCGATTATAATTGGTCTCAATCACAAATGTGATTGGATTATTTTTTATCAATTTCAATAGAACTACGGATCTTTCACATTTTATTGTTATCGTTATCTTTTGATCCTAATGGTAACGGTAAATATTGAAAGATAAGAGTAAATTTTTAGATTTATAATTGTCATAAAGTTATGGTAACATTATCAGTTACATAGTGGTAAAGGCAAATATAAAGGTAACGGTAGTGGGTCCCACCAATAATCAATCGTAATTGGATTGATGATTCTCTCTTCCGCAAATAAATTGCATTTGTTGATCACAGATTTCATAGTGAAGCCTATATTAGTGATATTTGAATATTATTTTATTCCTATAACTTTTATTATGTGAATAATCTAAAGTATATTTAGCTAAAGCGAACTTGATTTGGTAACACCGACATGACTTCTGTCCTTGAAGATTGGAGGTTCAATTTCTCACATAGTTGTTGTACCAACAAAAAAAAAAACTTTAAATACATTTGAATAAAACTAATTCAACCGACAATAATTAAAGTCAATGATGTAATATTATCTAAGTTGTTTTAAATAGGTGGACATATTATATTATCAACATTCTTAGAGATTGTGTTAGTATCAAAAAAACAAATGGTCTCATGGTCTCTAGGTTGAAATATTATGAATCAATCAATCCAAATGAAAGCCAAATTGGGGGAGTTTAATTTCAGCTTCTCCTCAATGTCTTTTTCCTCAACTTCTCCAATATGAGGATTGACCATTGACCATTGACCATTGACCATTGACTTCACCAAATCTTATCTAAACAATATATTAAATATGTTATTTTAGTAAATTTAATAAACAATAGACTAAAAAGAAAAGTTGCAAAAGCTAACAAATTTAAAACAAGGTCTAGAAAGATGGCCTCAATGAGTCCATATGGAAAGAAAGACCTAAACTTCTTCTTAAAGAAGAAAAAAAATAACATGTCTTGTATTATGTAAACAATATGTTCCATATCGTGCAGATTCTGCGTATAGAGATCTTTTTCTTATATATATAGATATGTGTGCACATTTTTGCTGGTCTTCTTTCTTATCTTCGAAAACATTTCTTGTATTATGTCAAGCAAGATGTTATGTCATGACAAACAAATTCTAGAAGAAGATTTTTTTTTTTTTTTTTTTTTTGTCTAGTATAGGTGTTAAGGGTTTGAGAGCTTGTTCAAAAGTAAAATACCTGAATGCGTTGTTTTCAATCTGTGCGTACCTCGTTGTTGAAGATGTTGTTGATTACCTACTAGGCTAGGGTGGAGTGTAATTATAGTGTGTATGTCACTATGAGCGAAAACTTTTTATTCTCATATTTAGAAGAGCCTTTGTTCCGTTGCACTGAGAGAATCTCATTAATAAGTTTGGGAGAAACGTATTCATGAAGGTGAGAGGAGCTTATAGAATGATATTATGTGAAAAGAAAATTTGGTTTTACTTTACTATAATAAAAGGGTAAATTAGGTCATTTCTCATTCTATTTGGGTTTGTTTAGGTTATCTACGTTCTTTTACTATTTGCCTCTCAAATCAATCTATTTGTATTTGATAAACATGTTTTATTAATAATAATATTGATTAAAAAAATTTGCATTTTCAATAGCACAATGAATCAAAATATTTACAAATAAAAATTAAAATTTATTAAACACTAATAGATTTAGACTTTTATTAATGTTTATTGGTGATGTTGATAGAAACTAATAGAAATGTATCAGTCTATCAATATTTATTATGGAAAGAATATGAAATTTTATTATTTACAATAATTTCTATTAAAAAACTAAATAAAATTACAATTTTAAATTTTAAGTAACTAAATGGATTGAATATTAAATCAAAGTTCAATGATGGAAGAACAAGTCTAAAATAACTTTTAAGAGAATTTTTGAAGTGAAACCTCAAAAAGAAGAAAAAAAAACTTCTTTCTAAAAAGCTCTTATTTTTAATGTGTGATTTAAAATTTTTTAAAATCATTTTTAATTATTAAAATGTTACAAATATTTGAATTGTTTTTAAACTAGAATTAGGTTACAAATTACTCCTCTTAGACTTTCCTTGTAAAGATTGTTCGATTTATCACGCTAGTGCCAAACCTAGAACACTCAAATGCTTAAATTAGTATTAGAAGTAACTAATTCAACTCAGCACTAAAATGTATGACAGAAACTAACATTTCTCAAAATCTCTTAAAATCTCTAATGTTTGGTTGGAAGAACATCACCTATATGGATTGATGTTTCGTCTTGTAATTTGATATCGAACTACTTTATTTCTTTTTCTCTTTATTTAGTATAAAAGTTGTAGTGATGAGAAATGAACGTCCGACTTTAAATAACTAAAACTACTCGAGATAAATATACATATTATGGGTGTCCTGATGGCCTCCTCAAAGTCTCAAACCTACCAACTCACTACTTTTCGTACTAGTGTTTCCCCACCCCATGATTGTTAGCAAACTCAATTTGAAAATAAATAAAAGAAAAGAAAAGAAAGAAAGAAAGAAAACAATATTTAATATATATATATATATTTTTTTTTAAAAAAAAATATTATTATTATAAGTCGGAATCATTTCATAACAGCTTGCCTAAATAACGCTGTATTTTTTTCTTGACAACAGTTAGAAAAAATTTTACATCTCAAACTCCCGTCTCTCCCAATCAAAACCAAATCCCCATTTTTCACTGTACACAACAATCAATCCAAACAGACCCACTAACAAAATCTCAATCAAACACTAAATTTTGTTTCAAATTACACTAACAACAACAAATCGGACATCGGATTAACCCATTTTCGTTACAATCCGGACACCGCTGAAATCCCCCTTCTTCTTCTTCTTCTTCTTCTTCTTCTTCTTCTTCTTCTTTATCTTCATCTTCTTCCTCTTCCTCTTCCTCTTCCTCTTCTTCACAGTAAATTTTGCAGCTTCCACTACATCTCTCACATGGCACAAACCTCACATCCCCACATGCTTCACAACTCCCTCCCCCGTCTCCTCCCCCACCTTCCTCCCCCGCTTTCTCACACCCTTCCAAAATCTTCTCCAGCTCCCCATCTTCGTGGAGTCTCTTAATTTCCTCTGCCCCACCAATGTACTTTTCTCCCACCAACACTCTCGGCAATCCGCCGCGGTTCCACCCTTCTCCCAGCAGCTCCTTCAATTCCTGTTTGAACCCCGAATCCATCGACACGTCCCGTTCGTCCACTCGTGCTCCCATTGATTTCAGAATCATCCTTACTTCACAACAATCCTCGTATGTCTTTCGAACCCCTCGCAGGCTCGTGAAGTACACCACAATTTTGTCTCTGTTTTTCCCCTCTGTCGGATCTCCGGCCAGCTTCCCGACCCGTGATTCGTCCTCCACAGGCCGGAGATCAAATGGGTCCTCCAAGGATTTATTAAACGAAGATATCACTTCAGGGTCCAACTCTGAAACCCAACCATGAAACAGAAGAACTCAGATTGTTAAAAGAATGATCCAAATAATTGAATTATAATTTGAATTGAGATAAATTTTGAAACAAAATAAGGATTATTATTTATTACCCGATGGTTGAAGCCAGAATGGTTTAGAGGAAGTGCAGGAATCGTTAGCTTCCTTCAAATTTGTATTTCCCTGTTCTGAGGAATCACATACCGGAATTGCACTGACATCGAAGGAGAAGCTCCGGGGACGACATGTGGGACGGAAGGGACTAATGTCGTCAAGACCTTCCATGACTTCCCAAACATTAATAGTCTCCGGTTCGCCGGGCGGGGTCATGATCGGGGTTTTGGGGGCAATTTTGGGAATTCTGTCATTGATCAAATTAGACCAAGTTTTAGCTTCGATTAAGGCCATCGGAGCTTCATTCTTGGATTGAGATTCATCAACATCATCAACGGTGTAGATTTTGTTATCAAAGTGAATGTTTTCTAGCTTGAGAGAGGCGAGATTGGAGGAGGAAAAGGCGAGGAGGTGGTAGCCATCGGAGTGGCGGGGCGGTGATCGGTGAACGTGGAGGGAGTTGCTTCGTTGAGTGAGGGAATTCTGGCAATGGGGGCACCGGCGTTTTGGCTTAGAGGTGGCACAACCCATTAGAGAAAGAAATGAGAGGGAAAACAGTGGGGGAATTGGGGGATGGAATTGCAAAAGGAATGGGAAATTTGGGGGAAGATGACAAAAGGAAGGGGTTTGAAATTAGAGGATTGAATTGAGGGATTGAAAGGAAAAAATAAGTGGGAAAAGGGGGTTGAAAGTCAAAGAAAAGAGGGGGTTTTATTTAAATTTTAATTCTATGGACTTTTTTGTTATTATTGGCCTTTAAGCCTTCTCAAGGCTCAACTACTTCCAACCTTAGTCACATAAATAAGAAGTAAGTATAAATTAAAGAAAAATATTTCAGGTTCCTAATTACATTCTACCAAATTATAGATCATAAAATATCATGTGATAAATTTTATTTTATTTTTTTATAATATTTTAATGTTTTTTATGTAAGTATTGAGAAGTGATGCACAATAGTAAGTATATCATCTAATTATTATCATAAATTAAAATATCATTTTGGTTTTTAAACTTTGTTCAGTTGTAGTTTTTAAATTTTCACTGGTCTCATTTTAGTTATACTTACTCTCCGTAGATTACGAGTTACAGAAATTAGATTACCGACAGTAATAACTTTTATACAAATAAATATAATATATGGATACATCTTTCAAATGTAGATGTATAGTAAAAAGATTAAACATTATATATAATAAAACATTTTAGAAAAATAATAATTAAATTAGTGTTCGACTCTAAAATGAGAGCATTAAAAATATAAAAATAAAATTAAACAAAAACCGAAATATAACATTTAAATTTTTAAAAAAATAGTAATAATAACTTTATGGGTCGGCGTCGAACGGGACGGGTAGCCGACGGATTATTTATATATATAAAATTTTTCCATATAAATTCCTTTTTCCACGTATGACTATGAACCGAGTCAAATGAGGAAGAAAGGTAAGATATATCTAGAAACCTTTTTGTGTTGTAGGTTTAAAATTTAAATTTCTTTAAAAAAATATATATATATTAGAAACAAAATTAGGACGTGTTTTTGTGTTCGAATTTTGAACCAGAAAACTATTGTTTGGAATCATATTTTTCGAATAAAATTGGCTCAAATATGGCTCGAGGTTAGAGCAAAATTATGGAAAATTTTCGTATAACCACAATAATATGGAAAAATGTGTGATCTTTCTCTCGACACCATGCAATCAATGTGGGAATAATTACATGTTTCGATACTATGTAGAAGATTATATAATGACTTTGACCTAGGTTGACCACTCTATTAATTACATAATAAAATGAATTATATTTATCCTACTTGAAAGTTCTTTTATGTGCAACTCAAAGCAATTTAGATAACGGATCAAGAAGTTCTTGGTTAAACTTGACAGAAAAAACATACGAACCTAATAATCATTCGTCATAATTTATTTGAACCTTAAACATTTGAACTTCTTTGAACAAATACCGCATTAAATAGTACAACTCACCAATAACTATGTTACTTAAATAGTTATAATATAATCAAAAGTAGACAAAATCATGAATTATTTTAAACTTTAAATATCTCCTTAATAAATGTTAATCATGCCCCATGTCTATATCATAAATTCAACTTAGACTAAATAGAATAGACAAACAATCATAAAGAAAAGGTTTTGAACTAAAAGAAATCCAAAAGAAAAGAATTTAATATCAAAATACATTACTAATTTTAAACTCAAATGTTTTAATTACTATCAACCTTGAGATCAGATGTGTTTGATTCTTCATGTTTTAATTACAATACCTTTGAAAAAAAACCTAAATATATCAGCTAAAAAATACACCAAATATATTGTAAAAAACCTAGATCTGTATCGCTTTAATAGACCAATATTTACAATATGATCTAGAGTGATACACTTCTATCATTGATAAAATTCTAACAGATTTTGTTATATTTATAACGTTGTTATATATGTTAATACTTTGAATCTAATGATTATATTTGCAACCGTCTCGTTACTAATAGTAAACAAAATTTAAATATAAAAATTAATTTGAAACGTGCGTGCTACTCCCACTAGCCAATTGGCTCAAAACGAGGAGTGTGTTTGGGAATGGGCAGCCCTTAATGACCTATTTATTTTTTATAATCATCCTATTTTAGCTATTTCTTTATTAATCTATTGACCATATAATAATAATAATAATAATAATAATAATAATAAATATGTTTCTTTTTATTTTTATTTGACTTTATTTATTTATTTATTTTATTGTGGCCTATATTAAGTTTAATTTGAATTTTTGAAATATGATAAAAACAAAAAGAAACGAGAGTTAGTGGCTTAATGCACGGAATGTCTGTCATGTGTTGCTTTCTTTTACTTATTCTTTAATTAATTCTTTCATTATTTGATTAATTAGCCTCAAAAAAATATTTTTTCTTCACTTTCATGGATTCCCACTATGTATTAATTAATTTAATTTTCTTTTTTGGTTTAATTTTCTGGTGGATTCTATTTTATTTTATTTTTTCATTGAATTTTTCTTCTCATTTTTACACTTTTTTTTTGGTATAATTTATAATTTGGTATAAAGTTTTGCAAAATTATAAATGTCAATGCAAATAACAGACGCTTATTGTCTTACAATTATAGTTTATGCTGATAACTACAAAAAAAAAAAGAAAAGAAAAAAACTATTACGATATGAAAGATTAACGGTCTGGTCTCTATCTCAATACATTTTCATTTATCCAAGTACTTTCATTTCCAAAAATGGTTAGACATATTCTACATCTATCATTCACCCATGTTTCTATCTTTCAAGATATTTAGTTTCATATGCGTAGCTCATATAATCTTTATGCACTTGTAGTTTTAGTATATACTAACCGATGTAGTTACGTTACTATTTATTAAATCGTGCTTTGCATTATAGTTTCTTACTATGTACATTCAAATTCAATTAGGTGTAATTCTAACCTTTATCAAACACTATCACACCCAAAAGTCATTATCTTCATCCCCACAAAATTTTCTTTCACATTTATAGGGAAAACTTCCCACCTCCCTTGAGTAGATATCCAACAACATGCTTTTGATCCAATAGTCATTAAAGAGGACTTAACATCACACCCAATATTAGAAATAGGAGGTGCCAGTTCGTACACATCTTGAACGAATACGTGTTACTGTTGCAACTAAAAATTCAATAATGTATTAAATTTCAAAATGTGATGCCGCAAAAATAGATATATTGATGTAAATTATAGATGTTAAATTTAGCGTAACATGATGCTAACTATTTTCCTGCAAATGCGGTATTGGATTAATATGTAAGGTAGACAAATCAAACTTAGCACAAGTACTATTACATGTCAGTTGAGTTTTGCTTATTTTAATCATTATACTATCTTTTCTCGACCTACTATATTTCAAGTTGACTTCTTATAATTTGTGGTGGAATAATTACGTGTATAATTGGAAATAATATATTGAGTATTTCATTTGAAAATTATCGTCCAATCATCATGGGTTTCCATGGGCCCGAAATGGGTGAAACTCAGCCTATGGCCATGGGCTCGGATTAATGTGGCAATGAACAGCTCAAATAGTAGTTTAAGCCCATTAGCTTGAGCTTGGGCCCAAATAGGCCTATGTTTTTTTTTTTAATTTATTTATGTTTGGCCAAGCTTTAGAAATATTTAATTTAAAGAGTCAAAATTTTAAAATAATTACAAAACTAGTTTAGACCTTTTTTACCTCTTGAGTAGAAAAACATTCCTAGAGAACTTAAAAAAGAAAGGTAAAAAGCCGAAAAAGCAAAATTCATCTATGATGGTTTTCAAGCTATATTGTCGAATATTCAAGTCTTTCTCCACGGGAGATTAAGTTGTAAGCGACAAAATTATAAATACAATGGACACAAAGAACTTTCGATTAAATTTTGTAATGTTGCAAATGACGAATGAATACAACAAAAATTTGAACATCCTTCGTCTGATTTATACGTCTTTGTTCTTATATAAAGAACCCAATAATATACGAACTTTTATTATTTTTATAAAAAAAAAAAAACACACACGCACCCATACACAAACTATAATCATAAATCATAAATTTGTAAAGATTTTTATTGGGTCATCATCCAAGATTCCAACTGGCTAAAAAGAGCTATATTATTATTTTTATCTTTCTTTGCCCATGCAACTTATTATAGCAATGAGGGAGAAAAAGATTCATGCATGCATTTGAGATATATACCAATCATCAAAAGCTTTAAATGAATTAATCATTAAGTAGGCTTGTCAATGATTATATATATATATATATATATATATATATATGTGCAGAAAAGGTAGCATAAAGTCAAAGCTTTTACATATATATATTGTGTCCATAAATCATGATGATATCCTCAAGTTGGCAGAAGAAATAAATTAATTCACATGCCTTTTGACCTAGCTACTGCTATTTAAGCCAAGCCTCCTATGTTTTTCTTCACACCCAAATATAAACATATTACAAGAATAATGTCTTGTCAAAATAATTCATGAAGGAACCTACTCAATGAACCATAACTCCCATGAAGTAGGTGTGTGTCAAAAGCACTTTGTGACAATGGAGAATTATGATATATACTTTGTCCATTTTACTAGATAGCTTCGAAGGAATTTAAAATTTCTATATCTTTCAAAGCCATAAATTAAAGATTATTTGTGAAGTTTCTTTATGAATTGTATTTTTTTAATATCTGTGAGTATTTGTGTCAGTTTACGTGTATCTTTGACTAATTTAAATTGTAGACTAGCTAATATGAATATTGAAATCCATGCATAAATGAATTAGGGTTGAGAATAACATATAATAATAAATGTGTTAAATGAAAAGGAATGTTATTCAATGAATATGCCCACAAAGAGATGATCTCAATCATGAGACAAATGCCTAGGATTGCTCTCCATTGTGCTTTCAATAAATTAGAAAGAAACCAAAATGAATTATTTTATGTATATGCTACACTTAATATAGGATTATTGTTTTCAATTGGTTGGGTAAGAATATTAATTAACTTTATTATTATTATTATTATTTTTATTTTTTTTGTGTTTGTCCTTTTGCAACAAATCCCCCCACTCTTGTATTACTTTTTGGGCCCTCTCACCCATTGGTATTACATATAAAAAAATTTGAGGAAATTAATATAGGCATATAAATTTTTAAATATCTGTTTTACGTGAGTGAGTAGAGCTATTATCAATTTTAGTTTCGAAGTTAAAAGATTCAATTTTTTTATCCTTCAATTAATTCTAACACCTTTAAAAAAAAAACTCCAAATTCATAAGGGTCTTTTGCAAATAAAAAAAATAAAATTCTTAAGAATTGTCAAACTTAACCTTTAATATTGAAACTCGACCATAAATTTACATAAGGAAATTAAATAACAAGGTTGAATCAAATTTGTTATTGATGAATTCTAGAATCAAGCGTCAAATGATCAAAAGAAAGCAAGAGAAGATTGAAGAATGAGCCTAAGAACAATCTGGATTTTGACCTCGGACCTAGCATAGCCTATGCCTTAAAGGTGATGAAACCCTAGCACGTCTAGCAAGGATGTTGGATCGATCGGTCTCGGTCCAAAGAAGATCTGCATGCAATTTGTCCAATATAAAATAAGAAAAGAGAAATAGTAAATGGACCTAAGGAAAAGAGCTTAAATGGAACTGTGAGCCAAAATAGCTCGGTCGGTCTCTACCCCAGCCAAGGATGACGTTGAGGCCACCCTTCTCTATTCAATGATCGGATTGTACTATGACCCATTTGGATCGTGAGAAGATGATAGTATAGCTTGAAAGCCCAAACCAACCTACTTGCCCTTGGCCTCGGCCAAAAGAATGAACTAAGATGATTAGGCAGAGACTGACCTTCTCCATTTGGCATGCCTTGGCCATTCAACTTGAGAGATGATCCCTTGTGATTAGGAAACTCATATTCCAATCCTAGTTGCACAAAGATAAATCCTATATCAAACCGTATATAAATATACCCAATATTGGGTAACTTAAACTTCCTAGTTATTCTCTATTCTATAATTCTCTTGCTAACTTAGGCATTAAAGTTTTTTTTTTTTTTTTGGTTGATCCTCTTTTCTTCAAATTACAAATTTAACTGTTGGTATCTCATGAGGGTCATGTGCGTTTTTCCTTGGCCAAAATTTGACATCAACAAAATTAAAATTATTTCCCACACAAATTAACTATATACAAGGCCCTGAAATACATGATCCCATCCGTAGAGGTTGGAGGTTCAATCTCTCACCTCATAGTTGTACTAAGAAAACTAAATCTATTGAGACTTTAAATTTAAATTTTAATTACCATTTAGACCAAAGCTTGAATCAAACTAAAATTATTTCCCATAAATGAATTATATATAAAAGGCTCTGAGAATACACTTTTGGTCCAAGTACTAAGTTTACATAACTATCAATACTTTTGGGATTTTAGATTTTAATGTAAATTTCTATTTAATCTAAAGGTCGAAAGGTGACATATTGAGTCTTAGAGTTTGACTTTGATTTTTAATTAGGTTGATCAGTAAATGTCCTCTTTTGGTAAAAATATTCAAATACAATAAAAGAATGCCAACCTAAATACAAAAATTCAAAGAAGTTGACTTTTCTTAACCCAAATTCAAATTAAAAAAAAAAAAAAAAAACCAAACATTTCAATTAGAAAACATCCCACACACTCAAAACAACATTAACAGTTACCCATAAAATAGTATTATCCTTGTCATACACTCCAACAAAAACATGTCTTAAATAAAGATAGATAACTAATGACACATCATTAATTTTACTTACTCATTTAATTAAATTGTCTTAAATTCACATTTTGTTCAAACATTTTTACATCAGTTGAGTTATATTCAAAGTTGACATTTAAAAATTTATTATATTATAATATGAAGCATTAAACAATTCATTTCAATTACTAATGGTATGGCCACATGTACATGAAAAAAAGTCACTGCCAAAAAAGATGGTATAATATAAAAGGCTCAAAACTCCGTATATATATATATATAATCTTTTAAAATTAAAAGAAATTCTTTCTTAAATATTATATATTTATTCTTCTCCATCAATCTCTCGATATGCTTTCATTTTATCAACACTTATAACCATTATTCTTCCTATATATATTAACATTGTTAATAATTAATAGGGAAGTTTTTAAGAATATTTACAATTTTTAATGTAATTAAATTTTGGGTTAATATAACGATAAACACTTTTTCTCTCTGCTATTTCACAAAAAAACCTAAGTTTAAAGGGATTTTTTTTTTGTTAATACTTCAAGTTTAGTATTAAATCAACACAATTTAGTTGTATATCCAAGGTTGCTTTTCTTTTTCCTATTTCATTGTTTTTTTATTTTTGATAAATTATCAAAAATAAAAAAATTTACAAAATATTTACAATTCATAGAAAAACGATGTGTAATTAATTTTTGTTTTTTAATGGTTTTTTTTCTATGAAGTGTAAATAGTTTGTAAATTTTTCTATTTTTGAAAAAAACCCCTTGTTTGTTTTAAAAAATATATCTATTTCATTTTCTTAAGAAAGTATACCAAGAAAATGTGAATTCACTTTACATGTGAATGTTGAAACCACATACACATGTAAAAATTAAATGTCGATGAATATATCGACATGTTAATGAAAATTTTTAATACCTTGTTATAGCATTTGGGACAATTTTTAATATCGACATGTAAAAACTATTCTATTATTCATTTCACTCCAAAGATATCATAACAACACAAGTCACACACACCCCTGCAGACCACTCTCACCTGAGGGCTTAAACATCGGTAGGGAACTCAACTAAAACTATATTAAGATTAATTTGGAGAGGAAATTAATGACATTGTAGGAGTTTGAACATTTGACATACGCTTCAATGCTATATTAAACCACCAATCAATTTAAAAGTTTAATGGAATAGATTACAATAATTAAATTTAGTTATATCAATGCTTCTCCAAGTCAAATAACTATTAAAAGAAAAAAGAAAAAACTTCCTTTTTCCCCATGCATTGTCATTGGTTGTGTTTTCAACTTTCTAGCTACTTTGATAAAGATAGTTTCAAAAGTGAGAGTTTGAATTTCACTTTATCTAAATGTATGTAAAAGTTGAAACTAATTAATTAGTGCCTTTGTTTTGCTACCATGCAAATGAAAACAAGTAACATTAATGTTTGTTTTTTGGTCATATAATACACAAAATTGGAACCATTGATCAATAATTCTTTTCTTATCTTATGTTACAAAATCATACCTCAAACTTTTGGGATGATGATGATAATGATGAACATAAAGTAATTGAGTTATGTTATTTGATTTGGTTTGGTTTCCAACAAAAAACATGACTATATGATATGAAAGGAGGTTGGTATTGAAAAACAAAACACCAATTAGGGTTTTTGATTGGTTACTAAAGAAAAAAGAGATAGAAATTAGAATATATAATTAATTAAAAAAAGAAAAGGGTTTGGTATTGAAAAACAAATCAAGGAGGGAGGTCCCCTAAAATAATAAACTATTACAACTGTTGGAGAATAGAAGAACCACGTTGTGTTGTGAAGAGAAGTTTGTTTGTAAAGAAAGAGAGAAAGGGCAAAAGCACATGGGAACAGGGAAAGCAAGTGGAGAAGATTCAAAGCACTTTCTCTTCATCAATTCCTTTCCATTTAAAAAAAAAAATTAGGTTTTAATTTACTAGTTTTCAATTTGACAGTTATGTGTTTATGTGTTTGATGTCTAAAAACACGGATCGTTTTGGCTTCATCGGGTAATCATTTCGTTTTTTTATTATGAAAATTAAATTTATTTTCTCAATTGGTCAGACTACTAACTACTACTTTCCCAAGCACACGTTTAACTACAAAGTTCTAATAAACCCCAATGTATTGATGCTAATATGACCGCACATCCTCAATAAACTCGTAAATTTTGAAGGCTTCAAAACTAGTTCAATTTAAAGTTGAAAAAGTAAATATAGAGAGAGAATTTCAATCTATATCATATAGTAAATTCATAATTGAACTAAAAAGTTTAAGAGAGAGAGAGAGAGAGAGAGAGATGGTAGGTAATGGGGTTTTGGAAGAATTAGTATATAGCAAACAAAAGAGAAGAAGAAGAAGAAGAAGAAGAGAGAAATCCACACAATCCCCTTCCCTTCCCTTCCCTTAGGGGCATGCATCCCCTAAATCTTGCTGAAATTCACATGTGAGCAGCTTCACTATATGGCATTTTTCTAGGACCCACCCTCCCTCCATTTCCCACAAACACTCCATTTTTAAGTGTCCCCCAACTCCTTCCCTTTCCCCCCCTTAAATAATCTCCCACTAACCCTTATCTTTCTCTTCTAATACAATAAAACATTTTAAATCATCAAATGTTCATGTTTCAAATAACCATTTCCTTTTTTTCAATAATTTATTAATAAAAAAATCTCCATTATCGATATTAGGGTTTACACTTGATTTACCCATCACGTTGATGTCGATCGAAATTTAATTATACTCTTCTCTATGACATGTAGTATACATATTTGAACTCTCGTCTACTGGATCTCAAGTTATGATGTGGATACTACGAATGTGTTAACTTAGTTGAGGTATTTCGATACATACCTCCTAATCTTTTCTTTTAATATCTTGTTTTTAGAAGAAGGCATATTGTAGGACATAGTTGTTCATATAAATAATTGGAGGTGTATAATATTAGGGTTGAGATGATTTTTCTTTTAATTAGTGATTCACATATTCTTTATATTGTATTTACAATAATTTTTTGATAATTATAATATTTAATTATTCTCATTCTAATATTCCTACCTCAACCCCTAAAAGATTTTAACTAATGAAACTATATTTTATAAATCCAAATTTATTTATTTTTTCTTTCTTTGTAGCTATAAATATAGGTCCCAAATGCTATAACACACACTAACTTCATAGTCTAGTCTCACCTAATAAAATACATAACATAGGATTAGTTTAGAAAAATCATATAATATAAAGTATAATTTTGTAGATCCCGAGGTACGTAGCCCTAGCTTTAAGAGAGTTTACATATAACCAAAATTCTTGCAGCAATTAATTAAATTCAGAATTAGAAAATGAATAATAATGATTTATAATAAATAAAATTAATAAAGAGAAATGGTGGTGTTTTGGATTATATTGATTTAGGGAGATGGCCCCCTCTTTTTTTTTTTTCTTTGAAACTTTAAACTATTTGACTCCAAATGATTGTGTAAAAGAAATTAAAATTAAAAGAATATTTTTTTTGAAATTTTCTTTTATTTTTTTGATGATGATCTTCTTTTACTTTTAATGTTGGGCGGTTTAAATTAACACTTTTTTTTTCTTTTTTTGATTTGTGTGCAATTTGGATAGATATTTCTATGATTTGTCAGAAGGGTTAAAAAATTGATTTTTATTATTTTACGTGTTTTCTTTCTGGACCCTTTGCTGGCCACCATCTATTTTTTTAATCCTTCCCATGTTGGTATAATATATATATATTTTTATTGTTTTGATTCTTTTTAATAAACATAAAAGCAAAAAGGGATGGCTAATTATTTGAATTTTTTTTGTTTTAGGATTTTTGTGAGTATTTAATTAAGAGGATTTTCATTTCATTTGATAACCTAGCTAGGGTTGAGATGGTGAGTTCTAGGGTTTTGATTATAGTGTTTTTATTGTATATTCATTGTAAATTCAAACCCCTATAATATAGGGTTTATTAAATTAGATTTTGGAAATAGTATTGATATTTTCTTCTCCATAATTTCAAAATAACCAAAAACTCAAACTTTCTAATCTTTTCATATGGTAGAAAATTGCCTAAAACATCTCTATTTCCTATAAGAAAATTGTGAATTCTTTATTTATCACAAAACCAAAAAAAAAAAAAAAAAACATACAAACCCAAATGTCCCATTGAAAATATTGTTGATGTGTAAGTAATAAAATATAAATGCCGTAATTATTCTTTCTTAAAAAAAAAATGAGACTAAGATAGCATCATTACATAATAAACAGTTAATGAAGATGTTAGAGGAAAGTCTCTTAATCAAGCGGTATAATAAAAAAAAATTGTTATATTAGGACACCAATTAGAAGGGGCTAAATTGATGATGTCTTCCCAAACATGAAGAGGGATATTTTTCAAAAGTTTGAATGTTATGATACGTTCAACCAAATAACCTAGAAGCTAGCACCAATTAAATTATAAGTATTGAACCTTTGATTTCGACGTTGATTGTATAACTAGTTAACCAGCATCTCAATCGAGTTATGTTCATTTTGGCAACAAACTCTAAAGTTAATTACACTAGATGAGTCATGCTTATTTGAGCTACGTTATTATTATTTTTTCATAAAACAACTACAAGGGGGTAGAAGATTAAATCTCCGTAATACATATCATACCAATACCATCGAGCCGAGCCAAGTCCATTTTGACCGACGTTATTGTTATTGGTTATGTATATGAATTTACTAATTATTAACAATAAAAAAATAATAATATTTGATCATAGGTGACGGAAAAAGAAATATAAAAATATGAGACACACCCTTATAATATGGTATGCATGTGACAGCCAAGTTAGGGAGAGAGAATGAGAGAGATCCATATCATGGGATGGGTCCACGAAACCTCCCTTCCATGACAAAACTATACAGCAAAATTTCTTCTTCTTTTTTTTTTTTTTCTTATTATTATTATTTATTTATATTTTCTCATCTCTCTCTCTCTTTACCTAAAATTCGCTGTCTTTCAGACTTCTCTGCCTCCACACTTCCAAAATCCATCTCTTCTCACCATGAGAGTGAGAGCCACACCATTTTCCCCCTCCTCCTCCTCTTCTTCTTCTTCTTTATCTTTCTCTCTAATTTGATCAAATCTCAATCTAACTCACAAAATACTATTGAGATCTAGCATGCATTGCTCTTCCTATGGCTTCTCCTCATCACCATTCCCATAGTTTCATGTTCCAATCCCGTCCCGCCCCCGATCACCACGAATACGTCCCCTCCGCTTCCTTCAACGCCATCCCTTCCTGCCCTCCTCATCTCTACTTTCACGGTCTCTCTCTTCTTCCTTCTTCCTCTTTTCTTGTTTCTGCGCAGTTGCAGACCCAAAAACGTTTTCTCTAGTGACATTTTGTCTTTCTCAATACTAAAAACTTCGTTTTTTTTGTTTGTATACACAGGACAAGGGAAATTCCTGTATATATATGATCATATTTTTCTTTTAGATTTGGGGTAACTTAGTTGAGAAGTTTGACTGTACCTACTGATCTTTCCTTTTTCATTAGTTTCTTGTTAAAGAAAAAATAACAACATTATCGCTCTTTTCTTTGGTTGCTCTCTCTCCTTCTTTCTTTATTTTGTATTAGATGATATAGTATTAAATTTAGGGGTTAAGTTTATAGGTCAATTTGTGATTCAACATGATATCAAAGCACGTAGTTTAGGAGGTCCAGTGTTCACCATCTGCTTAAGCTTCGAGGCAATTGATCTAACACGATTTTGCTTTGCATGCATTTGTCTATAAATTTAGATGATAAGAGATTTGATTTTGAAGTAAGGTTTGTGTGGTTTAATTTATTATTGTGTTTTGTAGATGGGGTTGTTCCAGTGATGATGAAGAGATCGATGTCGTTTTCAGGAGTGGATAACGGGTGCGAAGATGTGAACGGCGACGAAGGGTTGTCGGACGATGGATTGGCGTTGGGAGAGAAGAAGAAGAGATTAAATTTAGAGCAGGTGAAGGCATTGGAGAAGAGTTTTGAGGTAGGGAATAAGCTTGAGCCAGAGAGGAAGATGCAATTAGCCAAAGCATTGGGGTTGCAACCAAGACAAATTGCTATTTGGTTTCAGAATAGAAGAGCCAGATGGAAAACTAAGCAATTGGAAAGAGATTATGAGGTGTTGAAGAAACAGTTTGAAGCTCTTAAAGCTGACAATGATGTACTTCAAGCTCAAAATACCAAACTCCATGCAGAGGTAATAAAAAACAAAAAACAAAAAAATTACATTCAAATCCGTCCTTTTTCTCATTTGGTAATCATTTAATTTTTTTTACAATCATTTTCATTTTTTCTAATCAAATTAAAAAAAAATTACTTTTTAAAAACTATTCTTTTCAAAGCGAGGCTTGATTTTTTATAACATTAAATAAAATTAGATACGTAATAAATTTAGTGGTAGAAAAAATGTTTATAGATTTAATTTTTTCAAAAAATTCAAGGTTTATTGGATAATCATTTTATTTTCTAATTTTGGTTTTTGAAAAATAAATTTATTTTTCTCTCAATTTCTTAAGAATGTTTTGCATGTTATTAAGTACAAGAGTTGAATTCTAAGTTAAATTTTACAAAAAAAAATTAAAAATAAAAAAAATTCTTTCAATTTTGAAAATTGAATAGTCTGAATGGAAAAGGTGTCGCATGGGATTAGGTGTAATATATGTTGCACCTAATCATTGTTCATTTCCATAATAACCCGAATTTAAAATGTTAATACCAACAAAAATGTCAATATCTTAATTAATTTATAAACTATGTGGGTTAAAGGTGGAATGAGTATTTTAAGGTTTAATTTTCAAAAATAAGAAACAGAAAACCAAATGATTATCAAACCAGGTCAAATAATCACTGGATATGTCTTGGTTTTTTATTTTTTTTTACAATCTATTTAAAACTATTTTCATCTGATTAACGCCTTTGAATTCATAATCATATTCCAAACACAGTTTTTTTTCTTTTCAGAAAAAGTATTCCTTAATTAACAAATCCAAAGAATAATTAATGCAATAAATTTCAAAAGGGAAAATGAAATTTAGCTATGTGTTCAAAATTCCTGAATTTGTGGGTTTTAAAATTTGGATTAAGGAATAATAATAATTCTTTTTATTTACCCTAGTAGTATAAGAGTTCCTTATTAACCTAATTTTATTGAGTGTGTGCATTAATATATATTTATATTTATTTATATATGCTATGAATTAAAAATAAGTAAAAAAGTATGTTAAAAAAATAACAAAATACAGAAAATATAAGTAGGCAAGTAATTATGAAGTCGTAAATATTCAAATTTATTAATATTAAATTCGTTGAAATTTTTTAATTTTAGCTTTCTTATTTTATTGTTTATAAAATCAAGTGAATAGTTTTAATAGAGACGGGTTTTGAAATATTTTTAATTTAAATAATTTAGAAAATATTAAGTTGAATTTATATATAATTTCGTTTCAATATAGTTGGTAAATTAATATAATTTAGGATGATAAATATTTTGAGATAGGTAAATTAATTTATTTGTCAAATATATAGGGTTACTTTAATTAGCAATCTTATATCGTACAACCTAGATAATCTGTTTGGATTATTCTTATGTAAATTAATTATTCTCTTAATTAATTTAGTGATAATGTCTAATCTTATTAATTAACATTTTTAGTAAGAGTTGTTTTCACACCCCCATTTTGTTCAAAACACATCTTTTACACATTTGAAAATTGTCCGTAAATTTATATGATAACCAAAGTTTTTTAAAATGTCGATCTCAACGAAGTTAGAGATCCTAATTTTACAAAATTGTCGATAAAAATATCAATAAATGTCACCATCGATGGATATTCATATTATATTCTTTTCAGTATAATAATGATTTTTTTTTTGTTAATTTTTATTTTTGATGGAATTTATTAAGATATTATAGAAATGTTGACAATAACCTATGATTTTTTCGTAGTTATTAGCATTAAAAACCAAAGACTCCGGCGAGACAGCAGGGGGTGGCAGCGGCGCCACCATGAACTTAAAGAAAGAAAACGAACGTTGTTGGAGCAGCGACAACAGTTGCGACATCAACCTCGACATTTCGAACACACAAACACCAATAGGCGGCGGTGGCGGAAGAGCATGTTCTCAACCAGGAATGATCAAAGATCTTTTCCCCTCAGCGGCGTTTCGATCCGCCGCCATAACACAGCTGCTTCAACACGGGTCGTCCCGATCAGCCGTGGATCAGCATCCTCAAGTGATTCAAGAAGAAAGCTTCTCTCAAATGTTCAATGGCATTGAAGAACAACAACAAACTGCAGCAGCAGCTGGATTCTGGCCATGGAGTTCAGATCAAAATTCTCATTTTCATTAAAAATCCATCATTACACAGTTTTTTTTCCATCTTATGAAACAGCTAAAATTTTAAATGAATTAGTTCAGTTGTAATATTGTTATTGGGAATTTGGAATTAATTTATAATGATTGAAATTATATAATTCAATTAAATGATTACGCATCTATTTGAAGATTCGAAACTCGAAATTGAAATAGTATATATGTATATATTTTTTTTTAAAAAAATATTATTATTTTGGAAAATAGGTGACAAATTTTGATGGGTGGGATCCGATGAGAAAAAAAAGAAAAAAAAAAAAAAGAGAGAATAATAGTAAAAGAGAGAACATGTGAATTTGTGTATGTGTGTCGTGTGGGTTATTCAGTGGCTTTCCAGCTCTCTGCATGTGGGATGGGCTATGGAGGTTTTTTTTTTTTTTTTTTTTTTTTTTTAAAAAATTTTTATTACTCTCTTTTATCTTCATCTATGAAGATTTAGTATTTTAAATGCAACTAGTTCTTTAGCAATTATAATTTTACTTTTAAAAAAATTGCTGGTATATTATAGGAGAATTTTCAAATCTTGTGTGATAGACCTAAAATATTTATAAACTGAAACAAATATTGATAGACATGGATAGATTTCTATTAGAATTACAAGTGGATGATCCAGATCAAGAGGTACATGACCTAATCATCTCAACTAGGTTGACACACAATCGACCATCCACATCAACCTCCAAACCCACATGAATAAAAATTCAATGCCACAAAAAGAAGTTTGTACAAATAAGAAGAGACTAGAGGAGAATCTTCCAAAGTAAAGGAATGAAAGATAAAACAAATACATATAAAAGGAAGATAGGTCTCCAACGAGCAGCTAAACATGAAAGTCATCCTGCAAAGCCAAATTGTTATAAAACCAGTAGATCAATCAAAGTAAAGACTTAAAAAACTAGCACCACCGAATAGAGAAAAAGAGAATGCTAACGAGGGAGGTAGAGGGATAGACCAAAGGGGCAACAGAGAGCAACGACGGAAACGGATACCCCCAAAACACCATAAAAGATCAGACCTTTTCAATCTGCTGTGCTATATCTGTCCAGCTTTTAATTTTCCAGCATATCCTTGGTTGATTGATGCTATTGGTATTAAACAAAAATTGTTTTCTTTGAGCCAAGCGTTGAGATGCTCATTGAAATTCGGTTTCTTCTTTTTTTCTTTTTTTCTTTTTGGCTTTTCCTTCTGCTTCTTTTTCCTTATGGTTGTTGTTCTATCTTTCTTGTTCTAAATCAAATAGAGCTTCCAAACTTTTCCCTATGATTGATGAACGTGATGTCACCGTGGAGTTTTTGTCAGTTAGTAATGTTATCTCTATCATCTACACCAACAGAATTTTGTGAACTATGTGCATTGATAGACTTCTGTATCTATTATTAATAGAATATGAAATTTTGTTATATCTTGTAAATATTTTCAGCAGTTTACCATTTACAATAGTCTTTCTATATTATATGGGTAGATTTAAGTTGGAAAGAACTGTGTAATATGATCCACTAGTTTGATTTATCTTTTTTAATATAAAATCAAGCATCTTAATCTGGAGGTGTTGGTGCAAGTACTGAAAGCAACAATTATGCGTCTGAATGTTTGGACGTAGGCCTAGATCAAAAAACGTCTGAAATTTGGTCGTCTAATTAGTTGGTAGCCTGGTTGGTGGAAGCCTAGACTGGTGGACGTCTGGATGGTGGACGTCTAGACAGAACGCTTCGACTGGTGGACACTAGTCTGGACGCCTAACTGCAAAATAGAACCTTGTTAGATGAAGGCTGAGTTAATGAGAATTTTTTAATAATATGAAAGTATGAGTATCATACGCTACTTGTTCAAACTATCACTACTACAAAAACAGGTTTACTTGACAGTGAAAAACTGTCAAGTAAGGGTTTACTTGACGGTTTTCAATCCGTCAAGTAAACCAGTGTCAAGAATAAGCTTTTTTTTCAAACGGCTGGTTGAATCGAATGGTCGGTAAAGACCATAGCTGTACTGGAAAGACCATTTTCTGGAATTCTCTCTCTCTATATATATAGCAGCTGCTCGAACGGCGGGTTGCGAACAGTGGAGCTGCTCTAATGGTAGGGTTGGAGAAGATGAAAGATGAAGTAGCATGGTCTGTTATTTTGCGCGCTAAGTGAAAAAGGGGCAGGGTGGATGCACGCTAAGTGAAAAAGGGGCAGGGAGGTGTTATAACGTAAAGGAAAGGAAAAAAAATTATGTGTTGAAGATGAAGACGATGAGACACGAGAAGACGATGAACACGATGAAGCAAATTAGGGAACTGTGGGAAAACTTCTTTTGTGTTGAAGACGATGAGAAATGAGGGAAATGCGCGATGAAGACGATGAGAAATGAGGAAAATGCGCGATGAAGACGATGAAACACGAGCCGCGCGCAGAGATGAGGGAAAACTAATTCTTTAGGGCAAACAACACACGCGGGCGAAACAATTAATTCCTATAATTAGGACGCGAGTAAATGAGAAACTTTTAATTAATTCATATTCTTGACGGGTAAATTTCGTCAAGTAAAATAAAATAATACTTGACAGGTAAAATCCGTCAAGTATGTTAAAACAATTCTAAAAATTTCTTCATTTTTAAACTTCCTATTTATTCTTGACGCTTTTTAACATTACTTGACGGTTTTATAAAAACCGTCAAGTAATGTAAAATAAAAAGTGTCAAGTAAACTCAATTTTGTAGTAGTGTATATACATTTACATCAAAAAAATATTTATATACCTCACATTAATTTTAGTGGGTCTCACTCTATTTTTAAAGATGGATTGAATATAGAAAACTTTCCATATTACCAATAGTATATGACGAAAATGTTCAATAGTTACTCTGTGAGTTAAAAAAACGTCCCACAGAAAAAAAAATTTAGTATACTATTGTGTGATAGAGTAAATGTTTTGTGACTACACTTACATTCATTTATGTATGTCACTTCAAATCATATCGTCTTACTTTTAAAATAGAATAGTTCACTGCATGCATTAATCTGTACAAAAGAATCTGTATAGTACTGAAATAGCTCACTCAATAATAAGACTAGAGGTTGCACGCCTTTATGAGTTGTCCGAGCTAACTAACTACAAGAGAAACCAAATTAGATTATTATACAAACTACACAGTTACGATATGTTCACAACATGATGTAGTTTATAACTAAACTTAATTTATTGAAAAATTTGGATACTAAATATCTGAATAAGAGCTGTTTGTTTGTGACTAGAGTTACAACGATATATAAAAAAAGTACATACAATAATGTAATTATAGACTATAGTTGATGCACCATTATTGTTTTTAATTGTTTAATCAATTACATTACTAATTTGAGAGCACATGATTAGTGAATTATTAGTCAACTTTGAGCAATATTTAAAGAAAAAAAAGGTCAACTTTGCTCCTACTTAAGAAAAAAGAGCAAAGAAAATATGAATTTTTCTTCTAAAAATAATAATTGGGAGAGACATATAGAAGTAGATACGTATCCTCCAGCGGAGGAAAGAAAAAGGAAGATAATTAATTAATATAATTTCTTTCCATTTCTTTTTCTTTTTTGACATAATATAATATAATTTCTTTGTGATTCCTAGTTTATGGTCACTAATTTCTTTTTAAATCTCAAGATGGAACCTTTGTATTTATATTTTTTTAATAAAAAAATAAGGAAATGAACGTTTTTAAATATAACAAAATGAACCAAAATATAACAAAAATTATTTTATCAGTGTCTATTATTGATAGAATATGAAATTTTGCTATGTTTTGTTAATATTTTAGTAGTTTTACTAGTTGATGATATTTACCATTCATTTATTGTAATTATGATATTTCTTTCTTTAAATTCATCATCATTAAATAAGAAAATATGAGAAGGTGATGTTTAAAGAAAAATCAAAGAGTAGCAAACAATTCAATGTGATTTAACTATGTTTTAGCATGATGGTAGAAGAGATTTGAACTACAGACATATTGATTGTTAATATACATATTATATCTTAATTGAGTTATGTTTACTTCTGTTGCAATGAGTATAATTTAACTATTTAATTAAGGTTGAAAACCTATTTTATACGTGTATATATTGATGCATTTAAATCTTGAATTTCCATGGAATTAGAGATGAAAAAAAAAAGGAGAAGGTGAAATGAAAAAACAAACCAAAAAGATTAGCAAACGAAATGGACAATTTTGGATGTGATTCAAACGTAGAAATAATGCTTTATACGGTACCAAAAAACTGCATGTTAAGTCCCTTTCATAAAGTCTCACTTGAAGTCTCATATTTGTTGAAAAGTACTTTATATTCATTCCAGTTTAGATCAATCTTCGTACATTACTCTCAAATGATCAATTATAATTTGTAAACCGAAGTCGTTATGCCGATCGTGCTCCACACAGAATAGCTACAACTGCTATATTCTTTAAGCCTACATGTACGTGAGCTGTATATTCCTTAGAAAACCAATGTTGATTGAACTAATAGGTTATGGGTAAGGGCTTAAAAGACCCTAATTTACATAGTCTTCCTGGTACACATATTTTTACTTGGGACATGCCGATTTTTCTTATTTTTTATAGAATTTTCTTTGTTTTATACGTGACTACAATACATGCACCAAAATGAATGCATCTTGGATAAAATATTGCTTCTACAATTGAGGGAAAATTAATAATTGAAATCATTTGATCATTTATGTCTTCATATGAAGTGATGGGTCTATTGTCATGGGGTACTCCAACTGACTACTCTTTTCAAGTCTTTTAAATGATGGGGTTATTGATTCATTCTAGCTTATAGGAGCTACTATGGATCTTCTTTATCCTAGCTACAACTATTTTATAGATAAAAGGATATGTTTGACTTTGATTTTAAGAAGTCATTTTCACTTAAACGTTTAAAATAAAAATGTGTATAAGTTTATATACAAGTTTGTGGTTTGTGGTTTGTTGTATACTAAAAACGTTTTTATTAATATCAAATTGCTATAAAAGATGAGTGTAAAATATTATGCACTAATAAATTAGAGTTGGTAGCCTTGGTGATTATTGCCAGAGTTGATGGTGTGGCACTGGTCGCTGGAAGTGGTCGATGGGGTCGTTGGTAGATGTCCTTGTGTTACTTAAGTATGATTTAATTTCTTCCCTTGGATCTTTATTCGATCAATTATTTTATCTGCTTCTTTAATATTAATATCTATCACACTTTACTTCATTTAAATACCTACTCATTCAAATATGAGCAATACTTAAATGCAACTCGGGTTACACCTATCTTCATGCATCTCTTTCAATTACAAAAGAAAAACATAGTAGAAAAAGTATTAATTTTTTTTGTCATGTGACAACTTGTGATTAGACACACTTAGGTGTGATGCATGGAGATAAATGCAGTCTAGAATGCATTCAAATATATATATATATATTACCAAGTATTATTGTTCGATATTTAAATATCTTACAAAATTAATTAAAAAAATAGTTCTCTCTCTCTCGATATAGGGATTTGATTTTTTTAACATTTTACCTCAAGAAAATGAGTATATATCAATTACCGCTAAGTTATTATGCTTTACGATGACAAGAACAATTATCATTTCAATATATAGTTGAACAATTTGTAATCTATAAAGATCTAAACCACGTCTTAGCCATTTGAATTACGAAAGTTTGACACGTTTGCTATAGTATTTCTATGTTGAGGAGGACACAACTTTTAATATAAAAATTTAACTTTTGTAACACTAGAAATTTCTTAAAAGCTTATGTATATTTCAAAAACAAAATAATATAAATCATTTCTTGTTTATTTAAAACATGTTGAGTAATATATATACATTTTTTTCCATAATATATATACTTGTTGTCAACATTTTTTTCTCTAAAATGGAATTTTCTTTGGAAATTCACACCTTTTATATTAAAAAAAAGTTAAAAAGAAAAAAATATTTGAGTATATTTTAGCATGCATATCAAGTATCTGGTAACACATTGTATGTACGTTACAATTTATTTTCCTACAAAAAAAAGTATTTTAAATATTTCTATAATGGAAGGAGACACATGCAAGGCCACTTTTACCAAATTGTAATATAAAAAGTTGTATAATCGTAATAAAGTTCCATCGGTGAATCAATTATAATGGACTTTGATTACAAATGTAATTGAATTAGTTTTGATCATGTTTACTTAAATGTCTTTCAATAATTTGTCATCTTACCTTTTCTATTACTATTTAGGGTCAATTGGTAATGGTAATGATAACTATAACAATAATTATGATATTTTTTAAATTTTTTCGTTGTAACAATAACATTAACAATAATTGTAACAAATATTCTTATATAATTTTCAATTACAACTAGATAGATTACCTTCAATCATATTGCGAGTTTTTATTATAAACTTGGAAGTGAACTCCATATCTCATTATAGTTATTGAGCATTGATAAATAACATTAAACGTAATCGAGTTATGAGGTTCATTTTTTACATTATGTTTGGTTTATTACATTTTTAATGGGTAAACGTGGCCTAAATTCCCACCTATTACTCATGCACAATAGTTACAACATAAAGAGTTGTGTTTCCAATGGGCTCAGCCCAGTACTCAAGACTTGGGCCATGGGCCGTGGGCCGCCATAGTCATAAAACGGACCAACCCACTAAGCCCTTCAGCCAATTCCTCCACCCTAAATACCTCTGTACGACGTCGTTAACGTTGTCGAACTCAAGCTTCTTCTTCATCGTCCATGTTCTGACCAAGCAGAAATTCACTCCTGGTTCAGGACCTTCGGGTTCGAAAGCTCCAAAACCCCAACAATGGGTTTTCTGAGAAAAACGTCTCAAAACATAAATCCTAAATGCTTCCATCTATGGCGAACTTCCTCTCTTCTTAGAGCCAGTACTGTAAATTCTAAGCTTTCTCCTCATCGTTTCGCTTTGACCCAATCATTTTGTTCTCCTTCTCGCCAAAACTTCAAAGAAGTTGGTATTGATTTAACGCAGTACCCTCCTGAACGAATTAGAAACTTTTCTATTATCGCCCATGTGGATCACGGCAAGTCTACACTGGCTGATCGTCTCTTGGAGCTGACTGGTACTATTAAGCGGGGCCATGGTCAGCCTCAATACCTCGATAAGTTGCAGGTTCGTCGGATATGGTTTCTGAATATTGTTGGATTTATGGTTACTTTTTATTCTTTTGTATTGTTGCCAACTTTTGTTGATGACAATTGTGTTTGTTTTAGTCTGGTTGTGTAAATTGACAAGAAACCATACATTTGTGGTAGTTGAATATGGAGGTTTAAAATACCTTGATAAGTCTATTGTTAAATTAACTTGGAAAACCTAAGTTTGCCAATGTTGTCATTTGCTTGTTTTTTTCATGATAGTGCTGAATCTGTTGAGTAACTAATGTTGGGGAAATGATGTATATAAGTATGGAATACACTAGCAAACAATGTTCAAAGTTTCTAACTCAAAAGTGAGATTGTATTTTTTTTATATATTTGTGAGTGTTCGGGCCAGTTTACGTACACCTCTACTAATCTCACGCGACAATCCGTCTGACCCTACAACACTACAACATTTATGTGTCGAGAAAACTCCTAGAAAATTAATTTCTAGGTAGGTGGCCATCATGAATCAAAAGTGAGATGGTATAATAAGGCTTATAACTTGAAATAACCATGTACCAGTCAAAACTTCAAAAGTTTGTGGAGATTCAAAATGTAGTTGACGCACACTTTTAATAAGCATTGTTTTGAAGACAATTACTTGCTTTCCACGAGCTACAAGTAGACTATTGTGATCATCTCAATAGAATACAACAATTAATTATGGTGGAACTACAATCTTGAACTACTTGAATCTGGTTGGACTATTGGATATTTGTAAAACAAAGAAAGAAGAAATTGTTCTTTTTGCAATGAGATGCAACCAATGAAGAAACAAGTTTGCTATTTATAGACGAGAAACCTTTTTTTTTCTTTTTCCTTTTTTATTGAAACAACTTTCATTGAGGAAAAATGAAAGAATATAGGGGCATACAAAAAATCCGGCCCAACAAAACACCCTAACTACAAGAAGAGGGTCCAACTAAGTAAAATGTTACCAATGGAATAGTTATAAAAGGTCTTCGAAATCGAAGCCCAAAGGGAAATGTGAAATCTAACCAAAGACCAAACCTCACTAAGATCCCTTCCCCTACCACGAAACACCCTATCGTTCCTCTCCCCCCAAACATCTCAAATAACAGCACACAAAAAACGCCATTTTTCTCTAAAAGGCGGATAGAGGAGGAACTCCTCGATCGTCACCCGAGCACTCCGATAACCAACATAGCTAACTCCGAACACTTGCAGAAAAGAGTTCCACAAAGCCCCACACACTGGCAATCCCAAAAAAGATTATCATGGTCTTCCTCCGCCTTCCAACAAAGCAAACAACAAAAAGGCCCTACAAGGGAGGTCCTTCTCTTAACAAGCCTATCAATAGTGTTAACTCAGCCAAGCAAGGCTTGCCAAATAAAGAACCCGATTTTCTTGGGAACCTTAGCCCTCCAAACCACGCCATTAACCAACTTCCTAGGAGGGGAAGGATTCAACAACAAACTAAAAAAGGATTTACTCGTATAGACGAGAAACTTAGTTAGTCTCCAAAATGCAAAGTCAAATAAAATAAATACAAATTTAAAACATTTGCTATATTAACTTAATTTAGTTGTTACTTGACCAAATTCAAACAAAAGTCATCTGAATTGAAGAAGCTACAAATTATTTCATATATCTAACATCATCTAATTTGATGATTTCAATCCAATTTGAAGTTTCTAACCATGAATTTAATCTACATAGTTGAGTCCATTTTTTAATATTTCAATATTCAAGAATGTTTCAGTTTCTTTCACTCATTATAAATATCCAACAATTAGGTCTGGATATTATGATTGCTTGAAAGTTTTCATGTTGATCTTGTTTTATTCTCCATGAGGTCTTTGTTTAACTCAGCGTGAGGATTTTTTTTTTTTTTTTTCTATTGTTTCTTTCCCTAGGCGGTTAATGTACCATCTTTGACTTTGCTGTCATCTTATGCTCTAAAATTGATTTCCTTATTGGTTTTTTCATTTTTTAACTTGATGAAGCCCAATTATTTAGGTGGAGAGGGAGAGGGGAATTACTGTTAAAGCTCAGACTGCAACTATGTTTCACAAGTGTAATCTTGTTGGTGATAACACTAGCGAACAGCCTCCTTTCTTGATAAACCTTATTGACACGCCTGGCCATGTTGATTTCAGCTATGAAGTATCTAGATCCTTAGCAGCTTGCCAAGGTGCTCTTTTAGTTGTGGATGCTGCCCAAGGTGTTCAAGCTCAAACAGTGGCTAATTTTTATCTTGCTTTTGAATCTAATTTAACAATTATACCAGTTATTAATAAAATTGACCAGCCAACTGCTGACCCTGATCGTGTCAAAGCTCAACTGAAATCAATGTTTGACCTTGAACCTACACATGCTCTGTTGACATCTGCCAAAACGGGGCATGGCCTTGAGCAGGTCCTTCCAGCTATCATAGAGCGCATACCTCCACCTCCTGGAAAGAGTTCTTCACCATTGCGAATGCTTTTATTAGATTCATACTATGATGAATACAAGGGAGTGATTTGCCATGTTGCTGTTGTTGATGGTGTGCTGCGCAAGGGGGATAAGATTTCTTCTGCTGCCACTGGCCAAACTTATGAAGTCTTGGATGTTGGGATCATGCATCCCGAACTTACCAGTACAGGAATTCTTCTTACTGGTCAAGTGGGTTATGTCGTGAGTGGAATGCGTTCTACTAAAGAGGCACGAATTGGGGATACACTTCATCAGAGTAAAACTGTTGTTGAACCCCTTCCTGGTAACTCTTCATTTTCTTTTCAAAAAGTTTTAGATCTCTTTTCAGTCCCAATGAGAGATATGTGTCAGAAGTTAAGCTTCAAGGTGATTCTTTCTACTACAAATGAATGGCAGTTATTTAGGTGAACAGATGGGAAATATTTTATGAGCATAAGATTTCAGTAACGTAACATTCTGTTTTTTGCTAGGTTGTTGTGCAATGGCCTGTCTGTTGTGTTTGCTTCTCCTAGTGATATTTTTCCTTGTTGTAGGTTTTAAGCCTGTAAAGCACATGGTTTTCTCTGGTCTATATCCAGCTGATGGATCAGATTTTGAGGCACTCAACCATGCAATAGAGAGACTTACATGTAATGATGCCAGTGTCTCTGTAACTAAGGAGACTAGCACAGCATTAGGGCTTGGTTTTAGGTTTGGCACCCGCATCCACTGACTGAATATCCTCTTGCTACCAAAATAGATTTATGTTAGCTTAATTATTCATAGATGCCAACCCATAATAATTGAGTCTCATACACAGGTGTGGTTTCTTAGGATTACTTCACATGGATGTTTTTCATCAGCGGCTTGAACAGGTGTCAGTTTTTATTCGTTATGAATATATGTGGATAAAATGTAGGCCCACTCTTGTCATCAGAAATTGAGAACTTGTGTTTTTTCTGATGGTTGACAGGAGTATGGAGCTCATGTTATTTCTACTGTCCCAACGGTGCCTTATATATTTGAGTACTCTGATGGAAGGTTATCTCAGTGGCATATTCCTTTTCTCTATGTTCTCTATTCGTTTCCAAGAGCTAAATTAGTATTTTCTTTCCCTTTTAAGCAAAGCACAAGTTCAGAATCCTGCTGCCTTGCCATCAAATCCCAAGAAGCGAGTGATTGCTGGCTGGGAACCTACTGTATTGGCTACAATTATCATTCCTAGTGAGTAAGCTCTCAAACTCTTTTCTATTCTTCTTCCCCTTTAATTTTCACATTAAATCATTCAAAATTATTTCTTGTTCATTGCAGATACGTTGGGGCTGTAATTACACTTTGCTCTGAACGGAGGGGTCAACAATTAGAGTACTCATTCATTGATAGGTAACAAAGAACTAAATAGTATACGTTTTGGTGCAATAAAATTAACCTTATTTCTTGGTGCCACCACGTTACTGGACTAAAAGAAACATAATATGTCATTTGGATAATCATCAGAAAAAGAAAAAACATTCATTTAACACCACAAGCAGGCAGCACCTGCCATAGGCACTTGGTACTTTTCAGATTTACAACCAGCTTCAAAATGGTCGAAATTTGCTGTTTGGCCTCTAATTGTTCATTCAATCCATTCTATGTATTACAAAAAAATTGTTAAAGGATAATTATAAGTTGCATCTGTTAAGAAGCTTTCTCGACAATAGAAAATGTTGGTCCATCTTCCTAACCACATTCGCATCCTCAACTTTTGAATCCTTGATACTAATTAAAAATTGCCCCAAGTTTAGTATACCTGTAATACCAACAATCTCATCTATTTATTTCACGTTTGAGAAGCATTCTTTGTTGAAATTATTTTATTTTAATAATAAATTGGGTTTTGATTGAGAATAAATGAAAGAGTATGAGGATACAAAGAAACGAACTCCCAAAAGGAGCCAAGCTAGTATAAAAATAATAATAATTAAGTAAGAACTTTTCTGTGTTGAATTTGTTGGTAATCTGTGTTACAATTTCATATATACATCACCTTATAATATAATCTGAAGACGGTGTGAAGCTTTTTATATTAATTGGGAGTAGTCTGGTATCTTTTTTGCAACCTCTTGCAGTTTCCCTATCATATCAATTTTGGCGGTAATCTTAGAAAATAATAGGTTAGATATTGAATAGTACTGTATGTGTTCACATCCGTTTTCATTGCAACTTGTCTGACTTGATGGGAATAAAATTTGTTCGAAAGGTTTTTTAGTCTGTCTGAAATTGCTTAAATTTAATATTATACGTACGCATGCCTGTTATTTTGCATAGTCTCAAGCCTGAAGTTCAACTGCATATTCTGAACGTTATGGGTGCCTACTGCCTCTTTGAAGCTTTGGCACGTGAAATAATCTTGTGACACCGTCTGCTCACTATTAACTTTAATAAAAGATATGGAATTCTTGTGTATTTCTTCTTATAAAATAGTAGCCATTACAGGGATATTTATACCCAAATAAGGATATCAATAAAAGGAAAATATAACCTAATAATTATAAGATTACCAAACAATATAATATAAAATAAAATCTCCTAAAAGATTTTAT
>JBBPDJ010000026.1:1958466-2005952 GCA_037974625.1 Cucumis cinereus
TTGCACAAAACTAATTTGGGTTAGAAGAGTGCGACAAATGCGGCTGAACAACTATACTCAAAACTCTAATGGGCGACAGGTCTGCCTCCGTCGACAATCGACGGAGGCAGAAAACGGATAGAATATGGCGGCTTGTCGACGGAGGCAGAAAACGGATAGAATATGGCAGCTAGGGTTCAACGAGACAAAACCTAAAGCTCTGATACCATATTAACTTTAATAAAAGATATGGAATTCTTGTGTATTTCTTCTTATAAAATAGTAGCCATTACAAGGATATTTATACCCAAATAAGGATATCAATAAAAGGAAAACATAACCTAATAATTATAAGATTACCAAACAATATAATATAAAATAAAATCTCCTAAAAGATTTTATTACGATAACACTCACCATATAGCATCGGCAATCTTGTGATTCCTGCTATGATCTTCAACTAGAACTCAAATTGGATTGAGGCATAACATCTCACTTGAAATAAAAATAAACTAGATCCTTGTTTAATTATTTATTTCATAGACATGACTTTTCTTTTCTTAAAGCTCAGAAGTTAGAAACTTTTAAGTGCCTTTTGTTTTTGCATATCTGTTAACAGTAATGACGTTCTTGCTTATAAATTATAATCACGTTCTTGCTTTTAATGGCGCTCTTGCTTATATTTTACTAAGAACTTAATACCTTGTTTTCTCTGTGTGGCTTTTATAACTGTTAATCCTAAGTTTTGTTCTACAGTCAAAGGGCATTCATGAAGTATCGCTTACCTTTAAGGGAAATTGTTGTTGACTTTTACAATGAATTAAAGAGTATAACATCAGGATATGCATCATTCGATTACGAGGACTCGGAGTAAGTCTATTGCCCTCTCTTTTCATTTCCATTAATAAACCCTTGTTCTCTAGTCTCCCTAGTCTTTTCTGCATGAGCATAATGAGAGATGACTAATCGTTGAAATTTGTCAAATTATTTTCTTATTCAACATTAATTCATAGTCAATGTGTGTAGCTTAATATGTTTCTTCAGTTATGTGAAAAACCTGATATACGAGTACTATAGGCTCTTTGTAGTTGACTGTGCTAATATGATGAGTCTTTCAAGGTTAGGTGTAATGATTGTGTTATCCTCATCCATATATTGATGTGTTGATGATGGGTGTGGTTACCAGGTATCAGGAAGCAGATTTGGTGAAGCTGGATATCCTATTGAATGGGCAGCCAGTTGATGCAATGGCAACCATTGTTCATAATTTGAAGGCACAAAGGGTCGGCCGTGAATTGGTGGATAAACTGAAGAAGTTCATTGACAGGTATGTGATTACCTTTTCTTTTGTTTTTTCCTCCTCCCTACTCTTGTGTTATGACATGAGCTGTTTTTATGCTGACAGGCAAATGTTTGAGATAACAATTCAAGCTGCGATTGGATCTAAGATTATTGCAAGAGAAACGTAATGGTCTTATTTTATTTACTTATTTTCTCTAGAAGGTTTTTACTTAGATTTTAATTACATATTCAAAGTTTGAGTGGCCTAAAATCTTACGGTTGCATTCTAAACTACTGAGAATGCTTATTATCTAAGAAGCACAAACACGGATACGAGACACGATACGACACGACGACACGCTATATTTTAAAAATCTAGGACACGACACGGCAAAGTCATGTTTTTTAAACATTCATTTTTAAAAAATATATATCACTTTTATAATAAAAGAATCGTTGCATTTATATGCTTAAAAAATTTAACTTGATGTATTCCACACTCAAAAGTTATTATTGTTGTCATACATGTATTTTTGTAGTTTACTCAACGAGTGTTCTATGCATGTCTATGGTATTTGTTGCACTAACAAGTGTTCAATAGGTGTCCACTAAGTGTCGGAGTGTCCAAGTGTCTGACACGTGTCGGACATGGACACACTAGCCAGACTAAGTGTCTCTGCTTCTTAGCTTATTATAATACCATGGATGTGTGTATATATATATATATATATATACAATCCCTGTAGACGAGCTATTTTGATTGTGAGAGTGTTAAACTGAACTATTTATGTTGCTTTTAGGATTTCGGCTATGAGGAAAAACGTTCTTGCAAAGTGTTATGGTGGGGATGTTACACGGAAGAGGAAGCTGTTGGAGAAACAAAAGGAAGGGAAAAAACGGATGAAACGTGTTGGATCTGTTGATATTCCTCAGGAAGCATTTAATGAAATTCTGAAGGTCTCATAGGTGGAAAAGCCGAATAAATTAATGAACGATACTTACTACAGGTACAGTTCTCATTTAACTACATGAATCACATATGGAAAATACATTTTCACTTTGTATTCAATGATGATCATGAAGATTAAGTTTAAGATTTTCCAATGGCAGTTTTGCAAGAATTCAGTGGACTTGCATTCTATTATGCAGTTCAACCATTTACAACTCCCTTCTACCTATACTTGTGACAAGAAATTGGTTGGAAAAATAACGAAAAGTGCAAGGAAGAGTAGAGTACAGATTGATCGTTCCTGGCAAATACTCAGTCATCTCGTTAAATCTCAAGATGCTAAGGTCAGAAGATTGTTGGTAGAAACTAGAAAGATTAGTCTCAATTAGAGATCTGTTTGGTGAGATGCTGTTTATCATCATTTATTGTTCCTTTCCCTTGTATTGTTCTTGTAGTTGATTGATTGATACAATATCTGAAATTTTTAGATATCTCGATTATAATCTGTGCCATGGCTTTGGCTTTTATTGATTACGTCAATAATCCTTTGATTTTGTGCATGCATGTAACCCTTTTGGCTTTTGCATGGGACTTTGTAATTTTGAAAATCACGTTTATCGTAAGATTACGTTGAGATACGACTTTAATTACTCAAATTTAATATAATGTTTAATTTTATATTTTAAATGCAGTTTTCATTCGAGGGGTACATGAGTTGAGTTGAGCAAGGTTAGGATCAACCCCAGAATTTGAGTTGGTTATAATCCTAACTCTATCGATTTTAATGTAAAAGGTCAACGCAATCCAATCCAATAACTTATCGGTTCTAATGTTCCATTCTTAGAGAGAGAAAAAACTTGAACAATGTTTTGCTTCTTTCCTATGTTTTCTTTCAATCCCTAGCCATTTAACAATACTCATTTACATCTTTTGCTCCCTATACCTACTATCAAAAAGGTTACAAGAATGATTATATAATATGATTGCCATGATATAGCTTTCTTTAATCATTCCTACCATGAGAAGTAATCATTCAATATGATTTACATAACTTTAACACTAACTTCTTTTTTATCATGGGTTTGTGCAAAACAGATTAAAAAATATTTCTGAGATCCATATCTAATGATGCCCAAAATGATGATCACCTACATTGATTAATAATTTTTACTACAAGTGCTTTCTGGATTGAAACACCCTTTTTTAGTTCTTATTAAACTATCCCATGACAATGAAAATTATAAGTAGCAGTAATAATAATAATCTTCATTCTACTCTAGGCAAATGCATTGTCCACCCAGACTTTATCTAATAAGTTGCAACTTATGATTTCCAATAGTGTTAAACAGGAGAAAACAAAGAGAAGGGTTAATGGAAAATACTATGAAAGAAAGTTACATTATTGTTGGAATAAACGGTATTCGGCCTAGAATTACATTGTTTTATAGCTAAATAAGTCTTATCGTAATTAACCAACTTGGAGAAGAAACGTAACTAGTCAAATGAACACGAATAGTCTATAAATATACATAGTCTTCAATTGCATTTGAGGACCTTCTCACGAATATTTTTCTTTCATATAGTTGGATCTTGTAGACAAATTTCTACTTTCTAAATTTATTCTATCTCGAGAGACAATTACTCATGAAACTCAAGTACAAAAGATAACGTGAAGCTGCCAAGCTCAGTTTCTCCGATGCATACAAGGTCATGTATTTTCTCATTTTTTTTATGATATAATTTATATAACAATTTTGAGAAAAAGGGTCATTATCTTGATATTTCGATTAGATGTGGTTCCCTCTACGTTAAGGAGATGCAAGGTTGAGATTACAAAATATGACTAAAAAGCATTGAAGTCTAAATCTCTATGATAGAACTGTGTTTTTTCCAAAACCAAAACAAAAGAGCCGACTCTAACTTCTTACTTATAAACCAAGATATCATATAATATGCAGAGAAATGCCAACCTAAGCTTCAAATAGATGATTCATGAGCAAAAATATAGTAAGAAGCATACTGCAATGTATGTTATCTGCATCGAACTTTACCTCCGAGTCGATATAGCATATCACTTGATAGCAAAAAGAAAAAGAAAAACTGAGGATACAGTTGGAGAAAGGATGCTGACTGTGGAGAAGGCACATACACACAACTCACTGATGATAGTTACAGCAAACAAATAGGATTTACAGATTAGCTTCATAACAATAACCTTCTTCAAATCTACCATCATTTTTCATTTTCTTATCTACTTCCTTCAATCTCAATCAATGGCATAAAAACACAGTCCAAATCAACCTTCCTTTTTCACTTCATCCCCTCTCCTCCATACCTCACCCGAAATCTAAAAACGAAAAGGAAAGAATAAATGAACAAAAGGAAAAATGTCTTTTCAAGGCTCTAATATGGACATAAAGTCAACTGTATAGACATGAGGCTAAACCACCCTATGTGCTAATGAACTTTGATTATACTTTAACAAATAAGTGTTAGATTTCAAGGTACTAGCTTGAGTTGGTTATTAAGGTCATCTCCTGTCAGGTTTTGGTGACTGATTGGGATGATTATATGGAGAAGCATGAGGACCATTCGGACTTGATAAGCTTCTAATATGTTGCCCATTCCTTGCCACAAACATCGACTGCGTGCGGACGACACTTTTAGCATTGGGGGTGGACCTAGCACGGTCTGCTTGCATGGTTTGAAAGTAATAAGAAGAACTTGCCATGTCTTTGAGGTTTGGCAAAGGTTTTAAAATTTCAACGACTTCACTCATCGCAGGTCTGACTTTAGGATCTCTACTAAGGCAGTGAGCTGCAAGCTCTGCAGCTTTTTGTGCACCTTTGATTGAGAAGTGACATTCGAGGCGAGGATCTATCAGCCGGTAGAACTTCCTCTTGTCTCCAAGCAGGGGTCTAGCCCATTCAACAAGGTTGTGTTCCCCATTCGGTCTATTTTTATCCATCGATCTTCGACCGGTTAGCATTTCGAGCAAGACAACTCCAAAACTGTAGACATCGCTTTTTGATGTTAAATGCCCTATGGAGTTCAAGAATATTAGAAGTTAGATAGATGAGTAATAAAATGTGCATTGTTTTATGACAATTGTACAAGTTTATGTCCCAACAAGAGTAATCTCCAATAAAACCCCAAGACTACACAAACTTAGAACATCTTCTAGAAAGTTAAAGAACTTTGCAAAAAATTCTTTTTCATTATTAGTGAACGTCAAAAAAATCTTGTCTGCGAATGAGTTCTATCTGTAGGGTGCAATAGAGAGGGCTACAGTGGGTAACAATTTTGTCAACAATATACTTCACCCCCTTCACAGGGCTGTTTTACTTAAAAGAAACTGCTTAATAATGGATAACAAAACATGCTGTCCAAGATGTCGATATTTCAATTTTACGCATTGATAAAACATCAATATCTATGGATATTTCCATTAAAATATTTGTTAAATTATTTAAAATAACAAAATTTTAATCCCAGACCGCGTTATAGATCTTGTTATTCTGATTGGTGCATATCTTCACATTGAGAATTGAAGATGTTTTTTTTTTTTTTAATTTATTTAATGTTTAATGAGTACATATAAAATATATTGGTTAATCCTTTTCCTTATAACCAATGTTGAACCCTCCAATGTACAAGGACCACCAATTTAAGACCTTTCAATGTACTTTTCCTCCTAATTTGTACATCAACCCCACCACCACCAAAAAAGACCAACCAATATGTGTGTGTGTGTGTGGATACATGATGAAATGAAATAATGATAATAATAATAATAATAATAATATACAAATAATTGCCAATAAATAAGGAAGGAAGAACAAAAATATACTTCAACACTAATTGGGAAAAAAGGTAGCCCTTGACTTTGATTCCTTTGTAGTGTTAACAAAATTATATTTCTTATTCAATAAGTGTAAACTTCATCGAAATACAGGCTCCTTCTTGTGAAGGGCTTGTTTATTATATATTATCCTTTTGTGTTCTTTCAGTTATCTAAATGAAAGTTTGTTCTTTCATAGAAAAAGAAAAATAAAATAGAAATACCAGAAGTGCTCACATAAAATATGAAAGAAGCCAAACCTACCAGTCATCACATATTCTGGAGCTGCGTAACCATATGTTCCCATAACCCGAGTTGAAACGTGAGTTTTGTCACCCTCAGGGCCATCTTTTGCAAGTCCAAAGTCTGAGAGTTTCGCATTGTAGTCCTAAAACAACATTTTCAACCTTCTATAACAAAGGTGGGCTTGAGGATAACAAAGTAAAAAGGCACATAATTTAGTAGACATACCGCATCTAATAGAATATTAGACGTTTTGAAATCACGATATATCACTGGTCTTTCAGCTTCTTCATGAAGAAAAGCAAGGCCTTTAGCAGCACCAAGCGCAATTTTCAATCTAATAGACCAAGGAAGTGGCAAGGGCCCTTCTGTGCAAAATATGGTAATTACCATCGAACATTAAGCATATGAAATAAATTACGAAATATATAAACATTAACATTCCTGAGATCACATCACTAATAGATGAATGTGAAAAAATCACATCATATATCGAGAACAATGTGCTTTAACACAAAAATACACCATATATATATATATGTGTGTGTGTGGTGTGTATATATATAACCCTTAATTTCAATAAGCTCAAACAGAGCAAAATTCCAGAAGTTTAACAAACACTTCATTTCATTTAAAAACTTCAGACGAAAATAAGAAACAGAAACTCCAAATTGTATGCCAATATTTCATGGGCTCATTAATAAGGTATTTAAGAAGAATTGTAGAATAGACTAGGGAGAAGTAGAATAGATAAAAGGTTATGTCACATACTTCTGAAGAGGTGATTCTCCAAACTTCCACGAGGCATGAACTCATAAACTAATAACCTTTGATCATCTTCAATGCAGCAACCAATCAATCTTACAAGATTAGAATGGTTGAGGTCACCGAGGAAGTTAACTTCAGCCTGAAATGGAAAACCGAGTAAATATTAACATAAAAAAGAGGACACCCCAAAAGTAGGTGATTGTGCGAGACAGAGGCGAAGAGTGCCCATACCATCCACTCCTTGTGACCTTGTAGGCCATCATGATTAAGAGTCTTGACTGCAACTGTAAGCCCAGTTCCAGGTTTAGCAGGAGCAGTTCCATTCTCCTCAATCCATCCTTTGAAAACACAACCAAAACCTCCCTCGCCTAGAAGGCTCTCAGGTCGGAAATTTCTTGTGGCTAACTTAAGCTCATTAAAAGTGAACTTACGAAGCCGAGAAGCAACCTTCAGCTCAGCACTGAGCTTGGGCGTGGACGAACTACTTTCAGCATTATCAGTTGTCGCTGATGACCCCAATGCAGTAGCCAGAATATCTCTTTTTTCGTCCAGTTTAGATTTACTATCTGCTAATTGCAAATGATTATAAGCAAATTTATAAACGTATAACTAACAATAAGAATAGAAATTAACCACATTTCAAGAACATCTATCCTCAAACCCCTTGTTTTACATGACCAGCACATTTCAATCGATAATGCCAATGTAAATATGCAAACCATATTGCTAACCAGAGTGTAGCTCTATTGGTCTGAGGCATTACTTACCTTCTCAAAGGTCGGAAATTCAAATCCTCACTCACGTCTTAAACTCAAAAAGAAAAATGAAAAAAGAAAAAATGCAGACCACATTATAGTATAAAATGTATTGAAATCAAAGTGTAATATTGCCAAAAGAACACTGGAAAGAAAGTGAAACATGAATATAGAAGCTTTTCAAATCAAGAAAACTTTCAAACGCTTCATTTTCAAGAAACAATCTATATCACTTTTTAAGACAACAATAACAATCTTCAAAAACAGTACTACCCCGCTTTAAATAAGGATAAACTTAAAATTGCATAGGTAGGGAACTAAATTTTACAAACCCATGAAAATCCAAAGAGGTAAATATTCCCAAAACTTTCAACCTAATCACCAGTTGAACTTAATTATTAGCTTCCAATGCTCCAAATTTATGATAACCCAAATTAAGAAAGACAAAAAGATGAGGATAATTTCCAATCTCCAAACCGATTACATACGTTTCAAAATTATGTTAACTAAAACCAACAAAAACCAAAAGAAGAAGAAGTTTACCGTAATGGGTACTAGTGCCACTGATGAAGCTATCAACCTTTGATCCACTCAGAGAACTATCAACCTTTGATCTAGAAGGAATGCAACTCCCAATAAACTTCAACTTAACCCAACATCCAGTCTCCTCCTCCAACTCATTCTCCTTCTTCTTCTTCTTCTTCTCGCTAGCTATTCTTGACTTCCCCTCAATCCATGTCTCAACCTTGGAATCATTAGGAGCCAAACCCATATCCTCTAATCTCTTAAAAAAACAAATTTTCAATACCTCAACCCAGAAATCTTACCTTTCATGGAAACCCCACTTGAAAAAATCACCTCATTAACAATAAATATCAACCGATTAATCAAACGAACAACTACCAAAATCGCAAAAATAGCAAAAGCAGAAGAAAAACACAAAAACAGAATCGAGATCACATAGGCAAATTAGTGAAGAACAAAGAAAGGAGAAAAAGAAGAAAAAAAAAACTCTAGCTCACTAAAGAAGAAACTTAGTCAAAAGAGCCAAAGATGGGGAAAGAGAGAGAAATGAGTGTGAAAAGGAGGGCGCTTCTGAAAGAGGGAAAGCGCCCCAACAACGGGCAGGTCGGGCAGGTCATGACAATGGGTGGCAGTTGGTCGGGCAAGAGAGAGAAATATAGAGAGAGAAAGCGCCATTGTTACAGTAACTATCGGATATTCTTCATCAAATCAAGTACTAATTTAAAGAAACAAAACAAAAAAAGATTGAATTTTTGGCAAAGTATTAAGACTCATGAACTTGCCACTAAGAAATTGCCACATATATTATAGTGATATACTAGGAAGCACTATACTATCCTGTTTTTTTTTTTTTTTCATTAAATTGGTGCTATCCACATCTTCTATACGTAATCATTACGTAGTTTCTAACTTAATACAGATAATGTATTTTATTTCAATTTTCTTTTCATTTTTTCATTTAAAACTATATGATATAATAATACTAATAATAATAATATATAAACATCAAATGATGTCCACCTTTTAGTATTTTATATATTTAATTGCACATACACTCATAAATGATGCCTTCCCCCTTATGGAAATCTAATTAAATTGACTGAATTTTGGTATGTTTATTTAATGTATTTAAAACTGGGGTAACTATAATGAGACTTTTATTAATAAAATAATCATAATGAGTCTCCATTTGCAAACGTTAATAGATTGCTTTTAATTATGTTTACTCAAGCATTTTGTAAGTGTAATTTGATTGTGATTGAGGTTGTTTAATTACTTTGTCTTGTCTGGTGTTGTTGTCTTCTTATGTTGTCGTTTGAGTTAATTGATAACAGTATCTATAGTGGGTAACCTTAACTATGACAAATTTAATGATTTTCCTACAGTAATCGTAGTAGTATATATAATGGTAACAAAATCTCCTAGTTATTTCCATCTTACACAACACATATAAACAAAACAACAACAAACCTAATAAATTGGAGTTAACTTTTTAGATTACTATTGATGAATAACGTTTTTGGAAAAATAACACATGACCTAATGTAGTAAACTAACTACGAACCAAATTCAAATATAAACATTTGAACCATTTAAGAAAATGACATGAAATAACATTCATTTCTAAAAACCAAGAACCAAAAACAAAATAATTACTTAATGAACCTTAGTTTCTGGGATGAGGAAGCTATGATAGATCATGTTTGACTTGTGAGGTGAAACTAATAAAGAAGTAATGCTTAAATAGAATAATAAAAAGGTTATAATGTCATTTTGATCTCTATACTTTTTAGTTTTTTCAATTTTAGTTTTGCTACTTTTAAATGTTCAGTTTTAGTCTCTGAACTTTAAAAATATTAAATTTAGTCCCTTGCTACTAATTTGTTGTATATTTTTCATTATTTTTTATTAGCATGTTCGCTATAAAATTTTAAAATATATTCAGATATTGTGTTTCTTTGCATGAAAATTATTAGAATTATTTCATCAATTTCAATAAAAATTAACTTCGAATGATTAAATTTAAGATTTACTAAAAAGTACAAGAACTAAAATTACAAATTTAGAAGTACAAAAACTAAAATTGAACAAAATTTAAAATACAAGAACCAAAAATAATATTTTAACCTCATTATTTTTATAACAATGTTGTAGTAGTGTAATTAGAGTTTATGGTATTTCTTAATATATGTGTAAAAATATGAAATAAAAAAAAGGTGGAATATTCATTTTTTTAACTAATAAAAAGAAGATGACTAATAATTATTTAAATTATTATTTTTATATCTTTCCATTAACTCTGTTGTTTGAACAAGAACCCAACTCAACTGGTTCCAATTTATACTAAAAAATCTTTACCATTTGAAAAACCACCGTTATGAATATATAATTTTAAAATAGAAAAAGGTTGCACCCAATAAAAATTTGTTATGTATATCAATATTTTTCTAAAGAAAATGATTATTTTTATTTTTATTGGAGAAAAAATGTTAATTTTTTTCTTTTATATATCAAAAGATGCATAGAAATTATGTGTAGTCTAGACTGCACCTAATTGTTGTCGTTAAAAAAAGTTGGATATTGACAAAAGGAAGAAGAATCTATGTTTAAGAATATATTATAGTTAGTGATAGCATTGATTTGATGGAAAAGTGTTAGTGATTAAGAAGGATGGACACTTCCGGAGGATTTAGTCAAATATTGTTCTTTTAAAAAGTATTTAGAAAAATATGGTAGTTTTGAAACATTTTAGAAAAATATTATAGTTTAGGAGGTGAGAGAAGGACGAGGGTTGAACCCTCGTCCTTAAGAGATAAGAAGTTGAAAAGAAAAAGTGAAGAAAAAGGACGAGGGTCGAACCCTCACCCTCTTCTTATAGCAGTGAGAGAAAGAGAAAAAAGACGAATAGTGAGAGAGAGAAAAAAGAAAAGTGAGAAAGAGAGAGAAAAAAGAGGAGGGGTGAGCATTATTATCAAAATTAATAATATTTTAGTTAATTTTAAATTTAGTTTAATTTTAAATTTTAGGATTAGAGATTTTTTTTGTTTATGTATTTTTAATTTTTTTTGGTATGTTTTCAAAAACAAAAAATACAAAAAAAATAATTAGTCATAAATTTTAACGATGGACTAACATATAAATAATATATATTGATAGTGTTGGTATCGTTATTTATCAATTTAGTTCATAAAACTTTGGGCTTGTTTATCGTTATTTATCTATCCGTAATTGAATTTAGATTGAATTAGACGATTTGGTTTGCGATAATCTTGTTGCATATGATTCTTGTTATTTTTCAATGAAAATGGCCTTAATCCAATAAATTTTGGGCCAAAATATTTCACCATTTGAATCCAAATTTTGTTAAATCACATCGAATCTCAAAGGTTTAACTGATTTTTTTTCCTATAAATTAAAACAAATTTCATTCATATAAATAACATACTAATAAGTGTTGTTATTATTGTTAACAATAAAACATATAAATTCATATCAATTTAAATCATTGTGTTATGCTGAGAAAATTTTATATCAATTTGTTAATAGTTCGGTTGACAAAAACTTCAAGATCCATCGTGAATAAAATAATTGTAATAATTAAGGTTTGAAATATGAATGTTCACAAAAATATCAAAGTCTTCGTTTTACAAGTATTTTGATAAAAATACCGATAAAATGTGAATTGTTAATTTCAATTGAAATATCGATTTTTATGTTTTTGAAATATCGATTTGCATTCTATGTCAATATCAAAATTATATAAACTTAGAAATATCAACCTAACCAACTATTTCTAAAGTATTAGGACATGATAACCTATAAATACACGTCAAAGTGGATATGACATATGCACATAAATGAAATCTTTCTTAATCATCTTCTCCATTCAAATTACTTTATTTATTGTGATTAGCAAGGAAGATTCCTTATGACCAAAGATAATATTCTTTTGTCGTTCCTTTGTTTATTTGGTTATTCACCATTTTGCTTAATTGTATGGAAAAAAATTGATTTCGAGATTTTGTGGGAGTTTATGCTAAACCAAGTTTTGATTTATATTTAAACAGAAAATAATTGAGGTAAGAATTGGACATGATAAAAATAAGAGTATCTATGTATTTAATATTAAAATTCGTATTTTTCAATTCATGGTAACTTTACAGAAATTGTCGATACAAATTTTATTTTTTAAAAGATGTTAAGAGTATTAATGCAACTTTTGAAAGTTCATCGATATTTTTTAGATAAAATGATATGAAATCTCTACCGAATTAGAATTAATAACCACCTAGAGCGGTTTGGGTTCATGATTATCTAAGACTATAATCAGCTACAACAAACACTATTCAAACCTACTCTTTGCTGCAATTTTTACTATTTTACCCTTAACTTAAAAAAAAAACTAAAAATCCTAATAAATACATATATATGAGTCCAATAATAAAAATGCCAAAAAATGAATTTAAGATTTTCAATCGGTTTCATCTTGTTGCATTGAAACTAATTATAAAACTTGTTCATCAATCTCTCAATTGAGTCCATATCTCTGTTTGAATGTGAGGATTCAATGCTAATTGTAGTTTATTTGCTTTTGAGCGCATGATTGATCGTGAACTTACACAATAACACATGGTTCATATCATGAAATATTAGTGGTTTTTGGTTCGTAAGTTAATTATTCTTTAAGAAAATTATTTTAGGTTTGTGGCATTATTGAAAGTGGTAAATTAATTTGGTTTGTGGCATTATTGAAAGTAGTAAAATTAAGTTCAAAGAAATTTTAATAATTTACTAATGAAAATTAGGAGTGTTCAAAAAATCCACTAACCCGATCTATCTAATCCAAGAGTTAGGTTAAATTTTATTTTGGATTGGGTTGGGTTGAAATTTTTGAAAAATTTGACTTTTTTTTGTCGGATTAACCCGATCCAACCCGAAATTATACATAATTATATATCTCTTGGCTCACTCGTCCATCTATCCCCTCCATTATTTCACATGATTTTTTTTATAATTATCATGAAACTTAGTCTTTTAGAATTGAGGAAGTAAATGAAATGTTTGGATTTTACCAGAACACCTTTAAATTAGATCTATTTTCTATAAAAATAGCTAAACAAATTTTTCATCATTTATGTGCCGCAAACATAAAATTTTTAGAACTTCACTGTATACTAATAAGCAAGTTGTAATTGACTATTTTGATTTTACTTTTTTTTAAGGAAAATGGACTTTTTCTTTCCCATTTCTAGACCCAACCCAATTCAACCCGAAACAATTTGATTGGGTTGAGTTGCCTTCATATGTAGAGTTGATTGGATTGAATATATTGATCAACCCTGAATTTCGAGTTTGGTCCAAAAAACTATAACACCTCTAATAAAAATTGTATAGGTGGGGAGTTTTTTTTTTTTTTTTTTTTTTTTGTAATTGATGTGTTTATTAATGAATGGGATCTTTTTTAACCTAAATAATTAGAAGGAAAAAAAAAAGGTTTGAACATGAAAATTTAAAATGTTTTCCAATTGGAAAGAAATAAAACTTTAAATCTCAACCACCAATGGCCTTACCTTAGTTGAAAAATACGTTCTAATTTATGTATCTTATAGTTATACAATAATTTTAATTAAAAATACATGGTTGTTGGTTATAGATTTAAACAATCTAACTCATATAAATATTTAAAAAAAAAAAAACAAATCAGAATTATACAATTTAGGAAATTAAAAAAATATATATTATGATGGTATATCAAAGATCTTTCCATTTATATCAATTTTTTAATCTTGTAACAAATCTATATAAGCACCATAAACCCAAAACAAATCAAAGTCTCAAAATTTCTAAAAAAAAAAAAATAAAATAAAAAAATGAAACTCTTTGTTCTTATTTTAATAATCTCTCTTCAATTTATCCAAATTAATTCATCACAAACTTTCAATGTACTTGACTATGGAGCTGTTGGAGATGGAGATACCGATGATACTCAAGTAAATATGAATTTCAATCTCTATTTCTGTTTTCTTTTGTATTATTTTTCATTTTTAATATGAAATAATGTTTCTATAGGCTTTTCTTGATGCTTGGAAAGCTGCATGTAAATTTTCAAATTCAACTTCTTTTCCCATAATGGTGGTTCCGGGTGCCAAATCATTTTTACTTCAACCTTTCACTTTGGACGGCCAAGATTGCAAGTCTACAAATACAAATATTATCAGCATTCTGGTTCCAATTCTTATTTATATATATATATATATATTTTTTAAAGCTTAATATTGGATTAATTATTTTTATTTTCTTTTTAAAAAAATGAAATTATTTTGTAGTGATACTTAATTATGAATATAATATTATTATATATGTGTTTCAAAGGGGTGAAAGAATTAGGAGTTATTTAAAGTGAACTTTTTTTAGGTTAAAAATAGTTTTTAATGATATTTTTCTAGGGTTTTGCTAGATACTCAAATTATAATTTTAAAATATACTTATAGGATAACCCAAAATATAATGTAAAATTACTTAATTATTATTATTTAGAAATTTGGATAGATACTCAATTTATAATTTTGAATATTTAGTTTTCCCAAATCTCAACTAAATTAAGGATGAGTTAGACATTAATTATTATATTAATTTAATTATAATGTTTGACAACTAATTAATTAATTTTAATTTTGGTTGTAAATTAGATCGATGGAGAATTAATTGCACCAAAAGATGGATCTTCATGGAAATACGAAGGAAAAGAATGTCGCCAATGGATTTTATTAAAGCATATGAAAGGTCTTGTAGTTAAAGGTTCTGGCACTATCAATGCTCGAGGAAGTACATGGTGGGATCTATGCAAAAATGACGAAAAAGTATATATATTTTTTCTTTTATTTTTATTTATTTATTTACTTATTTTTGTTAATTTAGTAATATTAATATTATAAAAATTAAAATTTTAAAAAAAATCTTTTTTTTTTTTTTTTTATTTTTGGCAGGTTTGTACAAGAAGGCCAACTGTGAGTAATCTTTGATTATTTCATTTTTCATTTAATATACTAAACTAATTTATGTTGGTAATTGAAATTTCAGAGTTTAATTTTGGAACATTCGGAGAAAGTGCACATAAAGAATCTAGCTTTTAAGGATAGTCCCCAGATGCATATGGCTATCGAAAGGTCAAAATATGTATATATTAAAAACCTATATATTGAAGCACCCGGTGATAGTCCTAACACCGATGGAATTCATATTCAACATTCTCGAAAAATCTCCATTAGTAGTTCTAATATTCGCACGGGTAATATACGCCTCCTTTTCTCTCTATACACCCCATTATCAACATCTTATATTATATCGTGCTTAATATTAAGTGATTGAGAATTTTTGTAACTATGTTTTAAATTTTGTAGGGGATGATTGTATTTCAATTGGGGATGGTTCATATAGAATCAACATCTCCAAGATTGCCTGTGGTCCAGGGCATGGGATTAGGTGATAACCTTTGATTAATTATCCTTGATTTAATTACATTTAACATTAATTTCTTAATTAAGTTTACAAATTAACTTGTGTGTATTTTTTGGTTGTTAGTATTGGAAGCCTGGGTAAACATGGCGATCATGAAACTGTAGAATTTGTTCACGTCAAAGATGTAACTTTTACCGACACAACTAATGGAGTTAGAATTAAAACATGGCAGGTAATTATGTGTGTGTCCGAAATATTTAATTTTGAAAATAAGTTATTTTTTTAAATTAAATTTTAAAAAAATAAAAATAAAAATGATTTTTTTTTAGCTAATATTCGTATCAATTTAAATTTATTTCAAATTTTATTTTTTATTTTTTATTTTTCAAATAATCCATTGATGTATCTAAATATTATTCTTTCTCTCTCTGTCTATTATTATTAGTATTAATTGATATAATTTATGGTAAAAAAATTGATTTTTGTAAATAATTGTTTATGCGAATAGGGTGGGAGTGGATATGCAAGAAACATCACCTTTGAAGGCATAGTTTCTCGTGGCTCATCAAATCCAATCATCATCGATCAATTTTATTGTGACCACGAAACCTGCCATAACCAAGTAATGAGTAAACTTAATAATTCAATTTTCTTTTGGTTCATTTTACTATATTTCAAAATATCTCTTATTATTATTGTTATTACAGACATCGGCAGTAAAAATCAGCAATGTATTTTACAATAAAATATCAGGAACATCAAGAAGTAAAATTGCCGTGAATCTTGCTTGTAGCGAATCAGTCCCATGTAAAAATATCTTGATGAAAGATATTGAATTGGGGTCTACCATTGAAGATGATGAAGAAGAAGATATCACATCATCGTATTGTGGAAATGTTGTTGATGGACATAAGGATGGATCTATAATTCCGAATGTTCCTTGCTTAAACCAAATGAGTTAGTCGAGATTTCTCGAACGTTTAATATAGTTGTGAAAGTGACAAACCGAACTTATTAGAATTTTGAGTTTGAAGTTAGATTTTTAGTTGATGGCTTGGTGGTAACACTTTGCCATTTTTGGAAGGGTTGTTACCCATTTGAATATAAGTAAGTTAAAAGTTTGATTTAGAAAAATATCATCAACCCCCACTATCACAAAGCATTCTCATAGATTAAACAGTTGTCATTCAAAGGAAAAGACTAAGAACATTCTTAATTCACAAAATTACTGGTTAAATGATAAATTGTTACTTTCATGTATTTAACCAAAGTTTTAAAATTTTTGAGTCATCTATTTAAAATTTATAATTTATGAAGAACTATCCTTCAAGTTATAAGGATTTCATATCTCTTGAAGCGATGGTGGAACCATAGAATGACATTTTAGACGATATCATTGATTGTTTAGAGGTGAATTGTTGAATAATATTATGGACGATATCTTTGAGGTCTCTTTCTTTACTAAGGAGACAGACTTGTGATAGTATTTTAAGATTATATCTTTCTCTTATACTTGTCGATGTCATAATGGTTTAGCATTCTCTGTCTCTAAAGCTTTAGAGGAACATCAACCTTCCCATCTAACTTTACTCTACGCGAGTGATTTTCAATTGTGACTCGTGATAGTGGTCTTTTAGCTTGTTTTAATTTAATGTTTAGTTATATTTTTTAGAGGATTTAATTTAATTTAATTTTTTAAATTTAATTTAGTTTTGTATTTACTTAAAACAAACATAACTATACTCTCATGTTTGTCCGTAATCAGAATGTGCTCGTAATGTATTACAAGTTTTAGAGGATTGAGAGTCTTATATTTTTTTTGACATTTTATTTCGAGGGATTTACATTATCCATCTCGTGATATTTTCGTGTAGTTATTTAATTTTTGTTGTATCCATGAGAGTATGTATTTAACCAAGTTTTAAAATTTTAAAGTCATCTATTTAAATTTCATAATTTATGAAGAATTGTCATCATGTTATAAGGCTTCATATCTCTTGGAGCGATGGTGAAAACCATAGAATGACATTTCAGACGATATCATTGATTGTTTAGAGGTAATAAACCTGCTAAATAATATTATGGATGATAGTATTTTAAGGTTCTCTCTTTCTCTTATACTTGTCGATGTTACAACGGTCTAGCACACTCTCTTGTCTCTATAGCTTTTGAGGAGCATCAACCTTTCCATCTAATTATACCCTACCCGAGTGATTTTCAACGCTTGTGACTCGTGACAGTGGTCTTTTAGCTTATTTTAATTTAATGTTTTTGATTGTTTTGTCCTTAGAAATATCATAACTCGCCATTCAAATACAAAAGAAATGATCTTGCCTCTAAATTTGCGTGTAATATTTAACTAAAAATATACGATGGGTCGGTTTCAATATTTTTAGTTAAATATTACATCAAAATTTGAGTGTGGTTTAAACAATATTAACCATGAACTAATAGAATCACAAGATTTTTTTAAGTTATAACAAAATACGAATGAAAAATTCAAACTTTTATCAACTTAGTCAAAGATACAAGTTTTACATTAATTGAGCTATGTTTATAGCCCAATAAAATTTCAAGAATTGAAACTAAGATTGACACGACAATTGATACCTCTATCTTTGGCTAACATCTAATAAGTTAAAAAAATTCACCCCCACATTTGAAATTGCACATCAAGCATCACATCACAACACAAATTCCTGAACTATATCTATTCACATCTAATGCCTACGATAATTTTACCTCAAGAAAATTTATGCTTCCCTCTTTTACTTCCTCTGCCCTAATGTCAAACGAAACAAACTTGTGGGATTGGATTTCAGGTCTCAATCCAGGTTAAGGTTCCGACGATCAAATACTTGCCTGGAAGTTCTCCGGCTGATGGCGCAAGATATGTAATTTTCTTCCTGTCATTCAGAAACAAATCTCATTGTTAGATTAAAAAAAGCTATACTTTCAAGCTTTCATATGCTTTTTAATCCAAATCATTGGCTTATTGTTTAGTTCAAACCTTTGGATGTCGATGTCAGTAATATAAACAAATCCAGCAACATTGCTGCACCCAAAAAAGGAAATGAATTATTAAACTTGTAAAGGAAGGAGTTGCATTACAATTTGTCTCCAATGCTTTAACCTGAACTTCACTTTTAAAAGTTTCATCATCATATCCCAATGCTTTGGCTAAAGCTCTTCAAATTAACAGCCCCACCATTTTGAGAAAGTGGCAGTAAATTAATCCAATGTGGAAAGTTACTTGTAGATGTAACACATGAACTAATTTGATGTTTTATTAGAGTAAAATAGTGATCAACATGAATTTGAATCAGGCTCAAGTAAAAGGGGTTAGAGTTGGATTCTATTTTAGTGCATAAACAATGATGACTGTTGGCTTTCTTCTACTCTTTTTGGAGTTCAGTCACAAGTAAAGCATGGCATTGGTGTTTATCAGTAATATAAAAAGAGACATCTGATATTTGGTAAGCTGTCATTATCGTCGAAGGAAAGGAAAAGGATGGTAATGAAACTTTAAAAAAGATAAGAGACTAGAAATGTAATTTAATGAAGAAAAGAAAAGCAATATTCCAAAAGAGATCAGATCACCTTGAGATAATTTCTTCGGGTTCTTTAGCAAATGAAACAGCAAGAACCAAATGGAGCAAATCTCGATTAATGTTGACAGGCACTAATCTTGTGGGGTCAGCAGCAGGTTCTGCCCCAATAGGCAGAGCTGAACGCGGGGCCTGTGGCCCACCTCCAATGCGATAAATAAAAAGATCGCTGAAGTTTGCAATGTTCGAGTGTGGTGAGAGATCATTTGCAGGTCCATAAAAATATTCCTGAGAACACCACGACAGTTCATGATAATCTTGTCAGTTTGAAAATGAAACAAGAAGAATTCCATGACAAAAATACATTTTAGTATGTGGGTCAGACACATTGCATCAAGACTTAGGAAGCCATTTCTGTTGCCATTTTCATTTGCAATGTCGAAATAGGAGAATGTTAGAACAAAACCAACCATACACCATTTTTACTGCTCGCTTACCCTTATTCTGTAACTCCTGGCCTTTTGACGAAATTTAGCATTTCGGGATACAACTCCGCCTGACTTTTGAAGTTTCACAACATCTACATTAGGCTTGTTCTTTAGTACATCTTTGAGCATGCTCCAAAGTTTCTCCTGCAAAATAGTAGAAAATGAAAAAAGTAACAGTAAATTATTCCCGAAACTACTAGTTAGTATATTGCTTCAAGAGGTTGGGTTCTTGACGGTATAATATTTTTTTTATAAGAACATTTTCATTTGAAACTTTTCTATACTGATCACAAATGTACTTCATTTCCTTCTTTCTAACCTTTGATACTGAGGGAGTAGAATGTCATTATAATATTAAAAAATGCTTGTTTATAGGTAAATTAACCAATAAATGAATGAAAACACAACAAAGTACAACAAGAGATCGCAGCAAGTTCCAATTTCCAGTTAAAGCAAAGCAACTATAAGAACTGAGAGGAACACAAAAAGCAGCAGCTTACCTGGCCCAAAACCAAGACAACATTCGCATTGAGTGTATCAATTGCATGTAGAAGCAGCTGCAGTAAGACAATACACAGGAACCATGATGCATAAGCAAAGCAATAATGGTAATCACAATTAGCAAACAGGATGTGTAACAAAATTGCATAATTTGTACGGAAGCATCAGTACCTCATAGCCTACTCCCTCAATCCATCCCATTGTGTTGATAACCATACCAGCAGCTCGAGATTCTGCATTGCCAGTAAATTGCCTCTCCAGTACTTGAGCAAGCTCCTTCACAAGCACTTTGTACAGATCAACATTATTGCTGTTAAAGAACCTCAGACTTAGGGCATTAGTACATATTACTATTGGCTTAAAAGTAAAAACTGCTGGGTCAAGAAGAATGAATACTGAAACTTAGCTCCGCAGATTATTCACCTTGGAGTAGTGTGTCCATAAAAGTAAACCAGCGGCATTTCGAGTGGAATACCTTCCACGGGATCAATGGGCAACTCAATAGGGGTAGCAGCAATGCATCCAGGAATTGTTATAGATCCTTGGCCAATATCCAAGTCCACAAATGTAGGCTTCCAACCCTGTTTTGCAGCCCAACTAAGAAGCATCCTTGACAAGGTGCTCTTTCCTGAATCAGTAGGCCCCACAACAATTACCCTTGGACCCTAATAAAATAAAAAAACAGTATGCTAATATCAATGAGAACACATAAACACAAGAATTCTACCAAAACTGCCTTTATCCCATCAGAACAACAACAACTAGCTGAGACAAAACAATTTGATTGGAAAGGAAAAGAAAAACCTGAGTAGAACCAGGGTCATCAGATGATGATGCTCTAGCACGGCTTCTTCGTCCTTCAAGTATGGCATGAACATTCACATAACCAATCATGGGTGTCTGTAACAAACAATAGAGAATTGAATCTTAGCTATTGAAAGAAGATTTGCTAGTGCAGAAAGAACCATCTCCTTCATAAACTTAAATAATAAATGCAATCCACAGCGACTACAAACCAGCAAAATTTATACCTCATCTGCTGTATAATCAGTTTCAGTCGCCCCATCCATTTCAAGTGTGGCTCCATACCAAGTGAAGACCTTTAACATCAAACTCAAAACTTTACAAGAATTGAAGGACAAAGCAGAGCCATCCTCTTAAGTCTTACATAAATACAAATTTAAAACTAAAAAGCATGCTAGTGAAATGATTAACTGAGAAAGACTAACTCAAAAAGAAATTTGAAATCAAAATTAGTTCTAAAACTTAAGTAAATCAAATTGGGCAACAGGAAAGCCTAGTTCATTAAAGCTTACGGCAATTTTCAGCCTTGGTGGCAAAGTGAGCCATATTTCAGGAGGAAGCTCAGTGCCAAAGATCTCAGCATTACCGGAGAGCAGCCGCAAGCGGAGAGGCGAGTCATTTCCAACTTCAATCCTGAGCTCGCTCTCTCTGTCCAGCTTGACCTGTCTGATTGAAGAAGTCGAAGCTGAGCCAGCCACTGTGGCTGGACCACCATACGCCATGACTAGCCCAAAAGCGAAGATTTCCCCAACTAGATCAACTATTTCAAATGGTGACCTTCTGATTGCACTCACTGAGGCTATAAATAGCGCCTCTGCACCTCCGCCAATGACACAGCGATCGAGTTGTACAAGGCGTCACTGGTTCATTGAACAAAATTGATTATAATTAAAGAAAATAGTTAGCGGGTTTACGGGTTTTAAGCCGCAGTCATTACAAGAATAAATTGAAACGAAATCAATTACAGACTCGAAAAATTGACATTCATTACCAAATTTCATACATTAACATAAGTTCACACTATAAATTCGAAGTGGGAAAGTTCAGAAAATTATTCGAAAGGCAGAAAGAAGAGTACTTTCAGAATTTAGAATGGTCTTCATTGCTCATATTGCTACTAATACTGATGATTTCAAAGTAATGAAGAGACGTTTAGTTGCAGAGTAAACTTTGTGTTCACCTGAAGATAAAATCCTGGGTGGATTCTGAGCTTTGGGACTGCCACAAAATCGGAGATGAAGAGAGGAGAAGAGCGAGAGAGGCGATGGCCGGAGGGAGGGAGGGAATATGTAAGGGCGAGCTTGCGGCAGGAGATGGAGCTGACGGCAAGTGCGGTATGGCGTCCGATGAGAGGTGCTGAGAATTGAATTGACAATGAAGGAGAGGGTACTTACTAGTTACTACTAGGGATTTACGAAAAATTGAAAACCTTCCTAATAAACAATGGTGATGTTTTAGTTCCCAAATTTGGAGATTTGTTGTATGATTAATTTTTTTCCGTACGAAATCTAGAGTACACTATGGTAGGGGTAATTAGGGCTACATTAGATATGACCATTTGATATGTTATACAATAACATTATACAATGCAATTCTGTATTTACCTAAAACAAACATAATTATACTCTCATGTTTGTATGTAATCAGGATGTGCTCGTAATGTATTACAAGTTTTAAAGGATTAAGAATCTTATATTTTTTTAACATTTTATTTCGAGTGATTTACATTACTTGTCTCGTGATATTTTTGTGTAGTTGTTTGATTTTTGTTGTATTGCTTCTTATCTAAAAAGTTAAACTATAGTTTCAATTAAAAGGTTTGAGATTTGAATTTGTGACCAAAAGAAAACCCCTTTTTTGATCCACAGAAGTCAAATGCATGAGAGTGGGTTAGACGTTAGGGACTTTGTAGAAAAATATAAGTGCGCCATTCCGGTGGCCATTCCGCTCAGCTGCGCTACACAATGCTGACACACCTACTGTCGCGGGCTCTTGCGCGCCGCTTTGCCGCCGGTGCCCACTACTCTACCACTCCCATTTTCGCTGCCGCTACTGCCTCTTTCCATCGTCAAAGTTCGTTTTTTTCTTCCTCTTCTTCGTCTCAGAACCCGGACAGTACTGTTGTTCAGCACCAGGAGAATGAAGACGTCCTTAATCAACGACCTTTCTCTTCTGAACCTTCCACATCCACAATCTCCATTGATCGCTCTGGACTCTGTAACCCATCTGGTAATTCTCATTTGCTTACGTTTTTCTTTTACATGTCGAGATGAATGAGACGGTCTTTTGGGTGGTGAATGGCAGAGCGCTCTCATGAGCCTTCTTCGGACACTGAGCTTGTCAAGCATCTCAAGGGCATTATCAAGGTTTGATTTCTTCTTTTTCTTTCGTGTGTTTCTTGTGAGTTTCTTCTGCTCTATAATTGTAGATGGGGTGTTTGTAAAAATGCCTCTGTGAGTTCCTGCTTGTTTGGGATACTGGTCTATGAAGAAATTTCTTGTTTATTTTTGTGGGGGTAAGTTCATTCATTGATTCCTTCTTATGAAATTATTCTGAATTCTGTCTTTGGTTTCATGCTGACTATGAGGGGCCTTCTTTGAGTAATTTGTAAATCCTGGAAGGATGAGTGTCTTAATCTGATAAAATGCTGAATTTCGAGGCATAATCATATTGGATGTTCAATGTTTTATAAATTATCATTTTGATGGGATTTTAAAGAACGCGAATTCCAGATGGGGTCTGGTAGCTTGCAATGATGAATAATTTTTCATTCCATGCCATAAAATCTCTCTTGTAAATATGGCAGTTTCGTGGAGGACCAATTTCAATTGCTGAATATATGGAAGAGGTTTTGACAAATCCTAAAGCTGGGTTTTATATTAATCGTGATGTTTTTGGGACAGAAGGTGATTTTATAACATCTCCTGAAGTGAGTCAGATGTTTGGCGAGGTAATTCATCAGGAATTTTAGGTTCTCAGTATTGTATTGTCTTTCATGTTGAATATTGCAGAGTCAAACACAATGAAATATATCTATATTTATACAAACCAATGTTTTCTCAATCCTGCTTACCAACGTCAGATGGTTGGTGTCTGGGCTATGTGTCTCTGGGAGCAAATGGGACGACCAGAAAAGGTGAATTTGGTAGAAATAGGTCCAGGAAGAGGAACTCTCATGGCTGATCTGCTACGTGTAAGGATCATACTTTTTTCTTTTCTTTTTCTTTAATATCTGTGATGTCCAAGCCAGCTTACATGAAACTCGACTAATAACACGGAACAACCCGTTTGACCAAACAACATTTGGGTGTTAAGGAAACTCGTAGATAATTAATTCCTAGGCAGGTGGTCATCGTGAATTAAACCTATGACCTCTTAATTAGTTATTGAGCCTATGTCCCTTTTTTACCACTAGACTGACCGACCCAGATGGTTGTAAAGATCATACTTCTTAGAATTGATTTCAATTTGCATTTTCCCTTTTTTATTTTATTTTTATGTGAAAGTAAAAAGGGACCTACATTTAGTTTCCATTAATCAGTGAAACACCTTTGTCAATCCAGGGTGCTTTCAAACTTAAGAACTTCACCAATTCGTTGCATGTGCACTTTGTAGAGTGTAGTCCAGCATTACAGAAGATTCAGCACTCTACCTTGAAATGTAGAGATGAAGATATTAAAGTTGATGGTGTTGAAAAAAGCAGCGTTAGCACATTGGCTGGAACCCCCGTGTCATGGCATCCCACATTGGAGCAGGTCCCCTCTGGATGTGTGTATCTATATTCTTTACTCATTCTCATTTTCAATTGAAGATGCTTAGTTCCCTTTCTGTGCTATTTCTCTCGGTATACTTATTCTAAGCATGATGCAACTGAATTTGAGTTCAGCAATCTTTATCTCATATCAAGGCATCGAGAAATTAGATTCCAAGAATGTTCAAGAGCATTTATTGTGATGATATATATATATTGTTTTTTCTTTTTATATCCGTGAGTGTCCGGGTCAGCTTACGCGCACCTCGACTAATCTCGCGGGACAACCCGCCTGACCTTACAACATTTGGGTGTGAAGGAAACTCGTAGGAAATTAATTCCTTGGTAGGTGGCCACCATGAATTGAACCCATGACCTCTTAGTTAGTTATTGACCTTTTTACCACTAGGTCAACCCATGATGGTTTATATATATATATATATATATATTGTTGCGAGGAGCATTTATATCATTGTGTCTGCTCATTTCTTGTGGCTCTAGAAATGTAAATTAGGATGACAAACTGCTGGGGTGGATTCATATTTAATTATTAAACGTTAAATGCTCACATATATTTTGCTCTTTCACCTGTTAGCATTCTCACTTTGTTTTCTCCTTCCTCTGTTTACGACTCTCTTTTCCAGTGCCCACAATCATTATAGCTCATGAGTTTTATGATGCCCTACCAGTACACCAATTTCAGGTTCGTATCCTATATCCTAGCTTTGGTACGAAGGTACATTGTATTAATTATAAGTGGTGGATCGGGAAACTAGCTACATTATATTGATTACAACTAAATTGACATCAAGAAGATATACTTGCAAATCAGCACTTCACCCAACTGTGATGGCCTTGGTTATTCAACATTTTACTTACTATCGGATTTAGGTTCTTCAACATCTCTTGTATCTTTTCTACTATCAATGGAAAGAAACAATCTTGCTGAAAAGAATTGGATCTTGGGAGCTTCCTCATAAACCTATTCCAATAGTCTTTTAAGGATCTGCATAGGTTTCCTTGATCAATGAAATTTTGTTACCTATTTTCTGAGGAAATGAATATATCGTCACACATAAGTTGTAGATACTTCCTGAGGGATAGATCATTGGCATATCCATGGTTCTGTAGTCAAGTCTAGTAAATTATTCATTTTCATTGAAGAAGACACTTCAACATTTATTTATCTATTTATTTAATATTGAACTTGATATCTCACCCTGTCCAGAGAGCCTCTCGTGGCTGGAGTGAAAAAATGGTAGATGTAGCAGAAGATTCAACGTAAGGATTAATAGTTTTGTTTTTTGATTAATCTCTTTGCAAATCTAATCTAATTTATTTGACGAGTTTGAACTGCATCATATAGGTTTAAATTTGTTCTTTCTCCCCAACCAACACCTGCAACTCTTTATTTGATGAAACGATGCAAATGGTCTTCAAGTGAAGAGATCGCTAATCTCAATCAGATAGAGATCTGCCCCAAAGCAATGGAGTTGACTCAAACTATTGCCGAGAGAATAAGTTCTGATGGAGGTGGTGCGCTTATTATTGATTACGGCCTAAATGGAGTTGTTTCAGATAGTTTGCAGGTTCAGGAAATTGCTATTGTCAGTCGTGAATTTTCTTTTACTAAATAGATGATTATACTGCTAAGCAAGCATGCATGGTGGCTACTCGTAATGTTTATTATCTAAGTGGAGGTTCTATTTTTGTTAAATAGACAACAATGTATCATAAACTTGAAATGGTTTGGTTCCCTATGGACTTTTGCAGGCAATTCGAAAACACAAATTCGTTAACATCCTCGACAATCCTGGTTCAGCTGATCTTAGTGCATATGTTGATTTTCCTTCAATACGGCATGCTGCTGAGGAAGTTTCAGGTGCTCCTCTTTAGCAGATCTTAATATTAAAGTATCCAATTTAACATGATTATCAACTTTAGCTTTTAGCTTAATGTTGAGGTAACACTTTATTCAGCTTAAAGAGTTTTCCAGGGCTTTCAAAGCTACTCTGCTATACTCTCATTCTTTCAAATAATACAGTACTCTTGCCCTGAAAAATTCTTCCTCCGTTTGTTGGTTTTAATTTGTGTTTTCCATTGTACATATTTAGTTTCTCTGAAGGGAGGATTGAAATCAGATTGTTATTATATCTCTCAGGCGATGTTGCTGTGTTCGGCCCCATGACTCAGTCTCAGTTTTTAGGTTTGCTTGGCATCAACTTTCGAGTCGAGGCACTGCTGGAAAATTGCACAGATGAGCAGGCCGAGTCTCTGAGGAGTGGATATTGGCGCTTGGTAGGTGAAGGTGTGGCACCCTTCTGGGAGGGGCCTGATGAAGAGGCACCCATTGGAATGGGCACCCGTTACATGACCATGGCCATTGTAAACAAGAAGCATGGCATTCCAGTGCCCTTTATATGAAAGCTAATTGAAATATTTATCATGGAGCTTTTTTAAAGCATCTTGGATAAAATAGTGTTTCCTTACAGAGGAAAGAAACCAATATATTATAGATCATTTTTCTGCAGTGGTGTTTATGAGTTTATGTTTGTAATTTGTACAATGCGGGAACGAACTTCATCTGATATTCATCAATAAAGAGTACATTATTTTCCCAATAGCTCATACGGAACTCTTCAGCAAAAATGGCACAGGTTTTTTTCATCGACCACGAAAGGATATACATTCACCACCTGCAACCACACACTTTCCTGTAATACATTGTCACCCTTTGAATAACTTTTCAACTTGCAGGCAATAATCATGGAGCTAAACGAAGGGAATCACACCAGTGATGATCATTACAGACATTCATTCTACGGATTTGGAATCACTTGTTCTAGTATGGAAAATTATATGTTTGTAAGGACTTTTATACACCAAATAAGAAATACGGATGGATCTTCTCTCTATGATTTGTAAACTACACTAAGCAGCTATGCAGATTTGAAATCCTCTTTCTCTATACTGTGTATGATTGCTGAATCGTGTTGATATCAAGACCTTTCAGCCGCACCACTGATTCAACGTGACCTTTCAGTGTGTGCAGCTCTCTCAGCCTGAGACAAAACAAGGTACATAAACAATATAAAGTTAGCTGCATTTAATCCTTCTTTTAAAGTGTTAAAAATGATTCCAGCACTTGTGGTAGCTGCAGGATTAGGCTGCGATAATACAGTGGGATGCTCTTAAATTGAAGTTATTCATGTCATTTCATTTTTAGCTTTTATAATAAGTTTCTTAATGGTAAGAATTCATTAGTAGATGCGACTTCAGTTTCCAATTGATTTTACCTTGCAATTTCAGCTCGCCGTTTTGCTTCCTCTGCCATTTGATTGAGTTCTGTATAAGTTGTGCGCTCGGAGAACATCTTAGCCTCAGGTGGCTGCAGCCCATGAAGTGTCCTTTGTGCATGTGCCCATTTTAGCTCGCGCTCTTCCTTCCCAAAATCTTTCTTTCTTGTAAAGGCAATCTGTAGGAGAAATAAACTCAGAATCAGAGAAATGAAGAACTCTAACTCAAGTATATGATGTCCACGCAGCAAAAAGGCACATACCCTTTGTTCAATGACAAGGTCCCATGCCCTACCACTAATGGCATATCTGATTGCAAACTTGATTATGTCAAGTGGGAAATAAAAGACGAGGTTGTAAAGCCAAACCACACCAGCCCAACCCCAGCCAATTCCTTCAATTGCAGCAAAACTCCAGTTTGCATAGACAGCAATCAGTGTAGCAATCTGTTCATGTATGCTGATTAATAATAGATCAAAGATACCAAGTCAAAAGTCAAGATATGGCTAGAATTTAACAGTTCACTTACTAGCTGAGCAATAACAAAAGCTGCAACCAATAACAGACCAGGACGCTCCACAAATGACCAACTTCGAGATCGTGTGACAAAGATGAGGGCCTGACTAATTGTACTCACTTGCAGGTATATTGCTGAAGCTAGCTTTCTGAAATCATCCTCATTCTTCTTTTGAAGGCTAGAAACCCCAAATGTACGCTGAAATTAGGCAGAAAGATCAATGCTTATGATAATGAAACTCTTTCTAAAGATTTTGATATGGAATGATTCAAAAAGGTTAAGAGCATTAAAGTTCTTGAAATGTCATGTTTGTAAAAGATCAAAATAGTAGTCTTCCATGTGACAATCTCTTTCTTCTTCTTTCTTTTCTTTTATAAAGAAATATTTTTAAGTTAAGATGGGTTCAGGCCACGATGCATCCAATTATTTCTCATTTTATTCTTATCAGGTTTGTGGGCAACGAGTGTATAATCCAATCATCTTGCCACTGGAATTAAATCTTTTTCTGACCATAAACTGGGAAAATTTGGTCAAAATTACTAGAACTCACAGGAAAGAAGTCTGTTTTGTAAGCTGCCCAGAAGAAAATAACGGTCATCATAGCCAAATAACCTCCAAGTATAATTCCAGTGCCAAAAATCTCTGCCAGTTTCCAGCTATCTGGCAGAGGAGACGGTTTCACTCTATCCTTTGATATTGTCATTATGGTACCTGGCAAGCATAAATATATTTTAAGGGAAGATACTTAAGCTACGAAATTTCAATATACATACAAAGTTATATCTCTCGGTTTACTAAACAAGAAAGAAATCTCTCTAAGTTTAGGAACCAATTGCATACCATCATTAAGAATAGCAATGATTAGAACCATGAAAGGTGGGAAGTCAAATTGATATATAAGGGCCAGCAACATGAATCCAAGCTGTCCAAAAAAAGGAAAAGCCAAAAAATTTAGATGAGAGTGATACAGGGCCATCGTTGTTTTTATTTTCTTGACAATAAGATTCTGTACTTACCACGATACGAATTGTAATTGAAACGGCATAAATCTGCAACAGTAAATTGATAAAGTGATTGTTAAATTAAATATGAATCCTATAGATTAGTAATTGAATCAGCGTTATAACTAACTTTGTACTTGAAACTCCTTATATCTAAATTGAGAAAGCAGGTATACCGTGTAATTTTTCATCCTCTGGAAGATGGATCGGCTGGTTAGAACGGCACTTATAATAACACTAAGACCAGGCTCAGTAAGAACAATGTCAGAAGCACTACGAGCTGCATCAGTTGCATCTGCAACTGCTATGCCAATATCGGCCTTCTTAAGAGCAGGGGCATCATTAACACCATCTCCAGTCATTCCACATATATGTTTCCGAGCTTGTAAACGCTTCACAATCTCATATTTGTGCTCTGTACAATGTAACAAGCATTGCAGTCAAGCAAATACTGATAGTAGATAACATTCTGAATGATATAACAATAGTAGTAACTTGAACATTAGCATTAACCAGTAAAGTATTCAAAAGTCACGAGTCTCTATGTTGCCATGTTGCTGGACCGACTATTTTGGGCTAATTTTGTCCAAGTTTGTTGTGAAACTAACATGATGAGTTATAGTTTAAAAGAGAGAATTACCAGGAAATACACCAGCAAATCCATCAGCCTTTTCAATTAACTCATCAACAGGCAATCCAGAAATTGATTCATCTTTGTTCTGTCCTAATAATGCAGATGAAGGGTACATATTTGTTCCCATCCCGAGCCGACGTCCTGTTTCCTTTCCTATAGCTAATTGATCACCTAAAATGACAAGAAAATTAGAAGCAAGTTCAGTTAAAAATAAATTTGTGGTGGATTAGAAGCAAAACTTGTACAGGAAGCACTATAATTTAACAACTATCAGGCCGATATTTTCAAATTTCTCAGGTGTGTTTAAGTGTTAGAACTATAAAACTAGACCTGTAATCATTTTAACATTTACACCAAGATTCAAAGCCCTCCTAATTGTCTCTGCACTATCATGTCTAGGTGGGTCAAACAAAGGCATTAGGCCAATGAATTGCCATGGCCCACCATGACTCTCCTTTCTTCCATCTGGAACTTCCTGTAAAATTTATTGATGATGCTGTTAGCTAATACTCAAACCGACTACCGATTTCAAACGAACTGAATGGAGAATCAAACAAATGGAACCAAAGCAGGTACTTGGTATGCCACTGCAAGAGAGCGCAATCCTCGCTCTGCGAACTTATCGATCACAGCGTGAACTCTTCTTTCTATCTCTGATTTGTTGTGTGCAAGATTCAAGATCTAATGTCAAAATTTCAAACATTTTTAGTATTTACATCCTGGAAAGTGGGAACAACAAAGAAACAGAAAAAATATGTGTATGTTATCCTACCTGCTCTGGAGCACCTTTGCTGACTCGGTGCATTTTACCATCAGCATCAATGTATGTCAGGGCAGTTCGCTTGTCGGTTGGGTTGAATGGAAGGAAGTGAACCTCTTGAATGCCTGCCCGTGCCTTTTCTCATCGCATATGAAATAGAAAGCGGAGGGGGAAGGGTACACTTATTAATCATGAACACAAATAGCAGTTCACATTCTAGTCTAAGTATTCACTCTTTTATTTTCTGTTCACAACACAATCTTTAAAATGAATTGAAAATATCCAGCTTAGATTTTATTGAAGGTGAAACATTATTTCAAACTTACCTCTTTTGGATCACTCATCATCCCTACTATAGCAGCATCAATTGCATCTTGATTTTCAACTCGAGAGGCTCGAGCTGCCATGAGAACGACAGTATCCACGTCCACTCCCTTGGCAAAAACCTAATGAGACCAAACATTAGTGAGTCAGGACAATAAACTAGAAGAATCAAAGTATTACAAACGTAAACATGGATAGTGGAATCCTCGAATAACCTCTATCAGAGTCTTGTCAACGGTAAGCTTATTTAAGGTCAGTGTTCCTGTTTTGTCGCTACAGAGCACGTCCATTCCAGCCATTTCTTCTATTGCAGTCATTCGTTTGGTGATAGCTCCCTGTGAAAGACATCAAGATAAGTAGACATCCACCACAAACAATTAAATTTAATCAAATATATAGCAGCAAACATTTTAGCATTGAAATGTAGCTACCTGTTCAGATAGACGGTGCGATCCAATCGCCATTGTGACCGACAAAACAGTTGGCATTGCAATGGGAATTCCTCCAATTAGAAGAACCAGGAGATTGTCGATCCCTGGTCGGTACGGTCGATGTTGGATTGGGTACATGACAATAATCTCAACAATCATACCAACAGCAATGGAACATATGCAGAAATTTCCAATCGCAGTCAAGACCTATTTAACAGAAAAACAACTGTTAACAACGTCGATGATATCGATGACTAGCAAGATATTTACATTCAAAATTTATCAAACAATCAGACTTCATAGGACATCAAATGCAAAATGGTCCAGTCTATAATTTCATCCCCTAAATTAAAGTACATTTGATCCTTCATGGCCATCTATTACCTTTTGGAAGTGACCCACTTGATTTGTGGAGTCTACAAGATGAGCAGCTTTGCCAAAGAATGTATGAACACCAGTAGCAATAACAACTGCTTCAATTTCTCCCTGTTTGCATGTTGAACCTGAATAGACACTGTCGCCGGGGCCTTTAGTCACAGGAAGTGACTCACCTGTGAGAGCAGACTGCCAACTCGACCCAGACACTCAAGTAAGTCACCGCAAGAACAGTAAAGGTTGTTTGAATAGTTATCGGAAGACGAGGAAGGAAAAAGGAGATTAGAAATGGTTATAACATTACTTGATCGATCTTTAATGGATCACCTTCAAGGAGGCGAGCATCAGCAGGAATAATGTCGCCGAGCTTGACGCTAATTATATCACCAGGAACAAGGACTGATGCTTCCTCCTCGACCCACTTCCCATCTCTAAGAACCTGCAAATAGTGAAAAATAATAAAGATAGAAACACATGCAGGACTTGAAATACAAATACCTTTTATATGATGAACTGAATACCAATTGAACAATGAAAATTTCAGATACATTATATTCATCTATAAAAGTTCATGATTTAAAAGCATAGGGATCATAGGGATCATAGTACGAACCTTAGCTTTCGGAGCAAGACGAGCCATAAGAGCGGCTGCAGCATTTCCAGCATTGTTCTCCTCTATAAAACTAATAGTTGAATTGATAATTAACAAAGTTATGATGCCAACAAAATCCTGCCAATCTGGAGGTTTCCCCTGCAAAAGACATGCTCTTAGCCCATCAAAAACAACGATCGAAAACTAAACATCACTAGACAAATTCAATAGATTATCCAACATGATGACTAGTGACCACTAACTGATTTATTTTAAAGTTGCATCATCATTTCTAGAGGAAAACTCTTGACTAGCTGATTAGAAAGGGAAGTGAAAAACGTGAGCTAGCATAAATATTTCCATTCTCATTAGAAATAAATTAAACCAAGAGACTAAAAACTCACTCCTCCATTAGCTAAAGCAATAGCCATTATAGCTGCAGCTTCCATGACCCATGAGAGAGGGTTCCACATAAATCCCAAAAACTTCAAAACCTTACTCTCCTGCAACAGAAAGAACCACAGAATCAACAAAGATATCACAAGAACTAAATTTTAACAGAGAATTCCAATATATGATAGAATTTACTCTCTCCTTGCAGTATATATCTTCCAAAAACAGAGGATTCAAGCTAAGTATAATATTGAAGAATTTCATAATAAGCTAGATAAATTTTACATCTTCTTCTTTCCAGCTTATCACAAAACTAAACAAAGAAACGATTAAACTAAGTAGTGAAGAGAGAGAGAGAAAACCTTCTTTTCTTCAAGCTTGTTATGCCCAAAAATGGCCAACCTCTCATGAGCAGCCTCTGTTGTCAAACCATTTCTATTACATCTCAACGTTTGAAAAACCTCTTCAAGTGGAACGTTCTCCTGAAAATTCAAGAAGCTCAATAAAACCCCAAAACAAAAATAACAATGAAAAACATGACAAATATAGAAGGGGAAAAAAAACCCATATAGAAACAAAATAAAGGTACCAAATCAACAGCTTCCTTCACAACAGCTTCCAAAACTTCATCTTTGTCCCCCATCTTCAAGGCTTAACAGAGGAAAACTTGAGAAGATGAAGTGAAAAGAACTCCAAATGCAAAAAGAAAACAGGGGAAAGGGGAAAAGGGTTGGTGATCCTTTGGTTTTTCTTCTCTTTCTTACAAAGAGCAGAAGTTTTTTGGGTATTTCTCAAAAAAATTCTCTTAATCACTCTGCCCAAAGGCTGTATAAAGCTGGCAAATTTTTTTGGCGTGGCATACAAATGAAGGCTCTAAGAAGATTATGTACTTGCAGGTACATTTGGTTTCCATAAAAATTCCACTTTTTTGAAAAAATTATTCAGATTTGTAATGACCATCATTACATTACATTATAGTGGAACAAGTTTGTTGTACAGGTGTTTCAATGTTGGTGACTGTACTCCTACTTTTGGTAAATTATGTCATCCCACAGCTCTCTCTTTCCCTTTCTCTCAATCTATCACATTTATTTAATTATAATTTTAGTGCCTAGACTTGTCTCAACTTTCAATTTTGTCCTTTTTAGTGTCAGAACTTGTCAACTTTCAATTTTGTCTTCACGAGTATTTGAAGTTTTGGATCAAGTTATAAAGTCTCTAATGTAGCAGAATTATAAATTCTCTATTTAGAATGTAGAGTTACGAAGATCTAAGTTTTATGGACAGTGAATGTTATTCAAGTTAGAGAGTTATTTAACGTAAATTTATGAAACCGATGAATAGTAGTGACATCAAAGAATATCGAGTATGTAAAGGATATTAAGTGTATATCAATAGTGTATCAAATGCATAGTATTAATGTATTAAGTGTATCAAAAATATCAAATCTATCAATGTTATATCGATATTAAGAAAGTAAAATGAATCGTGCTTGTTTTTACCATTTTGCTAAAATAATAAATCTGACTATGTACCTAATTTCTTAAACTTATCATGTCAAATCTGAAAAAAAAAATCTTAAAATTATTAATTTAGCTACTATATATGGCTAAATCTTAAGCCAATTATTAATTTTCTTTTATCATAAATGAATGATATTAGTTTTGAAGATAATAGATCATTGATTAATTAAAAGGTAATAATTATAAATTTAGCTTTCAATTTATAAATGTTATTTAATCATTGACATAATAATAGTAATTGTTTTATTTTAAAAAAATTACACATTAACAATTAATTCAGTGCCCATTTGGTATGCACTTCATTTAATTATGTCTTGTTTTAGATTTGTTGGAATAAATTAGTTTAGTCTTTTAATACTATTTATGGATTTTAAGATCGATTAAACACAATATTAGTAAATTTTCAGCTTTTTTAAATATTAGTTTTGATATTAAAAATTACACGTTTTGATTATAAAATGGTTAAACTTTTATAATTCAATCATTATTTATAATTAAAAGTAAAAGCATTATAACCAATGATTCAATTTTTAATTCTAATTTTTTACATTTTTTTAATTTTTCAAATTTATTAAATCATCTAAATTATTGGTTTCAAAATTCATTTTTAATTCTCTTTTCAACTTATAATCTTTTTGAAATTTTATGAATTTATATTTTCAATGAAAATTTAATTACTTAGAAATATAAATACAAACAATGTTGGTTGATATTACCTCAAATGTAGTTTTTCCAATTTCATGGTATATTTAAATATTTGAAATGTGAGTTTTAAGAAAGCATCTATGAGATTTGTGTGTCATTTGTATATGAGATAGAAGAGAGAGGGATACTCGACAGAGATATCTGTAGAGTTTGCATTCTTTTCTTAGTATAATTAAGATCAGAAAAATTTGAACCACACAACTTGTGGTTACTGATACATTCATATCTCAGTTGGATTATGCTCGATTTGGTAAATATATTTTGTAGAATAAAGGGTAGAAACGAATGAGAGAGTGTCGATATATATACATGATGAAAAAGTGTCATGATTAAAGAACATATATAATTATACGCTAAACATAATTATATATTATCGAGATGTAGATCAACCCATCCAAACAATCATCCACCAAAAGATTAAAAAAAAACAACAAATATATTAGATATATATCTAAATTTTCACTATTTATTTATTCACATATTTTTAATATATAAATCTAATTAGAAACTTATGTAGAGAGTTAAATTGAATGTATGTGACAACTTCTCCCTACCAACTCTTGTTTTTTTTCCACCTAATTTCATTTCAACAATATATAATATTGAAAACAATATATATATACACATATATTATATTATATTCATAATCTGGATTACCAAGTTTTACCATGAATCTTTACTCCTTTGACAATTTTTGTTATATATGGGACAAATTTCAAATTTGTTGAAACTATAGGGGTCTCATTTGCTGAATTTCTAAGTTATTTGTTCAACCATTTTATTTGAATTTGCTATATATATATATATATATATATATATATATATATATATATATATGTATATATATCTTTTGGGATCCATTTTTTGACTCGTTTGTCCTGGGCGGGACAAGGGAAAGATTTTAGTACGATATATTAAAAAAAGTGTTTTCACGTCAATAAATGATATATTAATTATTTTTACCGATATCAATCATTTGACACACCTATTTCTAAAGATTCTTTGTCACTATTCTCTTTAATCTTTCATTCACACAGTTGTGTCTCTTTTTTTATATAGTTTTATTGTTTTAGTTCCTTTTAGAGAAATATCAATTTATATTCTAAATTTTAGGATTTATATCAATTAAAATCTTAAATCAATATTTCCTTTTTATATAACTAAATCAATTTAAAACTCTCTATTAGACAAACTCCGTTTTAAAAGAATTAATGTATAACTTTCATATGTGTATAAGAATTTTTTAAATGCAAGTATTTAATAATGAGAATGAAGTAGACAATAATGACTTTTTAACTATTCGTTTGCTAAGATTCTAACGCTAAACCCTAATATTTTTCGTTCTTAAAAAATGTCGCTACACACTTTATTATTAACTCTAAAAATGCTACACATTACGATTTTTTTTTTCAACTTTAATTGAAGAGATACTTCTTGAAAAATATTTTGAATAACAAAAAAATAGAAACTATTTACGTATACTAATTTTTTTTTTATAAATTATATAGAAAGTTTAATAGATTTTGTTATATTTTATAAATAGGTTGATTTTTTTTATCGAAAAAGGACCCTTTATTTATTAATTTTGAGAAACTGTATTATGTTTTTAGATGTAATTAAATATGCTTTAAAAAAGCTTGTCCCTTAATAAATAGGGTTTGTCATTTTCTTTCCCATGATAATATATTAAATAGAATAACAATTACATCAGTGGAAAAAGATTTGTCAACAAATCTTTGTTTGAATGTATGAATTTTAAATCAATTATTTAAAAAATAAATCTTAATAATGTTTTTTATATCATAAATTTAATTTAAAGGCTAAGATAAACAATTTATTTATTTATTTATTTCTAGTTTTTAAAATAAGAAGAAATGCATTTGAAGCAGTCTTGTATATATGTTTATTTTTCAAATATTTAGTCTACAAGATTAGAATCTGAGATGTTGAGTATGTAGAAGAACAACACTACTTTTTTGCTTTTAGACAATTTTTCTCTTTATACCAAAGTTGTGATTTAGATTGGATCCAAATTCTAATTTTGTCTTTTCATCTTTATTTTTATTCTACATTATCCCTTCCGCTCTAAAATATTTTACACAAAATATCGGTTATATATCTACGACGGACCGTGATAAGCTAGGATAAATTATTATTTCTATCTATTTTATATCATGATAGACACAGATAGTAGTCTATCTCGATTTATCGTATTTATAAATATTTTAAAGATGTTTTATCATTTAAAATAATTTTTCAATATTTTACGTTTGTTCTTCTTTAATCTTTCAATTGATAAATGATAAATAAAAATAAATTGAATGAATTACCATTCAATCTTTGTGCAATATATAGGTTTAAATAATAGGTAGATATGATGCATTGTGAGTCATATTGTGGTTTATAAATTATAAATTTTAGTCAACATCGTACCAACTTACACTGGAATTTGTAGTGACATGTATTAAAACATATTGATATATAAAATTGAGAAAAAAAAAATCATTTTTCTTGAAAATATCTACAGATACGTGTAGTGTAGTAATAACCCTAAAACCCAATGAATTAATACAAATTTTTTGTCATTTTATGTTATTTTATAATTGAATAATAACTAAGATTGATTTAAACTTTATGGTTTAATATTATTACCAAACAATAAGGGGAAAAATACACCATACAACAACCTCTTTTTTTAAAATAAAATTATATTTTATTTATAGTTAATAGGATCATTTTTAAATATAACAAAATATTACAGATCATCTACGATAGACCGCGATAGACTATAATTTGCGTATATCTCGATAGAGTAAAATAGTCTATCTTGATCTAGCGTGGTTTATCAAAGATAGATTGTGATAGTTTGTTATATTTGTAGATATTTTTGAAAAGTTTTGTTATGATAAAATAGTTTTCCTAGTAAATATGAATAAAATTTAAGTGATGAAAAATAATATAAAGGAATGAATTACTCGCCCTACAAAATTTTGTAATTTTTTTTCTTAACTTCAGGAGAGTTCTCTTTTAATAATATGTAGAGTACGAGAATTGAACGTACGACTCTAAAGTTAATAGTACAAGTTTTATGTCAGTTAATTCATGATTTACGTATAATTGTTATATGTGTGTATATGAAAGAATTCATTCTATATTCTTACTTTAATAATTTTCAAAAAGGAAAAAAAAATGTTCAATCTAAGTCTCACTTTTTATAAAGTTAAGATTCGAGAGAAATAATTTGATTAGACTATATTGAATTAATTACTCTAATTCAAGCAAAACATCTTCTACATTATTCATAAAGAACACGACTTTGATCATCTCTTTAAATTCTCTTAATTCTTGTTTTTAAAAGTAATAAAATAAATAAATTATATATACATACTGTTTGTAAAAAAGTAAATTGAGAAATTTTTTAATGGTATATCAATGTGTTGATGAACATAATATGATTCATATCTTTAATATAAAGTTTTTCATAACATATATTATGATATAATATATAGTTTTCATATTAAAGTGTTTAGTTAAGGCAACACGTGTGTTAATTAGCTGTGGATAATTAAAGAATGAGTCATATTTCATTAAGAAGAAATAAAAGTAAAAACAAAAGTAGAGATTAGGTAGAATAAAAGGAGAACATATTAAGGTATTAGGGAATCATTAAAGTGATGATCTATGTATATATTAATTAACCTTTTATTTTTTTCCATAATATATGCTAATTAAAATCTCTAATCTCTTTGATCGAAAGTATATAGTTTAATCAATTGAGTTATATAGGAATAATTATGACCTATCTCAAAAAAAAAAAAAATTATAGTCTAATAAAATTAATGAAAGATTAAAATACCATATAATTTGGTTTCTGTACTTTGAAATTTGTTCAATTTTAGTCCTCGTATTTTAATTAAATCTTAAATTTAGACACTCGAAGTTAATTTTTACTAAAATTGATTAAATAATCACAATAATTTTCATCAAATAAACATGAAAAGTAATGAAAAAAATCTACAATAAACTAATAGTAAAGACTAAATTTAATATTTATTGAAAGTTCAGTAACTAAAATTGAATATTTGAAAGTATATGGACTAAAAATAAACAAACTCTAAGACCAAAATGATATTTTAACCTTAATGAAATATTGATGTGATGTGTGATTTTTTTTCTTCTAAATTTTGTGTCAATTTGGATCGACTAGAAAAAAGCAAATGTTTTTTAAAAGTTTAAATCAAACACATCCTAAGAGGAGTTGGAAGTTTTCAACATTGATTTCACGAAAAGAAGCGTATGTTAACTATTGTTTAATTATGCTCACTTTTAGATCAGATGTAATATGATTATTAACATGTCTAATTGTTCATCACATTACAAGCATAGCCAAAATTTACCTAATGAACATGTCATTTTATTCATCGTTCCATGGTTGAATATCATACTATAACTTATATATATATATATATATATATATATATATATTAAAAATTAAGTATGATATATTGAAAATAGAAAACTGAATTCAAGATTGATTTTCTTCAAAATAAAAGAAGAAATAAGTTACCATTTGTAAAAAAAAGTGAAGGTGGGGAATGTTATTGAAACTTGATCACTTTGAAACTATCAAATTTCCAACTAATTCTACACCAAATACAAGTTGAAAACTTGAATTCTTTCCTAAACATGTTGGAAATCAACATGGATTAGTTAAAAATTCAAATTCCTTAGGTGCAGGATTGAATATTTATCTCATGAGACGGCAACACATGACAAAAATTTTCTATCTAAATAACTACTACCAACTTGACCCAACAAAAAATACACAATTGACCTAAAGTTGCACTGACCAAAACTTAAATCTATTATTCAAAATGGAAGAAGAAAGAAAGAAAGAAAAAGGATCAGTTCATTCTCTCACCACGAGCCATTTCCACGTCTTCTAACTCCAAAATTGAAAATAATTGGATTGACAAAAAATGTTCATTTTTTAATGTATCCCATGAATAGATAGCTAGGTGGATTTGAGTTGGAGCAAATAGCACATCAGTCGATACAAACTACGACATAGAGCGTTCAAATTCTTCCGTGTTCGGACTAGCCGAAAAGAAAGGTACATTTTCCTCTAAAGATAAAGAAAAAAATAATTTAATTAAACTAATCGCAAATTAACTTTGCACTAACTATAATAATCTATCTGTGAAATATTAGGAGTTTTTTTTTTTATATATATATTTTAAAAAAGTAAATCCTTTGGTTGTTTTAAACATAAGCGGTTGAGTTGGATTGAAATTAAAAATACCGATATATGTCATGAGGGAGGGAAATGAAAATTATTGACCACCTCCAAAAATTATGTACCTTAAACTACGCATGAATCCATGTTTTAGACTTTTTTTTTTTTTTTTGGTAGTCATCCGCCATAATTTTCCTTCAATTTTTCATATGCTTGTTTGTTGTCGTTATCGAATTTAAGTAAATACAAAGCAGCTAAAAGAGAAGGCGAGGTGGAGCTTTTGAAGAAAATCTTCAGAAAATAAAGTCGATATTTAAGTGCTTTGCTTCTGCTTTATATCTCCTTTTTTTTCTTTTATTTTTCTAATAATAGTACTACAATAAAATTTAAGAAATAATAATAAATCACATTTCTCTATACTTCGGTGCTTTATATCTCAAAATAATCGGCTCAGGCTCAAAACACTCCAAAATATAAACGTAAAAGTTGCTAATTGCTAAACGCAAATTGTAGTCCTATATAATTTTAATCCAGGCTTACAAATGTAAATTTAATAATCATATAAAAATTAGAAAAAGGATTGCTTCCCAAATATAGGAAAATGAATCAACTTATTTACAAATATAAAAAAAAATTGTCTGAAAATGTAAAGAGACAAACATTTTGTTATATTTTAAAATATTTCCAACAAATTTCCCATATAAAACAATTATCCTAAAAATTATGATGGGTCTTGATTTCCATGAACAAAGAGCTCCAACGGGAGGATTGATACGATGCAAACCTCTGAAACGATGCAAACCTAACCTCTCAAACGTTATCTAGTGAAAAACCACTCAAAATTATCAATGCTTTTCCTACATTTTGTTGTTGATGTATTCTTTACAACCTTTTCCATTAATAAGTCTCCTATAGTTAAAGAATCCTCCAGCACTCTTATGTTGTATTATATAATACATCTTAAAAGGCGACTTGATATAGGTTAATGAGCGTCCTAGATAGTGTCTTGTAAAAGAGAAAAGCAAGGACGTTTTCTCTTGACCAAAATGTGTGTACTTGTGTGACGTACTTTACAAGTAAATATTTTTTAGGATGCAAGCCTAACATTATGAATAATCATAAAAACTTATTCTAACCTCAACTCCCATGGAATAAGAGGAAAAAAAAATGTTATTTCAAAGCATATACTACACAGTCTATAAGACTGGAAAATGAAAAGACAAGAAATATAGGTTTTTCTTAAAAGAGAACATTATTATTTACACTGACTAACATATAAGGGAGAAGAGGAAAATTGGTTAGATTACCTGGTTGCTGTGGTTGCGTTCAACAAGCTTCTTTCGTTGTTGAACACCAAGGAAACCCCAAGACCAGAACTCAAACTATAGCTGGCTATTTCATAACGACAATTATTTTTGGGATAAAAGAATCAGGTTACTTTCCGTTAGTAGAGGAATGTTTATGAAAAGGCCAAAGGTTTGCCAAGCGCTCGAGCACTGCAGCACTTTTGGAGAAGTAGCCGGAGAAGCCGGCGGGAGCTGATGGAGGAGGAAAATCTTCCGCTGGCATTGCAAAAGGACGCATCATTGTTTCCATTTTTTCTAGCGTTAGGCACGATCCCACTTCTTGCAACCTCTCCGGACCCATAATTGGCAGTGTATGTTCCTGATGTAATGACGTTGCTTCATTGTCGTTTTTCTGTCAACCAAGATTGGAACATTAGGATTGATTTGAATAATAGAACACCTTAGGAAATCCCTTGAAACCCGTTAACACTTGGGGCTTATTTTGATTGGCTATAGAACAAAAATGTTTTTCAAAAAGTCAGCTTTATTTAAAATCTTTTAATAAAAATTGTTTAAAATACACTTCGAAAATACTTCAAAGCTATTTTGAGAAGTTGTCAAAATGACTCATTTTCAAAACTAAACATTTGAAAAGTTAAACTAAACGCACCCTTAATTTTTGACCCACCTAAATGAATTTTGCAAAATTATCAGAGTTGACATTCATAGTGAAATACTGTCATCTCAATTGCACAAAGTTAAAGTTTGACATTTATACCACTCAGTGATCCTGGTTTATAAAATAATAAATGACATTTGATTGTGTTTCAATCTTAAAGACCTAGGTATGGCATGATAAGAAGCAATGATGTAAAAATATATTGCACAAGATTTTCTCCTCATGAAAACTTAACAGTTAAATGTTTGTTATCAGCACCAAAACCAAAGTTATGTTACCTCTAAAGGAGACAGGTCTGCACCACGGCTGAACGTCATCTCTATGCGGAACCTTTTAGGATCTTCTAAAGCCACCTGCAATTTGAGATCAGTAAATTAGCCTCACAAGGAGTTTTTCATTTTCAATAAGAAACATAAACCACGAATTCATGGAGATGAAGATGGTTTGATGTGGGTCGGGTCAGGTGGAGAGGTTCTCAGTGTGCATGATGGACAGGAAGGTCCGACCTTGAATGGACATGGATATGGACTAAGAGCACAAGGGTCACCTGTAAGGTTAGACGCCTTTATGACTCTAAACACTTGATGAGTTCGTAAACAACATTTCCATTCCTTGCTTTGAATGACCAATCAAAGAATGTAGCTTCCTGTTTTCATAAACAGTCTAATCAAACAAACTAGCATTCTTCACTGATTAACCTAATACTGTATGCCAATCCCAAGAACAACACCAACGTTGTTGAGGGTTAAACTTTTGTGTGATTGTATCCAAACTTAAGGTTGTTGACTGGAGCAGGTTTTACACTTGCATTACGCATTTCCATTAAACCACGTAAAGATGCAGCACCCTTGCATTTAGGAAACTATAAGCTACAACTTGCACAAAATGGTATCTTTTACAGTCAAGATACAGGGTTTCTCGAACCCAGCACCCAGAAAAGCCCTCAGACTAACCAAACAAGAATCAAAATTCAACTTAACTAACACATTTTACTACTCAATTACCTCTGTATTCTCGAACATCCTGAGTACAATATAACTCATATAATCAAGCTCCTTGGTTTTATGCAAACGTTCCAAAGCACTGTGGCAGACAAGACTATCCTCGTCAACAAGCGACTCATCAAGGTTACAGTAACGGATAACGTTCATCAAAGAATGGATATGTGATTCCTGCCATTCGAACAAATAACGTTAAATATGAGCAATATCAAATGCACATACGAAGTGGGGGAAAATAATGACCTATGTAACACTAAAACACAATTCAGAACAAGCCTTTTATTAAACAGAATAAAGTAACAGTATCAAGAATAGAACCCAACACATAGAAAGCAAATGTTCGTTACTAGAAGGGTGTGACAAATGAAGAGAACATGAACAGAGATGAGCTTTAACAACAAATAGATTACAAGGGTTAGCAACAAAAGGGTGTCAAGTTGGGTGTTCAGTTGAGTTAATTTCCCTCTACAAAAAGAATAATCATACTAAAGATAAAGATGAATAATTAGCAGAAACAACAGTTTTAACAAAAAGAAGATTTGTTTTTTTCTGTTTTCTTATAATTTATTTATTTATTTATTATCACTAGTATTATTTTGGATAAGAAACCTATGCGTGTATACTAAGGACAAAAACAGATAACCTAGGGCAGAGGGCAGAGGGCAGAGGGTAGAGCCCCTCCCAACCAAAGAAGCTAATTACAAAGTCATTTGATCAAAATTTAACAGGTATATTCCTGGACAAAGATCCTATAGCAATAACTGGGGGAAAAACCAACAGTTAAACAATCACCTTGGGTCCTTGTTTGTATGTTGACAGAAAAAGGAAAAAGTAGAATTCAGTCAGTACCATGAAATGTCTACCCTCGTTTGAATCATTAAAAGAATCAAAATAGTGATGACCATATATGAAAGTTTCCAATAATGCGTGATTTAATCAAAATGAACAACTGGTATTTTGTAATTACTATACTTACTGATGTAAAATAAAGCCGTGTCCTAACATGGCGTTCGGGAGTCTTTACATTAGCATAACTGAAAAATGTAGGAAAGAAAATGAAACAGTTAAGTCAAGCTGGAAGAGTTAAAAGATAAATATATGAGACAAAGTCCCCATTTTTACTTTGGATCCAAGCGATATTTGGTCTCCTTATCATCATCATCCTCTGGGTCGATTGCCATTTCACTTGGCGTGTTGGATTTTCTATTGTCGTCATTTTTACTGCAAGGCTTTGATAGATTGTCTGCATCTTTCTTTTCAGTTAACCTCGAATGATCTTGATTACCCTTTGAGTCTGCAACTTCAATTGCTTCTTCACGAGCATTCCGAAGATCAATCAAAATTTTGCCCAACAAACGGCGAGCAATCTAGCAGCAAAAATAAGAAATTTCTTGATATTAAAACATTTGAATTTCTTGATATTACTGTCCTCTACTTGATTTTGTATTCAAATCACAACTTTTTGTCAATAATATTTGATCCTAATCCTAAATATTGGGATATTAGTTCCTAACATCAATATAGCTCAACGGTAACTGAAACATACATATACTCATTTTCTCATTGTCTGTTGAGGTCACAGGTTCAAATGGTGACATCCCATATTTGTTTTAGTCAATAAATAAATAAATGAATATATAGAGCTAGGATTTGGATCTGAGCATTTTGAATAAGTTCTTGTCTTAAACTACTGGCAAGCAGTCCTTCAGTTCTACAGCAAAGAGTTTTGTTAATGCTACAGCAAAAATTCCCTTACCTCTGATCAAATATTTTCTCTAAAAAGATATAAAGGCTAAATGATACAAAATACCCATGAACTTTGTACTTTGTGCCAAAAGATATCTTTGAACTTTCAAAATACCCTTGAATTTCCAAAAAAGTTCAAAAAATGCCATAACCATTAGTTTTCGATCAAAATCATTAGTATTTTATAACAAAAATACACCCGAACTTTAAATACCCTTAAACTAAAAAAATGTTAAAAAATAACCTAGTGTTAGTATATGAATAGAAATCGTTAATACCCTCTTACTCCCCTTTTTGTTAATTGCTCGATATTTGTTTATTTAAATAAATAAAACTTCTCACTCCCATTAATGTATATAGGATATAGTGAGAAGAGAATAATGGAAGGGAAGCACCGATGGATCTTAGGATTTAAATGTCTTAACAAGGTTGTACATTAGTAGTTGAGTTAATAGCCAAATACATTTTTTGTGTATTTGTCTAGTGATCGTTTTAGCATGTTTTAAGAATATATTTTGAATTTTATGAGGTTTTGTGGGATTATATGTTTCAACTTAATGTTTTTGTTTTTGTTTTGGTCGATTGCTAAGAAAATTGGTATACGAATTAGACAAATAGAATAAAAATAAGAGTATCTATATGGAAAACAAATGAAGATATCTATATAATATTTTTTTAGAAACAGAAACATAAGAAACAGAAGCTAACCTTTGAGCCAATCTTCAGTTTCTGCTTTGGATTTATCCCATACTCATTTGGTATGACCCCGTCTGCAAGTAACTGCAAACAAATGGATCGATTACTTTAGCTAATGTAGTCAGACCATAAAAGTGAATACTGAGACAATGTAAGACAGCATTGGTTAAGGAATAAAATGTGTTGGATAAACCTAAAGATCATAGACTCTTGACCAAGAGGCCAGAGGTTTGAAATATCCCACCCCAACATGATGATATAGACATCTCTTGCTGAGATTGTTTTATGTTTTTTATTAGTTCTTGGTAGCTTTATGTTATTCTTTTAAGGTTCTTGTAATTAGTTTTATCTCCGTGCTTTTGCCATTAGTTTGGTAGCTTGTCTTGTATAAAATGTAATCTCTTAGTTAGCCGCCATGATAGTTAGTCCAGGTGTCAATTATGTTTTCCAGCCCCTTTACCTATTTAAAGGGGCAGGCCTCATTAATGAAATCATCTGGAATTTATTTTGGAACTTTGTTCTCTCTGTCGGCTGCATTAGTTGTTGAACTCAAAAACTACAAACTCATCAACAAAACTTCTGAAAAAAAAGAAAATTAGTCTGACATTAAATGAAATCAACAAATTCCTTGAGTCAAGTTCGAAATAGCACATCTATTTATTGGTTTGGTTTGACATGCAATACCCATTCCTCGAGACGCAGTTATATATATACAAGATCCAAAATAATATTAAGTCTAGCACAAGATTAAATGATTTTAAAATCATGACAATTTTAGACCATGCTGTAATACTTTGAAGTGGTCAATGGTTTACTCGATAACCAAAGTATGAAAAGTTTTGACACTCGAATGTACTGTTTGCAGGAACTGTACCTGAGCAACTTGGAAGAGCTCATCCAAACCTTCCAGATTAAGATGGGCATTATGTAAGAGGTCGTATCTGTCAGTCAAACAAGAAACGTACTCAGAAGGAGATACGGTATAACTGGAAATAAAAACTACATGTAAATAGCCAAATGCAATTTCCTTCATCTTATCTTTATTTACATTTGTATACTAAGAGTATGAGAAGTAATATGAAAAGGGAAGGATGTAAAGTAGGAACCAAATTCATCTCCCCATACTTTATTGAGTATTCATATCAACTATCCAAAAATATCAACTATCAAGTCCGCAAACCTTGTCTGATTACATTATGCGATATAGTGATATATGTAATTGGGAATCTAAGCATTGAAGCATGGGGAAACATGAAAAACATTCAGCATGAAACAGATGAATTGCCCTGTGTTGGAGTTCAACAAATACAGTATGCAGTCTATGTTTTTTGTTGGGGGGGGGGGGGGGGGGGGGGGGGGGGGGGGGGGGGGGGGGGGGGGGGGGGGGGGGGGGGGGGGGG
>JBBPDJ010000026.1:2006052-2038012 GCA_037974625.1 Cucumis cinereus
ATGAAACAGATGAATTGCCCTGTGTTGGAGTTCAAAAAATACAGTGGGCAGTCTATGCTTTTTGTCCCCCCCCCCCCCCCCCCCAAAAAAAAAAAAAAAGAAAAGAGTTGGAAGAAAATTAAGTCATCTGCTTCCTATACACCAAAGGTCATGAGAATGAGAAGTATACTTTCAGTCTCTCACTAAAAACTGTTACAAAACCAAACTCTTCATCAATGAAACACATGTCTTGAACTTCTACAAAACCTGAAGGTGATGTTATTTACTAAAAAAATATTCCAGCCACACTATTTCTTAACGACTTATACATGACAGAAGCAGGTACAGCAGCTGCTACTTAACAAAGCAAAATAGGAAGAAACAAAAGGAACTTACTTGCAAGAATCATAAACATCGGGGATTTGTGTTATATCAAAGCGACTGCAAGTAATTTGAAACAATAGTTAAATGATATCCACGTAATAGCAACATTTTCATATGATATTAAATAATCCTGGCTTAAGCAATCCTCCTGAAGTTCACAAAATAGTATGAGACAAAAAGAATGGCAGCATAATTTCAAACTGCATTATTCTTTTCTCCATGTTCTTGCTTCACGACTAATAAGGACGTCTAACACTAACAAATCATAAGAGTCAGCTCTTACTCTTTCCGTTCATTATACAGGTCTCTTTCAAGTTTTCTCCAGCGAGCATACATGAGAAGAAATCCCTCGCTGCCACAAGGTAATCCGGCAGCAATACGATCAATATCAATATTGGTCTTACCAAGGGCCTTTGCTTGATCATATGGTAGAATTATGTCGTACAAACTTTTCTCGGTAATCTCTTCATCTTCATCTTTAGCAAGGCATCTCACTTGTTCAGTGACCTTTTTAGTCAATTTTACCTGGAAGACAGCAAGCAACGTTGTTCTTACTCTTTTTCAGCTTAAAAACATGGACAATCGGCAAGCACAGTTGTTCTTGCTTATGGTTGAAAAGTTTTACCATGCTTTTTTATACAAAATGGACAATGATAACAGAAGAGGATAGAAACTAACATATATTACGTCCTAATAATAATTACCAATTTGGGTAGAAGATCAAAGGCATTGGACGGCAGTCCTGCTCCATCAGTCATCCACGGTGATTCAGCTGAACCATTGCTATGAGTTATCTTTCCACGCGATGTTATGATCTCATTCAACCTTGCCTTTGTAACACATGGGAGAAAACCATAGAAATCACAATTACAGAAACTAGAATGTGGGACTCAACCAGTACCTTTCTTTGATGAGCAAATCAAAATAAAACCATGAACTCTTAAGCATCAATAGAATCAACATGTTCGATCTTAAATTTTCATTCCAAATATTATCTTGAATCATAAAAAATACATTTTTGGTTTTAGATTTCATTCTTTCCGTATACAAAGCTCAATGTACATCATCCACTGGTTCATTAACTTCTCCCAAGAGGAGATGTGATATTAAAAATAAGCAAAGAAAAACCCACCATAATCTAAAAAAATAAAGTATATATGATTTCAATTTTAGCCATGTATTTTAAAAGCAAATATAACATAAAAATCATTGAAATAGGTTGACTACTATTATAATTCAGAACTGTCGCCTGTTTCAATTTTTGGGCATTGTTGGATCTAAGTATTCCAAAATCTGGCATACTGTATAGAAGATATTAAGCAATTACCTTGGCTTCCTCCATCTCAGTACTGGCATTGTCAAGTCCGTCCAACATAGAGGAATCCTTACTAACAAGGGAAACCTTCAACGAGATGACATTATGAGCTAGATACTCCGAATACTAATTAGCCATTCAAAACTGCAGTGGGAGAAAGCTACAAACCAGAATTGGTGTTAATTGACCTTCGAGGTCGAGGAGACCTTTGGCAAATGCAGCTGCAGACATCTGCAAATGGATATTATCCGACAACCCACATGTGAAGAACAGGTTTGTCAAAGCTAAACAATTCGGATGCAGGAAAAAGATTGAAAATACATGAAATAATATAAATGTTTCTGTGGAGAAACAAAAGATGCACTTCCGTCTCTTATCAAAGATTAATATCGAGTTTTTGTGGGAAGAAATAATAATAATACATACACACAATAAATCTTTTTCATATCCATGAGTGTTAGGGTCAGCACACACCGACTAATCTCATGAGACATACATAATAAAATATTAAAAGAAAACAGAAAAAGAACAAAAGAAACAAGTCCACTGATTCTGAAAGAAATATATACAAAAATTACAACATTCACTAGTAATATACCTGAACCCGACCCTCGTCAGAGCTATATATTTTTAGATCATGCCTATATGTGCTGTGGAGGCGAAGCAAACCTGTACCTTCACCTGAATGAGTAGAAAACAATTAAGAGGACCACATAAATACAAAAGCTATTGCTTTCAAGTTTCAGTCATTTAGGGATGTTTAGAGAAGAAATAGCTAGATGAGTAAAAACTGAAGATCATCTCAAAATTGCAGTAAAAGGTGGCAGAAGCCAATACAACACTCATCATGTTTTCAATAATCATTGTTATAAGTTCAACAAAATAAACGTAATTCATGTTTACTTTAGATCAAAAACAACAATTTTCCTGACATGGTCCACTGACTCCACTGTATATAAAAATATTCAAAATTCTAACCTGGATACATGTTGTTGCGAAAATATCTTCCAAGTTCTTCAGCCTGAGAAGAAATGAAACAGACACAGAAGTGATGAAACTACAACCAGATTTTCTTTTTTTTACATGAACGAAAGTCAAATCGCATACATAGGTACGAAACTGAGAATCAAAACCTGTTTTCGACCGGCATGTGTAAGAACACCCCCATATTTAAGAACCATGAGAGCTTCCACAGGCCGTTCTTCCTCTTCACCATTATTTTTTGTTACTTTAACCCATTTTAGTGGCTTCAGCTGAACCTTCCTATAGATACCAGAGAAATGTCCACCCTGGGAAAAGAGAAAAAAAAAACAGCATGAAAATGAGGGAGAAGATGTGACTTTTCTGACAGAAAATAATAATTGAAAAATATGTTAGGGGTTGGGGGTATGCCATAGATATCTTGTACTATAGGGAAGCTAAAGCAGTAAGGGACACATGGCAAATTCTAAAAAAGTAGGAAACGTGTTTATATAGGATACTTTTTGTTAAAGAACATATAAAATTGGATTGTTATTGTTATTGCCTTTTGTATTGGGAATTTACTAGAAAGGAGGAAGAGAACCAGCTCTCTAAGATCGGCTGGGATTGTAAGCCTTAAGGCTATATCGTTATATCAATACCAATAGTGGTAAGGAATGCCTTACAGTATTCTTTGATTTCTCCTAAATGAGAGATTGGATTTTCTCATTAATAATATAAAAACAAGTGCTGGTAACTTATAAGCATAAAATTAAACAAACAGAACGAAACCTCCTCAAGCACTGCTTTAACTTGACGAAGCTTCTCTGCATGTTCAAAGTCCTCTGCCTCACTATCACTTTCTCGATCTGGTCTATAATTTGCAAACAGTCCACAAATAAACTAAGAATTTATATCAACGTCATTATCTTGACAAGTAAATTTATCATGATGTTGGTTTTACATTTTCCTTCTTACAAATGGTAAACACATAGATAGAAAATAAACTACAGTATAATGCATGTTCCCATTATATAAAACCTCGAAATGGAAAAGATCTCCAGTTTGCAATATTTGAATCATGATGAATAGATGATTGGTAAAAATGGCCCTCAATTTCAGTGAATAATTTGATACATCGAGAAAAACAGTTGGATAGATCACACCAACCATTCATGATAAAACAGTGAGAAACACTTGCTAAATTTTCAAAATAAAGTCCTGATGAAATTAAATGATTGCAGACCGATACCTAGTACGAGGTACAAGCATTCTGGTTGCATCTAAGAGATCCTGCAACTGCACAGCACTTTTTAACTTTGTCTGCAAAGACAAAATGAGTTAAGTGTCAAAAAGTTTTGTTTAGTTGGGCAAAAGCGGATTATTTTTGGATTGTGGTAAAACACACAGCGTCCTGGTGGTGTACAAATTATACATTAGAGTTTTGTAGTTATAGCCTTTCAATGATTTTCAACAATTGGAAGGCGCTTTTGTGTTAGTTTTCTTTGGGGAGGGCCATCTTGGCCCTTGCCCTTAGGTTGTTTTGGCTTACCCTTTTCGGGACCTTTCTTGAATATACATCTCTGTCTCTTATCTAAAAAAAAAGGTTGGGCAAAAGCGAAATATGATATAGAAGATATAAGTATAATTTCCTCAGATCTTGGGCGCCCCCCATTATACTTCAACATTAGGTTGAGCAACTTCTCCTCCGTCACCTTCAACTTCACCTTCTGTTTGGGAGTTCTATCACCACTGGCCATATAAAGTGGAACTTATGTTAGAGGTAAAGAACTCATACATTACATGGAGAGAAATCAAAGTAATGTAACATACTGCCGTATGATAGCAATTACACATCGTAATTCCTCAGACTGGCCAAATGTACCAATAATACCACTTCCTTGACGAGTTAATCCTTCAGAGACCTGAATTTGTTCATTGACTTTCCATGGCAAAGTAGGAGGAATAGCTGAAGAAAGATGTGGAGCTTTTGCATCTAAAAACATCTTTCGGAGAAGACAAGCGGCATCATCGTAATACCTATGGTAACCACTTATTAGTTACTATTAGTTAACTATTTGCAAAAACAAAAATGATTTTCAGTACTAAAAACAGTGAATGATTTGGGGGGGGGGGTAAAATTACAATTCATCTACAGCTGCCCAATATTAGTTAGTTTACTATTTGAGCATTCTGCTTTAGCTATAGCCAAATTACTAAACGCCTAAGAAGCACGGACACAAACACGACATGACAATATGTCAATTTGAAAAGAAAACTAGAACATGGACATTAATTCTCAATATTTACTTGAAATGAGATATAAAAAGCATGAAGCAAGATAAACCAACATTTAAAAACGTGTATGAATGTTGAATTACTTGTGAGAATTTTTAACAAAACTCCATCCATTTACATCACAAACATATGAGCGACCTTCACATCGTAGAAGATCAAACCCACAAACCTGCAAAAATAAAGTAAAAATAGAATGAGGTATTAACATGTACACCGACAAGTAATTTAAGGAAGAAGGAACAGATGCACATCAATTGTGGCCATGCAGCTCAACGTAGTACGAGTCTATTGTATGCGAAGCTGATTCCTTTCTTTTCTTTTCTTTTCTTTTCTTTTCTTTTTTTTTTTCTTTTTTTTTTTTGTCATAACACAGCTTTCATTGAAAAAAATTATATTAGAAGAGTACAAGGGGCAAATATAAACCAACCACCAAAAGCAACCAAACTAAAGAGAATGACCCCAATCATGCAAGATAAATTCTAACAAATAATTACAAATGTTCTTAAAACGGAAGCTAAAAGTGAGGTATGGAACTACAGGAGCTAGTTTTTGTAAAAATATAAATAAGTTTCATCTATAAGCATATCTTAAGGAATGAAATGAGTTACTCAAATAAGTGATTCAACCATCCATACTTCACAGCTTAATAAAATATTCATTTAAAAAGTATAAAAAGAAGATGAAATCCAAAAATTGAAAATTAATCTACACTTAGGGCCTGTGGGGTAATATTTTTGTTTCTTGTCTCTTTTTACTGCTTCTTATTTCTTGTTTCCTTGTTATAAATTTTAAAAAAAACGCTAAACGACACTTGGAAACATTTTTTCATTTCTTGTTCTTTCCTTTTTATTGAAATAAAAAAATTTGAAACTTCAGTGTTCCTTGTCCTCCGAAAATTTTGAATTAAAAATGTATAAAATTTACAAGAAGTTGAATTTTTAATATTAAATATACAAAACAAATTATATGGAATTAATTTTAGATATTTTAGAAGTAAGAAAATGAAAAATAATGCTACAGTTTTTTGTTTGTCAAAAAAAAATTGTTTTTTTTTTTGTTTACAAAATTTCTACACAAATTTTAAAAATATTTATCCAGTAAACAGTTAGCAAATTATTTAATTTAACAAAATCAAGAAAGGGAAAGTATTATAAATGGAAAAACTGCGAAAAATATTTACAAATATAGCAAAATTTTAGAATCTATCAAAATTATAGACACTGATACAAAATTTATTAATGTCTATCGTTGATAGATTCAAATGCTATATTTTGTAAATATTTTGGTTCGCTTTGCTATATTTGAAAAAAGCCCATCAGGAAACAACAAACAAACTACTATATACTTAAGTCGTTCAAGCAAGCAAGTTGAGCTGTTGAACAATATAAACAGTTTTCATTACATAAAGCAATTAGAAGAGAGTGCCAAAAAGAGAGATAATATCGATTATTTCCATGATCAATTAAATGATCAAAATTTATTTAACGTACCGCTTGCCTAAATGCACGACAAACATCTCTAGCCATTTGCTTTTCAGCAGGGGTCAATAGTACAGGATATCTCACCTGAAAAAGTACAGATATATGGTATGGAAAACCTTTCCTTCAGTAACACATAAATGTAAATATAGCTATAGCTTAAATGATCGTGGATGTAAATGATAGCTTAAACACCTCTTATGAAATCAATCAACTTAATACGTCTTCTACTTGACTCAAGAATCTTTTTGCCTCTTATTATATAACAAAACATGAGCTGTTTGCGGACAAAAGAGTAATAATAATAAAGAAAACAAACAACAACCTCCTAAAGAAAAAGAAAAAAAATAAAGCGAAGTTCAGAGGAGCCAAAGAGATCATAGAAAAATCTCCGCAAGGCAACAATGATCTATAACCACAATAAATACTAATATCAACATGTAGAGCTCTTCAAGATGAAGGCATCAAAATGATAATATCCCATTTCCTAAAACCACCTGGAGCTTTCTCCATCCCTTGGTAGATTCATACGTCTTTTGAACTAAATAATCCATAAAGCACCCTTAACTGGAAGTAAGGAGACCGGCCAAATGAGATTATAGTAAAAGCCTCCAATTGGCTGCGGATTGAAGTATAGTAATTTATTAACTTCAACTTGTGAAGTTTTCCAAGATGAAAAATTATCATCAGGAGCTTTTCCATCCCTTGAGAAGATTCCAATATTTCACTCCAACCAAATAACCCATAAGACTGCCCTGAATCCACTGAATCGGAAAACTTTTCCTTCACAATTGAAAGGAATACTTCCATACAAAGATGATCAAAGAACTCCATATCCGAACAAAACAATCAGACCAAACATTCCCATTTGTTTTTGTTAGATCTTCAAAGTAAAAGGAAGTAAATGAAAATATGGTTAGGATGCTCCATCCTCTTTGTATGGATGCAACATTCCAGAGAGAAAGCATAGGTAGGCTTTCTTTTAGCTTCCTCTGATGTCAAACACACAGACACACACATACACACATATATATATATATAAAACTTATTTGACTAGCTTGATTTGGAAACACAGGTGTCCGTAGAAAGTTGAGAAGTACAATTTTCCTTTGGTCTTGGCCTTTAGGAGCGTAAATAGTAATGTATGAGGTGGATGATACTGATCACTATTGCGACTTTGCCTTACGTTTGTGGATTTACTTGGCTGAATACGGCCCTGGGTGGATTCCATTACCTACAAATTTCTTTTGTAACTACAGACTGTTGATTATCAAGAAGAGCTCTCATTGTGTGTAGCTTTGATTGGAGGGTCTCCTCTACCCTGGGTGTTCTTAATAATTCCAAAGGTAAGTGAGGGCCCTCGGGGGTAGGGCCCGGTGTATGTAAGTTCTCCATTCTCAACTTAGTTCCTAACTCTAGCTTTGATGGTACCTATCAGCCTATCTGTATGATGCCAAGGAGCACGGAAGGAGGAAGATGTGGGCTACTTTGGCCTCGGGTTTGAAGGAAAAACCAACTCTATTTGAGGACAAGTGTTTGATCCTTGAACTTGATGTTAACAATTCCAAAACTGCCACTAGAATCACACATTAAGAAAGATATTGATCATGTATTAATTAAAAACAAACACACACATCAAAGAAAAAACAATAATACTAATAATAATCAATAATACTAATAATAATAATAATTAGTTAGTTAAAATTTGAAATTTAAATTTAAAAATAAAAATAATTATTTATTTATTAAAATTAAAAATAAGAGCCCCTTCCATAAGAATTGTAAAAGGAAATGCAGCACAACAAAAACCCACAGAGAAAAAGATGAAGACGATCAGTCAAAGTCTAGAAGAGAGTAAATGGTTTTTTTTCCTATAAATTGAATGATATACATTATGTGATCTATAGAAGCCACCTACTTCTTTGCCATCGGGATTTCTCATAACAACCCCATCAACAACGGGAGATTTACGTGCCTCAGCATGGGCATATTCTGGACCAACAGTGTAAACCTACAATCGTTTGACAAGACAATCAAATAATTTTACTGCTCCCCCATTAATAAGGGAAATGCAAGAACAAACAATTGTAACATCAGAAATTGAGAAACACTCACAAAGAAACTACAGGTTTTACTTTTAGATGAAATTCGTTTAGAAGCTACTCAACACTTTCAAACCATGGATAACATGTAGACTCACCTTGCAAGCAAGTAATGAAAGAAATAAATTTTCAATAGGGTAACAGATGAAAGAGAGTGTGTAGAACCTTGACATCTGTTCCTCCGGTAGGCATAAATTCTTCATATATATATGAGCCCTCACGCCTTACTCTTCTAACCTCCGGATGAAACTCACTCGATCGATTGCCAACCTGAAGTTAAATGATTAGTAACAACCCACAAAAGAAAACATCTAAATATTGAATCAGTCCCTCTTAAAATTTTAGATAGAATCTAGAAGTAGAACTATTGGCGTACAATATTTTTCCTTTAATTTTCCATGTGACTCATCTTGGAAAATAGATTGTATGCAATTACAGTTGTTTTCTGTCAAGGTTCTCTCAATATGAATGTAAAATAATTATAGCTTCAACAAATCAGCTTACCTTTCTAAATAATTCCTTCATACCCCCACCAGCTGAACTGGGGTAATATATCATTATGCTGTGATCATCCCCTTCACATAATGACAAGATAAAAATCACTATGAATGAAGAATTGCATGATAACAAAGCAATACATGAAACGATGTACATGTTACATACTATATGATTAATGGAAGGAGAATAAGACACTTGCGGAATGATACTCAAGAAAATATTTTTTCAAGAGCATTGTGTATGAAAATATATCAAATTACTTTTACTACAAACTCTCGTTGTTAAAATGTAAAGTTATACAGCATATCGAAGGAACCTAAGTAAGAGAACCTAAGTTGTATAGCATATATAAACATATTTTCTTCAACAGTATCATAGTTTGAACATTGATGTACAAGGATGTGCGAGAGGAGCAAAGGCTGTTTTTATGGCTTGTTGGGGTGTGCAATCTTATGGGTTTTGTGGAGCAAGCAGAGTAGTAGGGTGTTTAGAGGAGTGGAAATGGATCCTAGAAAAGTTCGGTCCCTAGTTCGCTTTCGTGTTTCTTTATGGGCTTTGATTTCAAAGACTTTTTGCAACACTACAGGCATTATTCTGCATAGTTTGAGTCCCTTTTTGTAGAAGGAGCTCCTTTTTAACCTTCTTTTTGTATGTCCGTGTATTCTATCATTTTTCCCCAATGAAAATTTTTCCCATTAAAAAATACGACATTAATATCAACCCAATGAGGATGTGAACTTTCATAGTCTTTTTATTTTTCCATATGAATATTGCATGCATTTCTACCACTAAATGTAGTTAGATAGCTAATTAATTAATTAAATTAGCTGACCTACACAAATTCTTAGCCAGCTACTATTATAGACTATTGAAGAAGGTAACAAAATGTTTAAAACTGCGATACTGCCCAACCTAAGTAAGACTTTGTGCTCTTGCTCTCTTTGAATCAAAATTTAAGATTGAAGTAAAACTACGTCATCAAAATCCCAAGTTACTGGTAAAACACATGCTTGCAAAAAGATTCATGGAGAGGAAAAGAAAGCAAGAAAATAATATAAGCAAGCTCACCATCAACTGGCTTCTCCACAAATGGCTTCCAAAAACGGTTACCATTAACCTCAATGAAGTCTTCTTCCTCAATAAAATATTCCACATCTTGGTAAGGCACTTCTCTATTCACAAGGGCATAGCTTGGAACAGATATTCCAAACATTTCGAGACGCTTAAATCCAAAAGTAAACACGAAATTAATCTTTATTATTTGAATTTCACACCACCGCAATACTCATGAAATAATAGTTTTTTCATCTAAAAAAACGTGTATGGACAGACTGGAATACCAAAAAAAAGACAAGAAAGGAGCAATCTCTAAAAGAAAGGGACTTCAAGTATTCAAAATAGCACCGGTAGAATAGTTACCAAAATCCACACGATAATGAACAAGAGACCAAAAATCACTAGGAACCCTCCCCATGCCACTAACAATCCTACTATTTCGCTCACCTCACAAAACGCACAAAATAGCACACACCCCAGAATGGCAAAGAAGCAACCTTGTTATGTATGAGTGTGTTATCAATGTTATGTGTCTAATTCTTAAGACTATGTGACATCTATAATAAAAATAAACTTCAAATATTATCACTTCACTTACCAGTCATAGGTTCATAAAAAAATTTCACAACCTATTTATTCAAAGAAAAAGAAACCAAGATGCATAATTAAATTCATAAAAATAAAATAAGTTTTTTGATAGTAAACAAAGATATATTCATAAGAGGAAAGGTAACAGCCTAGGGGCCGAGGGTTGAGGGAACGTCTTCCCAACAAAGCTACAAAAAATTATTTGTAAGTTGAAAATCAATCTACCCTCATCATCAAAAAGCACCATAATCAAAGGCTGAAAAAAGGAAAATGTCAAGCAATTAAGAGGGCAAAAAAAAGACTAAAATGATTTTCTTGTTTTATAAAAGAAAATCATTTTATCATTTTCAAAATGTTGTGCATCAAAACAAGCTACTTTACCTGAAAAAGCCATTTCATCAAGAAACCAATTACTTTTAGCTGGAGTTCATTTGAAGTGTTTTTTTTTTAATGAACAATCACTTTCATTTAGGAAAAAAATGAAAGAATACATGTACATGCAAAAAAAAAAAAAAAACTGAATATTGAATCTAGCAGGGAATCAAACATAAAGGATCGAGCGCCTTCCCTCAAAAGTACGTCCCCCTTAAGCTTTTCCTTCTCCCTAAATGGAGGGGGAGTTCTTTTGAACTGTTTGGGGGACAGACTTTTCTTTTCTATTTAGTTCAAGCAATAGCCAATAGTTCTCAAGTTAATGAATAGTCTTAATATCTTCCATAAAAGAATGAACTATGATTTTGGGAACTTCAATTATTTGAATAATTTTGCAACGGACAGAATGTTAAAACACCTTTTCAGCTGGCTTTAGAGGAGAGGATATTCCTCATGTTTCCATTCTTCTGCATTTTTTCTCATCTTAATGAATAAACTTTTTATTAAAGAAGAAACATTCATGCTCCTTAAATCAGTTAAGGTTAAGCACGTAAGTTCAGTAATCATGAGAAAGTCAAATAGAAAAATTAACAGACTATATGATCAACAACATACTAGATAACGTAGAACAAACCACTAAATGAAACAAAACTTTTCATTGATATAATGAAAAGAGACTAATGCTCGAAGTACAATAAGACATAGCTCATAAGATATATTAATCCAAGTAAGCTAGGAGAAGAGGGATCAGCAAGACACCCAAATACCCTGACTAGGTTGACAAACCACTACATAAAAAATTGTCGAGTTTACAATATGTAAAATAAAAGATAGTGTCAAATGATGATAATCAAAGAAGCATACCTGGTAAACCTTTCTTCTGTCGTGAAGAAGGTATTGTGGTTCCAACTCATTTACCAAAAAGGGTCTGAAGATGAAAGTGTATTACCAATCATTCTATTGATGAGTTAAGCATAATAAGGAAGTAAACAGCTTTCTAGATCACAAGAAAAAAAAATTCAGGTGATCAAAAACAGCAAATAGGATAAAGAATTAGGAGAAATATTCTCCACTCGCCTTCATGCAAAGAAAATCTGTGGGTGATGGCAATGACTGCCAAGCTTCCACATTCCTTGAAGCTAACTCCAGAAAAAAAAAAAAAAAAAAAAAAAAAAAAAAAAAAAAGAAGACCCAACTGACCTAAATACCAAGTGAAATTTATAACAATTAGTCATTTATTAGGTGATCTAAAACTATATATCATTAATGTCCAATAACAAAGGAAAAAAAAAAGGAATACCCAAATGACCTAAATACCAAGTGAAATTTATAACAATTAGTCATTTATTAGGTGATCTAAAATTATATACTATTGATGTCCAATAACAAAGAGCTTTGGTCATTATTTTTCCATGTCACAAACATGCATCCCCATTGATCACAACAACATCCAGAAAATGGGGCTGTACACTGCCAACTGAGAACATTTTGAAGTTCAATGCAGTAAACTTTGTTCACAAGGTATCTTGGAGGATAATAGGTCGATATCTATCTAAGTACACCTCCTAATGAAACCTTTTTTGTTTTGATTAAGATGGAGAGCTTTTCTGCCATTCCTCTCTGAGGTTCCAACTTCAAAACAATTATCTTTCACTCTGATCCTTTTGCCTACTGTAACCTTCCCAATCTGAGTTCAAGTTAGTTTTTCTGGTCTTTTTACTACAAGCTGGTTTGTTATGTTTATGTGTTACATTGGGAGTTCCTAGATAAAAAGAAAGTAGTTATATTGAAACTTTTTGTTTTTTACTTACATCAATACTAAATTTTTACAAGTGGTTCAGTTCAATCTTCAGAGTACGGTAATTAATACGACCAAAAAAATTTAAACGAAAAGAACCAATATTTTCTAAATTATTCTGAAAAAGGAGATGCCTGCTTAAGCTGGAAAAAGCCTTGGAAGACTCTGCCAATACCCACAAGAACTAACATGGCCGAAGCATCAACAGAAAATGTACCAATAAACACAAGGCACTTGAACACATGAGTGAGAAGTAGAGCTTACTTGCGAAGAGCGGCATATTGTTCAACCTTTTCCAATGGATAGCCACTGGAGTAAAAGGCAATCAAGCAATCACAGTCTGGCCATCTGAAACAAGAATTCTGATAAATTACTAATAGACAAGAAGAATCTAATCATTTGTAAAGTAGAGTGACCTGGATTCACCAGCAAACATATGTCACTATCTGAGCTATAACATCCAAACCTCAAACTCTATAATTTCATGCCCATGGCATATTTGAAGCAGGGAAATAGAAAAACTAGCTGCCTTTTGGAACAAATAATCTACTCAATGGTTAGCATAAATAATTTGAAAAATAAATCTTCAAAGAATCAAAACATCTATCCCTTTCAGTACAAACTCCCCAAAAATGTGTCTAAAAGTCTGTTAGCCGATCTTTTTCTCCCTAAAAAGCTACTTCTCTAGAGTTCGTTCAAGATAGCATCAATGCACCAAGTAAATGATGAAGAGTCTGTTCATGGCAATCAGAGAGGAGAGGAGCAAAATAGCAGATAACCTTGAAATTCATACGATTATGCAGAACCAACAACGAATACAATTGAATACGCTGTCTCAAAATAGTTAAATTCGAATTGTAACCATATACTACTGTACCTCTCTATTGGTTCTTCAAGAATGACCTTGTCCCCAAATACTATTATCTACACTCGATCCACATATGACAAAAAAAAAACCAAACAAACAAACTAATGAGCAATAAACATCCATAAAAACAAAAATATAAATTACATTCAGATAAATTAATCTGCGCAAATATACAATACAACAATGAAATCTTAAATCCGTAAACCTCTTCAAGATATGAGATCTGCCAAAGAGAAATGATTACACTACTTCATTTCTTAAACAAAAGCATCTCCAATGTCCATTTATAGTTCATTAGTAATTATATATATATATAAAAAAAACTAGCGTAATAACAACTACAGGAGATTAGAACTTGTTAAATACAAGAGACATAGTAGGTTGGATGATTAAGAACCTCAAATTCACCAAAGGCCTCCAGTCTATCTAATATCTGTCTCATTGGCGAAGAAGACACCTATGAAGTGAAGAAGGTGATAAAGTAAGTTGATAAAGCAAATAAAAAAGAGTTCTGTTACAGAGTTAGATGCGGACATGATTAAGCTTTGCGTCGCATTTCACCTTCTTTACCATAACGCACACTCCAATCCTTATCTTCTTTTCGTAAAAATCATTCTCATCAACCTCCATATCTCCCATTCCAGAAACACCGAATCTAAATCCAATTCACACCTTCCTTCAATGCCAAAAAAATCCACAACAAAAACAAAAACAACATCAGCAGCAAGACACCACCATAAACAAGTCCACAACTATAACACCAACACACAAAGAAAAGAACAAATCACTGTGAAAAAGAAAAAAGAAAAAAAGAAGGCAGACATAAATAGAGAAAGAGATGAGTAGGTACCAAGGCGGTGAAAAACAGGAGGAAAGATGAAGAAGAACTCGGCGACGAAGATGGAGAAGGTTAAGGACCGAGAAAAAAACGGAAATGGTAAAATGTGAGAGAGAAAGTTGTAACAGTTTATGTAAAGAATAGAGAGAAGAGAAATGGATATGTATGGAGAAGGATAACGGTGAAGAAGAGTTTTGTGTGTTTTTGATACGGAGGTTGGGACTTGGATTCCGGAATATGCAAACGAAATAAAATAGAAAGGGATGATTTGGTCTCTGACTCTGACTTTTCATTTTTTCATTTTTTTCTTTTTTTTATTGGAAATTGTTTGTTATTATTTTATTTTTATTTTTTTTTTAATTTTTTGGTGCATATGGTAGGGACGTGGAAAGGGGCCGGAAAGGTGGGGAGTCCAACAGGCAGCCAACATACGGTGTGTTTTTTTTGGGGTTTTACGTAAAGTGAAGGCCTCTTTTTTAACACATACACCTCCTCCGACTTCAGCTTTGGATTAGATATGGTTTGCTTTCTGTGGTTTATCTTTAATTCTAAATATTAAATTAAATATAAATTTCACACTTCTATCTTACTTTTTAAAGTCATTACTCTTTTTTTACAAACTAATTAGGAATGGGTCTATTATAATTAGGTTATATTTATAAATATTTTTTAACAATTTTATTATTTTTTTAATATCGAATCGAAAAAATAATTGTCATATGAGTGTGTTAATAACATGAAATCTATGGTTGGAATTCTCGACTCAAATTTGTGCTAAAACAAAACTAGTAAAAGTTATTAACTTATTTTTTAAATATAGCAAAATAAATTTAAATACTTACAAAATACAGTAAATTATTACCGTCTATCTATAATAAATTAAAATAAACTACAATAAATATAAAGAGGTAGTCTACCACTATTTTATTGTGATATTTTGGATAAATATTTTCATTTGTTATTTAAAATAATTTTTCAATTAATAAGTAAATTATTTAAAGCAAAACCATATATAAATTTAAACTGAAATCATAAAATTTTTAAACGGTTATTTTAAAGAATATAAATTATAAAGATTCTAAAAAAGTATGATTTTTCTTTAAAAATATTTTTTAAAAAAAAAAAGTATGAAACTTTTTATTGTATATCCATTATAGTTATTTTCTAAATTGTACATACACATTATAGTTATTTTCTAAATTTTACATACATACATACATATGTGCGTGTAATAGTATTAATTTAGCAATACAATAAACTTTCTTTTTCAAGTTCAAAAGTGAATTTAATGAATATTGATACACTCCATCATTCTAACTCATTTTTAAAATTTATAATTGTGAATAATATTTTTTAAAAACTAGTCGACTAGTCATTTTAATCTATGTTTTAAACAGTAACATAACCGAATACTCGATTGGTTAGGTTAATTTCTCCAACACTATAGTATATAGTAACATATAATAAACTAGATCCGTAAAAATTAAAGAATAATTCAATTGGTTAATCTACGACAAAGGTCATTTTAATATATATATATATATATATACATATATATATATATAACTGAAAATTATTCTTTATAATTCATACCTGTGTGGAATTAACATATTAAATTTTTAACTAATCTCAGATAATAAATATATTGACTTAAATATATGGAATATTTTAATAATTATTCTGTATGGACCTAACAAATATTTATAATTTGATTGCTGTCAGTAGTTAGAGACCTATCAGACCAAAATTTCTTAGTCATAAAACCATATTCTTAATCACTTAAATAAAATATTGTGAAACAGCTAACTAGTCGTTATCATTTTTTAATGTCACTTTTTATAATTAGTGTGGGGGCAATTTATATATAGATAGTCCTCATCTTGGATCCTTTTCATGTTATCTATATATATATGTGTGTATATATATATATATATTAGTGGAGTTGATAATTGTGTTTAAAATTTCAAATACTTTTTGGTTTAATTTACTTTTTGAAAAAAAAAAGTTTATTTTAAGTTAAATAAAAACTCGATTGGGTTAATGTTAATTTTTTAAAATTTATTTGAAAAAAATACTTTTTTAGCCTTCAAATTATGAACAATATGCATACTTAGTATATGAGTTTTAAAAATATATTTTTTTTAGTCTACAAGTTCATAAAAATAAAATCATCTGGTTCTCAAGTTTTCAAAATGTACGTCTTTTTAGTTTTCTAGTTTTTAAAAATGAGTTTAAAAGCTTCACTAAGTAACTTTACATTTTTATTTTAAATAAATATTTGATATTTTAAATAAGAAGAATAATAATTTCTAAAAATCATATCATCTCTAAAACTATTTTTTATAATTTTAAACATCATATAATAATTTTTAAAAAATCAAACAAAAAAATACTTCTAGAATCTTTAAACCTATTTTAAAAAATTCGAGCACTAAAAAGATACATTTGAAAACTCATGAATTAAATGAGTCTACTCGTGTAAACACGAGGACTAAAAATGAATATTTTTAAAATTTAGGGATCAAATATATATATCCATCAAAACTTGAGAACTATAAAAGTAATTTTCTATTTTATTTTATATACAATAAGTTTGGTTAGTAGAGCAAGTAGTGTTATATTTTAACCTGCAAATTGCAAATGTAATGTATTAAATATATATATGGTTATTAGATCATGCATGTGAAGGCCTACTGATGTCACAAGACACTTTTGATAAAGTAGAGAAAGCAACTAGCAATAACTTAATAAAAGGGCATTGAATTATAAATTACTTGATTATATATGATTAATTAACAAGATGACAAATTATCATGCGTAAGTTTAATAATAATTAAGTCTAAGTGACTTTTGATGTCAATTGTTGAGAATAACATATTATTTATGATATATATTATAATGTATTTACTCTTTAGTATGAGGCCTAGTGTAACACTTATCATATCTCGTAGTTAGGTGTATTGATCATCATTAATGAGAATGAGAATGACTAATATTTGTGCTCTCACTTTTTTACGTTACAAATTTGCTATGATAATGTCAATTCATGTGTTTTCTACAATATTGAATTGTGTTTTGCAAATAAAGGAATCTTCTTCTCATTCTTCTGATCTCGTTGTTTCTTTTACGATTCCCAAAGTCATTAATCCAAGGAACAAAATCGTTATGTGGTGAAGCTTGATGAAGAAATTCTTTTAGAGGTAGATGGATCTAGATACCTCTTGGCTTGAACAACAACATATGTAAATGTCAATTGAACCATATTTGATTAGAAAATAATTTAAAATGACAAAACATCTGAAAATATCTACAAATATAACAAAATATCACAATATATTTGTGATAGACAAAGATAGACTATTATCTGTGTCTATTATGAATATAAATAGACACATTTAGTAATCTAGTTTGGTCTATCATGATTCATCATAGATAGATGATGATATTTTGTTATATTTTTTAAAATATTTTAGTTTGTTTTTATCATATTTAAAAACAACGGTATTTGATAGAATAATTTGATATACAACTTAGCTTGTTTGTTACATGTCAATGAAAAATTAGCGTTTTAGTTGTGTTAGTTTGAAACTTTAAGAGGAAAAAATTGCAACTTGCAAAAGTCTTATGTAGGGTCCCACCCCAAAAGAGGGAAAGAAGATTAGATTAAAAAAAGAGCAAAAATAGAAAATGAAAATGATCCGATAATTTGAAAAACAACAAAGTTACGTTGTACTAATCCAAACACACTTTATTGACTAAATACATAAGGGAATAATCAATACAGCAGGTACTTGAAAAATAATGGAAATTAGAAAATTAAATTATATATATATTAAAAAAAAAAAAAGAAGATAAAATTCTTCAAGCATGGTAATATCCAACAGCACATATGGTTTAAGAATAATGGAAGGATTGGAACACATCTATAAGATGAATTAGGGTATCCTATCTGTTATGGGTGATTTTAGATTAAAAGGTTAAAATTGTCTTTAAAAGATGATCGAGTCAAACTAACATTGCCGCTATCAAGAGAAACCCAAACATGGAAAAAAGAGAATGGGCCAAGGTCCATATAAAGCTCCTAGGCTTTTAGTATAAGTTGAGGCCAATCATGATCAAATTACCTCACACACAATTTAAATTAGTCAATTTCCCACGGACCTAGAAACCCTAAAACAAGTCCAAAGTGGATTTGGAAGACAAATCCTTTCGACTTTGGTTTGGGTTTAGGTCAACCATAGTTAAATAGCATGTGGCTCCACTTGGATGATTCACACGGATTAAAAAAGTTTAAAGGAAGCTGGGAGTTCAATCCCTAAAAGGATAAGAAAATCAAACCTCGTAAAAAGGACTCCTAGAGCCTTAAGAAAAGTAAGTATACACTTATTGCATATATGTTCTAAGATAATTTTCGTCTAGTTTTAGCATTGGAGCATGTGTGGCAACTACTACACACTATAATCACTTTTGTTTTGTGGGATCATCTTTTTTCTTGTTAAATAAATTTGGTGTATTTAATAATTGACTTAACATAATTCATTTTCTTCAAGAATATCTTATTTAATTATATTATTAATTACCTTCCTTAGTGTTGATAAAGATTTGTTTTAAAAGGGATTAAATCTTCAATCTCCAAGAATATCTTATGATTAATTACCCTCCTTAGTGGTTGAGATATTCTTGGAAAGATTCTTTATTATTATGGATAGAAGATCTTTAGTTTTTGACCTAGCGTGTGCGGCTTGGCTTTGAGGTCCAGAATAAGAGATTAAAAAGGTGTTGTCGTCTGTTTTTTTTTACACACTTTTGGAAAAACAGTTTGTTGTTTCATCTAGCCTATGCCTATGTGAGTATTCTAAAAGTTGTGAAAGTTCGTTTACATGGTGTGAGCCTCTTGAGGGGGAGAACTCTTTGACAAATATCTTGAAGAACTTAAACAGGGGGAGCCTGTGAATATATGAGATCATAGAGATTCAGTAATGACAGATTACAGAACGATTCGGTGAATTGAGAAGACGAGTATCGGCTGCGGTGATATCTCTACTGTATCTATGCTACTGTAGTTATTATCCTAAGTTATGACGAGTGTTGTAACTCTGTAAACTGTGAGGAGTTTTTGTGATAATAATAATAATGATCTCATCAGGGTGAAAACCCCCCAGATGTAGGCTGGATTGCCGAACTGGGTTAACAACGTCTTGGTGTCTTTCTTTCTTCATTTGAGTGTTATTATATTGCATCTATATTTTATTATCAGTGTAACTACTGATTGCAAGATCCTAAATAGTTTTTTTTCACATATCTATAGACAAACTCGTGGGTAAGACATAGAGCAAAATTGCCATATCCTTAGTAACTTCCGTGAGGTGTGATATTAGCACCAACCTTGCATAGATAAAGGCATGCCAGATTGGTTGGTCAACAGAAGGTTCGTACTCTTAATTTTAGAGGTTCCTGAAGTCCTAACCCAATTCTAACCAGCCCACAGAGGGCTTTTACGACCTCACGCTCCTCAAACCTCTCTCTCTTATACTCCATGTATTAGTCCTTATCTAGGTTTGGGAGATGGAAGAAAGTGTATATTACATCTAAAGAGAAAGAAACGGTGACTCCTCTAACATAGGAGGTCTCTTGCGCCTCATCTATGTTAGCGTAGAATTCCCTGACAACTGGGACAATGACCACTCCAAATTGATGGGTGAACCAACCCAACCTATTTCAGTGAATATTTATGGAAAATCGTTGCTGAGAGCCATGCCTATTTCTGGAACAATCCCTCTAACGAATAAACCTTTATCGTGCCTTTTCGAGGCACGGTGAGAAATGAACCTAAAATTATCTAAATGAAGCTCAGGTTCTGCCCTAGAGCTACTAGCTTTTCATTCCCCTTATTTTTCCTAGGTGCCATATCAATGGATTTTTCAAAAAACACTAATAATCTTAGGAAAAAATTGACAAACTTTCAACTAAATACTCACAAAACTTCCCTAATTTAACTAAGTTCACTTGTACACAGAAAAATCCACAAGCAAAAATATTCACAAAAATCCAACTCCACCAATAAAATTTTCCTTCCTCCAATTTGAGCAAGTGTTATTCACAAAACTTACCTTTCTCTTAGCAGATCTCAAGCAAAAATTGAAGAGAACAAGTGTTATTTTTTAGTTTAGGTGAAAAAGATGAAATATATGGGGAACATTTGAGAGGAAACCGGGAGAGGCTGAGATGAAGATAAGAGAGAACTTCTTTTCTTCGAAGTACAAAATGTGATTTAGTGTTCTGTCTTCGTAGCGTCGCAACGCTTGCAATGTTGCTGCCTCAATTCGCATAACGCGTGTTTCATGTTATTTATTTATTTATTTTGGATTTTAATTAAAATTAATTTAGTATATCTTGTTTATTATTATTTTTTTATATTTTTTATTATTACTTAACTTATCCTAAAATTCTAAAAAAAAAAAAAATAGTTTAATCTAATCTAAAAATAATTTACAAAATTTGTATAATATTTTTTAAAAAATCTTAGCTCCATCCAAGAAAACCAAATTTTTAACGTCAATTGCCCGACACGACCTATCCCCTATCAAGGTACAAATAAATTCTCGTATTTCTCTATCTCTTCTTAGATGAGTCGATATAGCCTGGCAAGGTATTATGGTATCTCATCTTTTGAAAAGAACCAGATAGGTCGAATTTCAGATTTTTCATATAAGGCAAAAAAGGTAAAAAGAATGAAGGAAAATACTCAAACGAGTTAAGAGAAAGGTAAGACTCAAAAGACTCTTGAGAACAAACAGAAGAAAATTCAAAGATATACGAAATATGAGATGATGGAACAAGGCGAGGTCTTTCAACCTTTAACTCTATCACTTGGATCTTGTCTAGTGTAGGTTCACGTTCTTCTTTTGTTTCAACAACTAGGGTCAACCATGATAATGACTTCATGCCATTCCTTTCATCATCAAAACAAATTACCTCATGGTAGGCATTTATGTCCTCAGGAGTATAGTCTTGCAACTCGTGATCCTCCAATCTCCTAACTGAATCACCTATTTGAGCAATTTAACTCCTAGAAAACTGGCATCTAATGACGTAAATTATGTGTCACGAGCAGTTTTCATGACACATATTTTGCGTCCTTGAAGCCCCTGTAAATATAGGACATTTAACGACAACACCAAAAAAGCTCCGTTAATATTTCTTACACGTATTGATTTAACATCGATAATAAATTTTTCCTGACATACCTGCCACTATTAACTGGACTTCAACACAATAAAATTGTTGTTGTTGAGGTCCATATTGGTTTCTTTCTGTAACGTTTCTGTTATTGACGACAATTTTATTGCGTCATGGATTGACATTTAGTAACAATTAATTACTGCTACTTAATACTTAATACTACATTTTTTTCTTGTAAAAAAAAAATCCAATTTTGGATTGTTTTAAGATGCGCTTACCTTGTCATTTCTCATATAATTCAAACAACAAAGTATCCATATATTTGTAAATAGATCTGTACATTGATAATGAAGAGTTAAATGACATTGACAAAACAAAATTTGGTATAGGTTATACACGAATCCGCTACAAACATTACAATTAATTACATGCCTCATATCCTTAACAAAAAAAAAATGTGAAAAGTAATATATCGATTGCGACATGTTTCTATGGTCCACGGATTCTTCGAAAACATGAAAAATCACAAAAAATGAATGCTAAGTATATCCTAATATTGTAGATTTCGTGCAATGTAATATTTTAGCTATACAAAGTGTTGTAACATTATAAAAATTAACAAGCATTTACATCAACTTAACAAGCACACACAAAGACTATAAACACATGAAACTCAATGAAAACCATGAACAACTTAACATCATGACAATAACATAGCAAACTTCAATGAAATCAAGAAAGTAAGCTTATCAAAACTAAGAAAAAAGACTAATATCAACCAAATTTCTTTGTATTAATACATGAGTATAAACTAGAGATGTAAAAAAAAAACCCACAGGGCTGGAGACCTGTTCGAACGGGATGGGAATTTTCTAAATACACGGGGAATGATGGAGGGAATAGGGAATTTTTTCCCCAATTTCAATTTGGGGCTGGGGATGGGGAATATATTCCTCGTCCTTGGCCCCAACCTCGACCTCGCCCCATATCCCCAACCCGTCCCAATTATACACACACACACATATATATACAAACCTTACAAATTCACCCCCACCCCTCGGTTCTGTTTTTGTCCCTCTCCCTCTTCCTCTCCATTTTGTAACACTATCCACGGCTCACCCTCTCGTCGGATATCAACTGTCGTTGGGTTGATTCACTTGTACTACTAAATAAAATTGCTTGTTTTGGAGAGATTATTGAAATTGGATTTGGCAGAAACCGCTCTTTGGCCATTATCCACTAAAAACAAATACTCCACAAGGAATTGTTAACGATAGAAAAAAATGCACTTTTTTCCATTGGTTTTGATTAAAATACAAAAAGAAAACTTGAAAAAAATGTACGGGAAATTTTTCCCCGAGGGGATCCCCGTCCCATTTCCCATGGGGAAATAGTCGGGGACGAGGAATGGTATAGGGGATCAAGGACGGGGACGGAGATTGGAATCCCCCACCCCGTCTCGCCCCATGGACATCTCTCTATAAACTAAGACAAAAAATACTAGAAAAGAAGTTTCCAAAAATTATAAAATACTTTTAATGTCTAAGGGAGAAGTTCTTAATCAAACTACGTAGATGGAGGCCATACTTGTACCAACCATGCATCCATCACAAACAATTGGAAGTGGAGGGGAGGGGGCATGCATAACGACTCATTTTATAGTAAAAGATTCATCAACTACTTCATTATAATTCAACATGATTTATCAAAGACACACAGGTCTGACAAAAAAAGGTTATAAGACAAACTTGAACAAAAATCACACACATGTCATGTAGAAGTATATACTTTGAAGACAACTTTTATCATTCAAGCAAACTCAAGTTGAAGTTTGTAAACAAGTTTCTAAGACAAACTTTGAATTTGAAAACAACATAGAAAGTTTAAGAAATATGTCTAAGTCTCACATTGACAAAGTAATATAGAAAATCACATAAAAGGTATCTAATTTACAATTATTTGACGATCAAAACATACATTACGAAAGGGTCGAAGTAAGAAATAACAAATCACACAGGTTCCAGATATACGTAACCTACAAAAGTTAATTTGTTAGAGTATATGGAAAAGAAACCAAAAAGGGCTTACACATAATAATTGGGGGGGGGGGGGGGTAAAACTACCCATTCCATAATACGCGAAATACACACTTTTCAATCATTTCTAAAGTAAAATAACTTGAAAAGTGTAACACATACCTATTGGCCACCATTAAGTCGGTTCCATCACAACAAAAAAGTATTCCTTTAAAAAATTCCTATAGTAGAATGTGAGTAAATGAACTTCCAAAAGTTAACAAAAAATACCAAAATTACCTCATTCTACGCAAAGAACACATGATGTAAGAGAACAGACCTTGATATTCTTTTATTCCTAGATAAAAAAGAGAAATCTAATTTTACTTCAATTACTAGTGCAAAACCTGTAACTCAAAGTGTCACTTTAAATCTCAAAACAAACTAAAAGAAAAACTCACAAACTTCTTAATGATACTTAGGTACCCATTCAAATAAATAATTCCTACAAAAGTTTGCATAACAAAATTCCTACAAAAGTAGTTTGCATAATAAAACTTTCTACAAAATGTATTGGAAGCATAAAATGATTTGTATCAACCTTTTCCAACAATATAAATAGTACTTTGCATAACAACAATATATGCTACAGAAAATAAAACAAACAAGATTCAAGAAAGACATTATCATCAATGAAAAACAAGGTAGCAACAAAATTAAATAGCTACAACCATGGTTAACCTCAACTATTGATGATTCTCCAACAATCACAGCAGCAAGCAAGACATAAGGACATGATCCAAAATCAAACACTAAAAGAAAAAAAATTACTCGAGCAAAGGAGGGCTTGTCATTTTGTTCATACAATGCAACCAAAAGTTCAACCTAGTAAAAGAAATGCAAAAGAGAAAATGTATAAGAATTCGAATGCATGGATAAAGATAGAGAATTCCCACAAAAAAGAAAAACATAGAGCTAAGAAACAGAGAAATGGTGATAAACAACCTTTGGTGAGAGCATCAACAATGTCATTAGACTCCAAATAATCAAAACTATGTTTTGGTAGAGATGTGAAAACTATTTACCTAGATCGACCACAGTTTCCTATTAAAAAAGTCACTTCATTGCATAAACGCCAACTTTTTGAAGATCTAAACAACAAAGTTTAGGTGATACAATATAGGTCGAAAAGCATTACCAACACAATGAGATTATTAAAAAGAAAGACATATCTAGATTATAAATGAAAATCAAGTCTAAACACCCACTTTTTTCTCTTACACTATTTTGCTTCCACTCTTACAATATCTCTCATTTTCATTCTTCTCTTTTGTACGACAAATAATTTTTATTCACCTCAAAATCATCGCAAACCATAAATTCTCAACTAAAATAACATATCCAGATCTGTCCACTTAACAAGAAAAAAAAATAAGATAGCAACATGGTTGTATGATAATTACAAATTCATTTGCCTATTTTCTAAGGGAAAGAAGAATTGCAACTACAAACCGATCCTCCATCAAATAACCAAATACTATGATTGTAGATAATAAGAGAGTAAGAAAGAAACTCACATGGGAAAATGTTTTCCTTAAACAAAAATAGTATTGTTTAACTTGATATGATATCTGCCAACAAGATCCAAGCAATGAAAAAATCAAACTACTTTATTGATGATTCATAAAGGTAAATAACTATTTGTTCTTATTTTTATACATGATTACTATGATACTACCAAACAACAGTAGCCTAACTTAAGCTAACATATATCGTTTACTCAAAGAAACATCTTCTTGTTTCTTTAGGAATTTCAATATAAGAGAAGGAGCAACACTAGATGTTCAAATAAAACTATCTCTATGTAAGCTTGATTCTTATCCATTTCAGAATGATAAGAAACCTGAGAAAAATGATAGAAAAATCCAGCAATGTACATATTGTTAACAAAGTTCGAAATAGATTCCCAAAAAATACACACATAAGCTATTACATTACAATAAATTTTTCTTGTATTTCAAGTACTACAGATATCAATGCTTCATTTTTAACATTGTAGTGAGGCTAAACAAATTTAACAAGAAACAAAGAAGAATGAACCAATATCAAAACCAAATCTATTTACAAGTTTCTAGAACTAGAAAAAAAAACTCACTAAAACCCACAAACCAGTCAATGAAAACCATAAACAACTAAGCTATGACTACCATAAGTGCAGGATAGTCAACTAAGCTATGACTACCATAACTGCAGGATAGTCATAGTATTTCAATACTAAATTTAATCAAATACTTTAAAACAAAGTAGAAATTTAGATAAACATCTTATAAATATTACCTTGTATTTGTTATTAATGTTGTTATGAAGTCCATTTTGTGTTAAATGCATCTTCTCCCCTTGTCAACTTTCTTAAACTTAGCAAACCATGTGTGATGCAACCTTTTTATTTTCTTTCTAACTCCATGGAAATCAAAATTTAACATTACACATCAAACTTGAACCTAACAAAAAAAAAACATATGAAACAAAATAAAAATTGAGCATAAAATAATTATGTATCCAAAAAAAGTTTAATAATAGTTTAACTACTGCATTAGGCAACAAACAATTGAAGTTTTGGTACATTAATAACATTAGCCAAGAAGCAAAATGTGTTCAATACTAATCAACAAAGTATAAATAACTTATCAACACAAGTTTGTAAAGCTTATCAAAGCAAAAATAAAAGACTAATGCAATTTAATTCAACACTTTACGACAAATTAAAGTTTCAAGTTTATATATACATAGTTTATTTATGCTATGACTATCATGGAATTACAATACAACCCAATACGAACCCTAAAAAAACTTATCAACACAAGTTTATAAGTTTATCCAAACTAAGAGAATAACTAAAAGAACTAAAAGTGTTTAAGTCAATTTTTAATTATCAAAAGAAACTTATGAAACAACCACAAAAATTGTTAAAGTAATAAAACCTAATACTAAACACATATAAACATAACAACTAAACACTAGAAAATGCTTAAAGACATATTTTTCTCTACACATCATCAAAGTTAAGAAGCCCACCATTCATTTTTCCTTCTCATTTTCTCAAAGTTTCTTCTCATAGCCATGGAATCTCCCTTGGCCTCGAACAAACAAAATCAAACAAAAATTAACCAATTGCTTCATTGTGGCATTTCATCAAACACATTGTAAGCTACCAAAAAGCTTCATCACATAACCATGGGGAAGAAAATGTAGATTCTCATTAGGAAGATGATCATAAACCAAAAAAAATTTCTTCTTTAGCATAGCAAAAAGCTTTTCTTCTTAGCATACCAGAAATGACTTGCGAGTTTCCTTTTGAAAAATTGAAGAAAAATTCAAAAACATAAAAAAGAGAGATTAAATAAAAAAGAGAGATTAAATGCATATACAAAATAGATATTACCTATTAGATTTGGTGCAAGCATCCAAGCATCCAAATCCGTTTGGTGGCAATTAGAGTTGGACCGCAACAAAAAAATTTGGGGTGAGTGAGTGAGTTGTAGTCAACGAATAAGAGAAGAAATGATCAGATGAAAGGGGAGAGCGACAGTGACGGTGGCGACCAGTGCATGTGTCGTGCCTGGCGGAGTGGTGACCGAAATCGTGGAGTGAAGGTGGCTGTCGAGTGATGAGGTCTAGAAATTAAGTGAAGAGTTTCAGAGTGAAATGTTTTAATAAAGGGCCCCCTTTTTATTTATTGTGAAAGGATAAATAAGAAAATGGTAAAAGATGACACTTAAAACAAGTTGTTGTTTCGTGACGCAAATAAGTGTCAAGAAAAAACAAGAATTCGAAACTTCCATCTTTTCTTGGCATTTGTAACATTCTTTTGTGTCATTGATGCCTCAACATTGGTCACTCAAATGCTGCATTTCAACTCTAACCTCTTCTTGGAAGGGTAGGTTTTCTTGCTAGATACGAGGAACTTCTTGGTTGATAAAGGATTAAAATCATATTTATTGCCGCCTGCAAAACTCTTAACAAAAGAAATTTATAAATGTTGAACTTGACTACTACTACTACTAAAAGGTATCATTAGTGGTAAGCACGAGTCGAACCACATGGATGTGTTTAGTTTTCATTAAGTTACTTCTAAAGTTATAGCTAAATAAATGGAGGATTTGATAATGGAAGGAACGATGTGTCCATAATTATAAATTAAATAAAGATGTAATTTAAGATTTGTACTTCTAATCTTTTGGAGCAAGCAAGTTCTATTCAATTTTTTTTATCATGCAACTATTTTAATTTATTTTTATTTAAGCCAACACCAATTGATTTATGCGTGCACACTGACTCGCTTGACACAACCTAGCTAGCCTCTATAATCCTAACAACTAGCTGAAATCTAACCAAGAAAGTCTCATAACTATTAGTTAAAATGATTAAGTAAAGCGCCAACTAAACTACACATCTTAAGTCCTATCGGGTTTGAAAATCAATCATATAAGGCTCTTGATATGTGCATTAAGCTTTAGGATTCCATTGCGTGATTAATTAGTGAAATTTGTCCTAACCCAATTAATCAATTTATCCTTGAGCCTAGTTAAAACATGTATTCTAGCTAAGCTACAAAATACATGGTTAACTAATTGTGACTTAATCACATATGGGTAGACATCCTAGAATGAATGTGATAAATTCATGAGATGATTAGTAAGAAAACACATGATTATGAGAGATTTCCTACAGCATAATTATGCATTTAGAAGTTGAAATAGATTCAAAGGAAAGCAAAATCAATATTTTGATATTGTTGCTTCTAGGTGATTCATTGCCTTAACGAAGGTTAAATCAAAGCATGCAAACTACATAATCAAAATTGGTCGTCAATCAATATGAAAATGTAATTCATAACAATAAAATTAGAGCTAAAGCATTTAAACAATATATGATACAAATTAGAAATAAGTTTCACAAAAATATCCTAAGAGTTGTTCCCAAAAATTAGAAAGAGATTACTAGACACTAAATTTCATAGACAAAATATTAGAGAAAAGTAATTGCAAAACTTAAATTACAAAACTAAATGAAATTGCATAAAATAAATAAATAAGGGAATAAAGAAGGAGAAAACATATTTTTATCTCTAATCCATTTGAAGAGGATGAGATAGCTTGGAATGAAGAAAATGTGAAGAACTGACAAGTATTTATAGTGGAGAACTTTGTGATAGCGTCGCAACGCTAGGGGGAAGCGTTGCAACACACTCCCATCTTGAGACAAGGCGCTGCTCGGTAGAAAAATTGGTGGATGTCTGGAATCTGAGGTACCGTCACGACGCTTTGTCCATCTCGCGTGCACATCTTACCTACCATAACGTTGCAATGTCGAGGGGCAGTTGCAATGCTATGGTCACAAATGCCAATTTTCACCATTGCTCTTTAACCACTTGCTTATCTTCTGTTTTAACTCGTTTTGCATCATAATCGTCCAAAATGCTCATTTTCTGTAAAAGCAATAAAAAGAGACATTAAATTCATAAGAAATAACACGATTAGACTTAGAAAAACCTTTTTTAGCGCTGTCAGGTGTAAGTGTAATGCTCTTATAAAATTGGAGGCATAGTTGAAAGGTTTACAAATATGTTGAAGTCACGTTTAAGCAATTATGTAAGAGTCCAATGGATTGGCAAGTGTAATGCTCCTTGTAAGAATGAATATAGTCTCACTTTTCCTTCTTTTAGATTGATAAGTTTGAAGTTGCCAAGGTTTGTTACAAGGGTAATGTTATTATGTCAATTAGTTTATGTGTTAAGGTTTAAGATTGTTTTGCCAGTTTTTGGTGCTCAAGCATCAATTAGATCATTTCAAACTTCTTCTAAATAAGCACACCTAATTTGAATGATGTTAGTGTTCGTTGTGTTTTCTCTTTTGATTCGATTAATCTTTTTTTGTAGGTCGTCAATGGTAGTAAACAAATGGGGTTTGATGTTTAAAATCGAAATAATGAAGTGAGCGAATTCTTTTGACTTTACAACTTACTTCATTCCAAACTTTGTATGGTTGATGCTTCTTGAATTTAAACACTTTGTTGCAATTGTATATATTGGTCTACTTGTTAATCAAATGAAAATTCTCATTCATTGTTGTTAGTTACTGAAAGTTATAATCTACCAATGCACCTTAGTGTTATCTCTAGCTTAAAAGTGTTTAATTAAATTAAGTGTTGAAGTGCTATGACTATTCTGCAATTTGGTAGCCATAAATTAGTTGATTTGATAAATTGTTTAGGTGCTTGTGTTTGATAAATCCTATTGGAAAAGGTTGATAAATTATTGTTTATGCCCTTATGGTGTTTCTTGCTAGTTCAAAACATAAACTTGTTGAGTTTGTTCATATAAATAGTTAAGTTGTTTGTGTTTCAATTTTACTTTGATGTTGAAGTGAGGCCTTAGTCATTTTTTAGATTGTTCCAAGATTGAAAGTGCCACTTAGATACATCTTAAGAACCCTTTATGGAACCTTTTTTTTTTGTTAAAGTGTCACTTAGTCATTTTTAGTTTGTTTGGAGAGTGAGAGTGCCACTTAGAAACTTTTTGGGAACTTCTTTTACAAAGTCTGCCGAATAAATGACCTAAAAAATAGGGAGAAAATGTCAAATGACCGGGTTTTTGAAAAAAAAATACCAAATGACTCTTTGATGACGTCAAATTCAAGAGAATTACTAAAATAGACTTGCATGCACGCGAAAAAACATCTCGCTCTAAATCATCTTGTTCATCTCACTTGGTGTCGCTCTCGCTCAATCCTTTTTTTCTCACTTTCTTGTGCAAAAAGAGTGTCGCTCTCGCTCAAACTTGGTGTCTTGCTTGGTGTCGTTGGTGTTGATGGTGTTAGTGTCGCTCGATGTTCCAGAAAAAATTGCACGTTGTAGGTGGTCAGTGTTGGAGCTGCCGATGATGTCGCTCGATTCAACCACTACAGTCGGATGGATGGTGCCAGAGAAATTGTGGTGGAGATTTAGAGGAGTCGCACCGGAGAACTCGGAGAAGAAGCAGACGAAGAAGAAGACGAGCGATGCTAAGGGAAAAAGGAGAAAAAAAAAACTAAATCAATGAAGGAGGGCAATAGTGTAATTTCATCTCATCATGACACCAACAAATGGGTGTTTGACATTTTTAAAGAAATTGGATCATTTTACATTTTGGGTCTTTAAAATGGATCTTCTATAGAACTAAGTTTTCTTTTACATGGATTACATATTTTATTTAGTTGGTAGATTGTATTACTCTCTTTAATAGCTTTATAAGTGATCTTATATTTGATACTTAATGACTTAGTCTCTTTACTACACTACTACAAAAAGGAAATACTTGACAGTGAAAAACTGTCACGTAAAGGATTACTTGACAATTTTCAATCTGTCAAGTAATTTAGTGTCAAGAATAAACAATTTTTAATTAACAGTGAAAACCTGTCAAGAATAAGAGTTTACTTGACAGTTTTTCACTGCCAAGAATAAGAGTTTACTTGACAGTTTTTCTCCGTCAAGTAATCTGGTGTCAAGAATAAGAAAAACTTTAGTTTTGACAGTTCTTTTTGTCAAGAATTCGTTATTCTTGACAGTTTACCACTGTCAAGTATAATGTAATTCTTGACACTTTATAATTGTCAAGAATTACACTATGTTTGACAGTGTTTCACTGTCAAGTTAATTTTGTAATTTTTTTTTAAAATTTAATTTATTTTACCCTGTATTTGCACCTTTTTTGCATTTTTTTACCTGTATTTACAGTCCTAAAACCGTATCAATAGAATGTAATCTATTACACATAGGAGCAAATGTAATCTACTAATTAACATCTAATAATATATATAACTATATATATATTAACTTCAAAACATCAAACTTCAAACTAATATATACACAAAGGAAGCAACTTAATTAACTAATTTTACCAAGCCAAACATGCACCTAAATCAAGCACTTTTATACCATCATTCTTTCTTCCCAATAAATACATAACTCAAAACCATTATAAGAATGTGTTACATGTGAAAACCTTAATAAAAAAAATCACAAAGCAACTTAAACCTTAACTAACCCCCCCACCCCACCATCAAGCCAAACATGCATCCACCTAAATCAAACATAATACCATGATTCAAGTTCACCAATAAGTACACAAATCAACTATAATATAACAAATGTTACATGTCCATACCTTCAAACAAATTCACAAAGCAA
>JBBPDJ010000026.1:2045784-2056785 GCA_037974625.1 Cucumis cinereus
ATTCCTACAGAGCTTGGTAATTTAAAGAACCTTGTAAGCATGGATTTGTATGAGAACAAATTTGAAGGAAAAATTCCGAAATCTTTTGCCAAACTCGAGTCACTCAGATTTCTGTAAGAAACTTTAACACTGTTGAGGAGAAGTTTTGCTCAACTTTCTGAAATACATATCTAATCGGGTTCAATTTGTATAAACAGACGGATGAACAACAAGTTAACAGGATCGACCCCAAGGGAGCTTGCATCACTCTCCAAACTTAAAAAATCTAACACATGCTAATTCAAAAACGAGTTCGAAATGGAAATGGAAACATACCTATGAATGGCGACGGAGAACGAAGAATGGTGACGGAAACGAAGAAGGAAGGCGACAGCCGAATTTGTGCACGGGTTAAACGTTGATGAAGGTGACGACCGAACGAAGGAAGCCGACGACGAATGAAGGAAGCCGACGGTCGAATTTGTGCGTGGGTTAAATGTTGATGAAGGCGACCGAACGAAGGAAGGCGAATGAAGATCGCGTTTGTGCGTGAAGTATATTGAAGCCGAACCAGAAGAATATGCGCGAATGAAGAAGAAAATTAGGGTTATTGAAGCCAGAAGGATATGCGCGAATGAACCAGAAGAATATGCGTTTAGCGTGAAGTATATTGAAGCCGACGAATTTGATGTGTGTTTTTTAATTAGACCCACTTTACTTGACGGTTTTTATCCGTCAAGCCCTAAAATTTATACTTGACAGGTATAATTTGTCAAGTATTGAAAAATTTCAGCCAAAAAAATCAAATTTTCCCATTTTCTTTATTCTTGACGGTTTTTAACTTAACTTGACGGTTTTATAAAAACCGTCAAGAATTATCAATTTCAAAGTGTCAAGTATTCCTTCTTTTGTAGTAGTGTTGATGTGAAGTGAATGTCACATGTGTTTTCTTTTAATCGAAATTTGACATAAAAACTACGAAAACCTCTTTTTTAAAATATTATTCACGAAAGAAACGTTGGGAATAAAAATAGTCTTTAAAACAAACCATGGTTGAAGTATATTTATTGAGTGGCGCGGTTGAACAAATACGAGACCATGATAACAATAATATAAAAAATGTGACAATTACACCGACATTCTCTTTTGAAATATGTCATATAAATTTATGACAAATAATGGTAGAGACTTTAAAATTATATACACGAAAAAATATATGGATTACATTTTATTAGGTTACGTTTAACTAATTGTAATAAAAATTGGTATAATCATAATGAAATTTTATTGATCACCCAACTGTAAAGGTATGAATCACAAACGTAATTGGATTACTTCTAATCGTGTTTACCTAGAATTATAAATCTATCACATTTTTACCTTTATCATTACCACTTAGACCCTAACAATAATGGTAAGATAAAAATAAATGTAAAGGTAAAATATGACAAAGTCATAATTCGCTTATTGTTAGAGTAACAATATATGTAATGGCCGTAATAGTAGTGAATCTTGTGCAATTTTCGGTAGGGTGAAAACGGTTCGATTCGGTTCAGTTTGGTGCCAAACCAAACCAAACAAAAAATTTTAAATTTTTTATATATGAAACAGAACTGAACTGAATCGTATTTATGTGGTTCGGTTCGGTTTCAAATTCGGTTTTGGTATTTTTAGAAAATTTTAAAAATATATCGGTTCGATTCGATTTTAAATTCGGTTTTGTTCTTAAAATTAAAAGCATTTTATATTCGATTTTACTTTTTTTAATATATATATATATATATATATATATATATATATATATATAATAGTTAAAAACGGTTCGCTTTGATTTCAAATTCGGTTTTTGAATGTGAACTGAACCGAACCGAATTAATTCAGTTTCAAAGTTTCTTTAAACTGAACCAAACCACATTTTTCGGTTTCATTTAATTTTCAGTTCGGTTTTAAAAAACGGTTTGCCATTTGCCGTTTGAATGGTCACCCTTAATTTACAAATACAATCAAATTAATTAAATACCCTTCATTTCTCAATCAAATCATGTGTTTTGATTATAGATTTGAAGGTAGAACTCACCGTTGATAAAGATTACGGAACAAAGCTAACAAATAACAACAAATATAATAAAATTAACATCCAATTTTTAGCTTATCATTGTTTGATTAAATTTCACTTAGGTGTAAAAGAGACCTTATTTAAGAGAAAAAAAGGAAAACAGCCCATCCAAGTTAATATATTACCATAACTGCCCTACTTTCCAAATAAAATCATTTGATATTAATAAGTTACAAAAAAATATGGAGTAAGTTGCCATATTTCATTATTATTAATTAACATTTAATTGGTATTACCATATATTTAAAACCATATATTTGCATATAAATACCTGCTCTTCAATCGCTAATAAAATAACCATCTCTTAATTAAAATTAAAGATAAATTTACTTCAATTGTTGTTTTAATTTCTTGGAGATGGCAAAGTTTTCTTGCTCACTGTTCTTCATTGTCTTCGTCCTTCTTTCAGGTTTGTTGTTGTTTTTGTTTGGCATAAGCGAAATTTAAGATTGTATCAATAACAGACAATAATAATTGGCGTCTATCATTAATAGAATTTTAAATTTTGCTATATTTATAAATATTTTCAAAGTTTCATCATTTACGATAATTTTTCTATTTTAAATATATATATATATATATATATATATATATATATATATTTTAGAAAAAACATATATTGTAGTTTACGCTTGACTAAACATGTAATTCATAAATCATAAATTATCCCATTTGTTTTTTTTGTTTATTTTTAAATTATCGTTTGTTTTCTCACCATATTTTTTAAGAAAAAAATGAATTTTTAGTCAAATTTTAAAAATAAGTTCCTCATTTCTCTATTTTCAAAATTTATTTTTAATTATGCAACTATTCTTAAAATATAGACAACACTCATATAAACTAATAGATGGAAGTGGTTTTTATAGAATTACTTTTAAAAAAACCAACGGGCCTTAATGCTCATTAATTGTTAATTTATTTTACATTCCTTAAGTTAGTTTTTTATGTGATAAAACTCTCATATTTTTCACTAATCAATCACTTACAAGTGAGTTAAATAAATATTTTATTAAATAATGTTAGTCTCTTTCTTTTAAAAAATATATATTATATTACATTTAAAAATAATAGTAACAAGTAATCAAAGACTTTTATAACTATAAAGCTACATAAAAAACGAGTCTAGCTCAACTGACATAAAACTTATATTATCAAGTTTAATGTCAGATATTCGATTTTCTCACTTTTTACATGTTGTCAAAAAAGAAAAAAAAATTACAAAGCTACGAACAATTTGGCCATAAAACTTTATCGAGATCGAATAATGAAATAGTGTATCTTGTGAGAGAAATATACATTATTTAACCTATAAAATTATTGAATATTATTTATGCAGCTGCATGGATGATGCCTAAAGGAGTGAATGCAACACAATGTGAGGAGAAGTTGTATGATGGATGCTTACCCAAAGATTGCAGTCAAAAGTGCTTAGCCAAATATCCAAATTCATCATCTGAATGTGTTGCAATCCCTCCAATTCCCTTTCACTATTCTTGTTATTGCTTCTACAATTGTGCTGCAAATTAAGAAGTAGTTCTGTCTTTTAATCATATGGGGGATGTGCTAAATCTAATTAATTCCCCATATATTTCATAAATAAAAATGGGTCACTCATTTAGTTGACCCAACTTTGGTCATGGATTATTATTTATTATTATCTTTGTTTTAATTACTTTTTATAAGCAATTAAAAGTTTGATGCATAAGATTACAAGTCCAAGGATTTGTTACCAAAGCCCAAATTCATTGCCGTTGGTAAATATTCATTAAAATGTTAAAATGAACATAGTTCAACAACAAATAACAAATAACCTAATTGAGATTAGAGTTTCGATTTCTCACCTCACGATTGTCAATACATATGTACTCAAACGTCGAGTAATCTCAACTTATCTTTTAATTTTTCCTAAATATATTACACCATACACACATATAGATTACCTTTTTGGAATGGTTCCTCATGAGAATTATGATAATAAAAAAAACCTTGCTAACTTGTAAAGGTTTGTATAACCAAAATTAAAATTCCACCATACATAACAAATTAGTTTTTCTTCGAAACTATGGGTGAACACTACAAGAAAATTTATTTTCAGTCACAATTTTTAAGTAACGCAAGTAAATTTCGTTGCTAAACGACAACTTTTAGTAACGTGTTACAAACAACGTTGTAAGAAATTGTTATTAGCGTCACTAAAAGATTTTGTGACGTGTCAATCTACGCCACTAATGTAAATAACTTACAGCGACAATATGGTATGACGCCACTGAAAGTAATTTTCTAAATTTTTATTTTCTCTCCCTCCTTGCCCTAATCTAAATTTTTTCCCTCTCACGCCTCCCCTCTTTCCTTTCCCCTTCCTCATTCTTCTAGTACACAATAATTTTTCTCTCATCTCTCCCTCTCCACGTGTCTCCCTGCCTCCCAACAACTCCAGCGACGAACTATTGTGCTCGTAGTGATGCCCATATCCTCTACTACTGACAATGTGTTTTTAACGGGAGACACTCACTTCTCGACGCAACAACAATGTTTCATGTTGTTCTTCTCCCTTTTCGCAAAGGTTCAAACAATGTAAGCAAATTTTGATTTGCAACTTTTCTCTTCTCAAGCTTGCCATGGTTGTTTCTCTATAGAAATTTGTAACAACCATTTTTGTGTAGAAATCTAATAATTTCTCATGGTTTTTGTTTAATAAACATTTGAGAGCTCGTGATGTCCCTTCTTCATAGACATCCAAGTAACATGTAATTTGAAATATCATATACAATGTCGTAGGAACTTGATTTTTCTATCTACTTAAGATGATTTCTTATAAAAAAAATACCAAGTTCTCTAGTTCACACTTTTGTGCTTTATTTCCCTTTTTTTTTAGCAAGTTTAAGCTTTGAAGTTGGATTTATTCATAACATTTAGAGATTAGGCATGCATATACAAACATAGGATTTGAAAATCTTAACAAACTATAGTTACACATAGGATTTGTTTAGTACTAAGGCTACAAATAAATAACAAGCCAATGTATTTAATAAAACAGGGTTGTTTTTGGTCGAAGTACACTATTAATTTCAATATACTTTTCTTCACCCAACATTAATTTTAAATACAAATACAAAATTACTATAAAATATGTTTTTAATCATTAAAAATTAAATTTGGTGTATAAATATTACTCTTAAAATGTCAAATTAATATTAAATTAATTTGTTTCTCTCAATTTATTTTAAAAAGTGATTAATTTGAATATAAGAAAAGTGACTTCAATCCTTTCAAAATTTCTCTCCAAACATGCAGTTAGAATTTGTGGCTTTTTTGAATCTAACAAAATTTTAAAAAATTAAATTAACATTTTCTTTCGGAATATACCATATATATATACGAGAATTAATGGTAGAAACATGAAAATTATATACATGGGAAATCATGGATTACTTTTACTTACTTTCCAAATAAGAGCATTTGATAAGATTAAAAATTAAAAGATATATATACATATATATATATATATATATATTATTACTATTTTATCATTTATTTTTAGGGTGTACGAGTATTATTATTGCCATATATTTGGATATTAATATATGTTCTCCAATTAAAAATGAAAAATAACCATCTTTCAATCAAAATTAAAGACAAAATTACTTCATCATTAATTTTTCTAAAAAAAAAAGAAAAATACAAAAATGTAGGAGATGCTGGCAAGGTTTTCTTGCTCCCTATTATTCATTGTTTTTCTCCTCTCAGGTTTGTTGTTGTGCGATCTTGAAGGCTATATAGAAAAAATGCGTAATTACAATTTTCTAAATTTTCAAGGAGAATTATTGTAAATGACAAAGTTGTGAAAAATAATTTCAAAATATAACAAAATTTTAGATTCTATCAATAATAGATAGACATTGATAGATTTCTATCAATATCTACCAATATCATTGATAATCTATCAATATCTGAATTTGTTTCGATATTCGTAAATATTTTGATCTATTTTGTTATATTTGAAAATGTCTCAAATAATAACCAAACATGTCCTTAGTGGTCGATTTTAATTTATTTTACCTTTTTGGAGTATGTTTTTCATGTTTTTAAAATTCTCAATTTTCACTAACAAATATATAAGTTTAAAATCAAATTTTTACTAAGTAGTGTTAGTTTTTTTCTTTAAAAGAGATCATATTAATGATCAAATATTGTCCAAATGGAGATTTCTCAACTAGCTTAATTTCAAGGGTAAAAGTTCGATTCTCCTACTCTAAATATTATAATACTTATAACAAAAAAAGTCACGTTCAAGTTGGTCATATGGCTATTGAGATTGAATAACGAAATAATCTATTAGCATTAACATAAAAAATACAAAAATTATGAGACAAATTTATATAGATTTAACCTAAAAATTTGAATATTTAGGCAGCTGCATGGATGACAATGCCTAAAGGAGCCAATGCAAAGCAATGTCTTGAAAAGTTGTATGAAAGATGCTTAGCTGATGAATGTAATCAAAAGTGCTTAGCCAAATATCCAAATTCATCATCTGAATGTGTTGCAATTCCTCCAATTCCCTTTCACTATGTTTGTTATTGCTTCCATAATTGTGCTTCAAAATAATCTCAAGTTGGCCATATGGCTATTGAGATTGAATAACTTGAAGTGCACATAATTTGAAAATAACAGGGACCTAACGGATGAAGAATAAGATACCAATGACCATCTCAAAATGGATGATTTCATCATTTATCTCACTATTGTTAAACTAAAAACAATTGTGTTTAATATAGAAATATGACATTATGTATTTTTAAATTTTTTATTTATTATAAATCTACATTTTAAAATTTAACGTTCAAAATCTAGATGGGATGAAAACATAAAGAAAAATTATTTTAAATGACAAATGTAGAGGTGTAGGAATTGGAACCTTTAACCTCGAGAGAAAAAATACATGTCAAATACTACTAAATTGTATTGGCAAAAAGAAAAGGTCAACTTCATCGATTTTGCAAGATCGAGCGAAAAATGAGTTTTTTCGGAATGAAGTTATCAACAAAGTTACACTGGGCCACTCTAATCTCTACACAGAATGTTAAACAAATTTCCAGGTTAAAAAAAGGCTTAAGCCAAATTGGTTATATCCCTCCCTAGAAACTCACCATTTGCAAGTCTACCAATGCTAGTTCCAGCAATGTAGCCACCGGACCAAGCATTCTGCGAAAGAAGAAAAATGGTGGAACACACAAACAACGATGAATCTTATAAATAACTTCTTGGTTCTTAATTATGACATTGCTTTTTACCTGAAAGTTGAAACCACCTGTTACGCCATCAACGTTTAGCACCTACGGTGCAACATGATAGAATTTCAATGAAGACTCTGCTATGTTTTTGATGTATTGATAACTCTAAGATATCATAAAAATTACCTCCCCGGCGAAGAATAGGCGAGAATGAATTTTGCTCTCCATTGTTTTTAGTGAGACCTAGACAGGAAGGACAGAAAAATAAAATAAAAACAGTTGCAAGTTATATGTGTTTTCATTTCTTGTTATCTTTTTGAGAGGTAGAAGAGAACCTCTGACAGCGGAACGCCTCCAGCAGTTACAAATTCATCCTTAAATTGACCCTTCAAGAAGAGAAAGCTTATAAAATCAAAGAAGAAATCAAATCTCATTTTAAAACATGGAAAAGCTACCATGTGTACCTTCCCCAAGATCTTAAATATGCATTGCTTCAACAGAGAAGAAATGGAAGCTAATGATTTGTTTGAGATGGAAGCCCACAAAATCTCATCATTTATTTCCTGGAAATGAAAAAACGAAAAGTAATTGTTATGGTGAATTACTACAAAACTATAGTGTGCTGATTTTCTAATGGGGAAATAGCGTCAAAACCTCTCGATCCAATAAATATTTCCAAAATCTTTTCACAAGGCCAAACTCGGAAGGACATGAACTATGCACTTTTTGTTTCTGCAAATGTGTTAAGAGCACATAGGAATTGTCAAGTGATATAACATATGAGAGAGGAGAGTCATCAAAATGAGCAGTTTCTTCATTTTAATATATATATGTATTTTTTTTTTGTGTGATTTTTAGTTCAACTTATAAGATACATCCAGATAATGATGTCTGGATGAAAAACCAAAAGTTAGATATTACTGGAATGGAAGAAACTAGGAACTTGCATGAACGGTATGTGATCCAAGAATACCATAAACTGAGATTTATGCCGGGTAAGAATTGTTTTGACATCTTCCAAATGCAAATCAGGTGTAAAATCCACAATGAGCAGGCCTACAATAAAACATATATTAGCTCGGAAAATTTACAACTATAACATTGAAGTAGTTAAGAAACCTTTATAATCTGAAGCGAATAGGTCACGAGCTCCCCAAGCTGATAAACGAAGAATCACCGGTCCACTAAGTCCCCAGTGTGTGACAAGCATAGGGCCAACCTAAATATGAAAAAAATTGATGCATAGTTGCATTTTGTGCGTTAACACACTGCATGAAGAAGAACTTGCCTAATTGGAAAAAAAGGTAAACAGAACTTGCCTGAGTATATTGTGGAAGATGCCGTTGTATGTTTTCTAACTTAAGCTTTGCTCTGACCTTTGGAATTGAAACCTGAAATTGACATATAATTAAGAACAAAATATGAGCAGACGATGATGTTACCAATTTTCTAACAGTATTTGTACATGATTCATGAAGGCCTTAGGACTCAACCTACTAGAAAACTGTTGGCAAAACCTTCCTACTACTAGATAAGCAGAAAAATAAGAGAGAACTTAAAAGAAAGGAATAAAATTGGAAAGCCAAGAATTAACGTGAAAAACTCGAAAGCATAGAAAAACACCGAGGACCAAAAAGAAATTCCACTATGTGAAAAATTATTATAATCCGACAAAAATCTCCCATGGGCTCCAATTACGAAGAAAATACTCCCAAAGCATTATACCAATCCGTTAGGCCCCCACTTATTCATACTTATGTTAAGATGGACAAAAGTGAAAATTCACCCCATAAGTTAGTTGTACGGTTAGTTATATTTATAGTGTGCTTTGTAGTATTTTGTGGATATGGATATTTCGTATCGATTGGTTGATGCAAAACCAGAACTTGGGAGAGATCCGTTCTCTCGAAAGGTGTGAAACTTGTATTTTGGTGATCATAGGAAGATATTGACTCTCTTGGAAGATTGAAGAGGAAGATGTTATCATCTTAGTTAATTGTGGGGCTACCCATAACTTCCTTGCACCGCAAGTTGAGAAAAAACAGAAGCTTTTGGTGACTGATACATTGAACTATGAGTGATAGTAGGAACACGTACTACCATACGTAGTAAAGGTATCTGAAAAAATGTGGTCGTTGGGTTATTTGGACCCATTGTCTACGAAGTTTTTTTACCACTAGAGTTGGGCAAAATCAATTTAATTATGGCCAATCAATGGTTACAAACGTTAGGGGTGACAGAGGTCAACTGGAAGAGTTTGACTCTATCGATTAGGACCGAGAATGAGCGAGTTGTTATAAAAGAGGAATAGGGACCCCACTCTCATGTGAAGGGAAGTGACAGTCAAGAGTATACAAAAATCGTGGAATGAAGCTAATCAAGGTTTTCTACTTGAGATGCGACAATCAAACTGAATATGATGATGAACCGTAGCCAATGGCCTTGACTGTTAGTTTTACCCACTGGTACACAAAATCTTGCCCATTAGTCTTATATTTTTTAGATACCTAACCGGTTAGCCCTTCTCTGTGAGTTGGAGCACTAAAATTAACTTGATTGATGATCGTGAGCCAGTTAATATGTGACCGTATAGATTTTCAACCATGCAAAAGGATGAAATAGAGAAAATAGTAGAGGAGATGCCGATGTCAGGTATCATCAAACCAAGCCATGGACCATATGCTACTCCTGTTTTGTAGGTCAAGAAGAAAATGGTAGTTGGTGTGGTTGTGTCAACTACCGTGCGTTAAACAAGCTGGCTGTATCTGATAAGATTTCGATCCCTGGAATCGAAGAGTTGTTGGAACAGTTGCATGGAGCAAAAGTATTTTGAAAACTTGATCTTCGGTCTAGGTACCATCAGATCGGGGTCCACGAAATTGACATTCCCTAAATGGCCTTCTATGCCCACAATGGGCACTATGAGTTTCTCATCATGTCATTCAGGTCAAAGAATGCTCCTGCCACATCGCAATCCCTTGTGGATGATGTTTTTCATCCATTTCTTCATCGTTTTGTGTTGGTATTTTTTTATGACATTTTGGTTTATAGTTCAAATATGGGAACACGTCCACCTAGCTTCAGTTTTCGACTAACTAGGAGAAAATTCTTTGTTTGCTAATTTCAAGACATGTCGCTTTGCCTACAATCAACTTGAATATTTAGGGCATTGGGTCTCACTTATTGTGGGCCAAGATGGTGTGTGGCGGGTGATTTTAATATGGTCCGCTCCCCTGATGAGAAGCCTTTGGTGAGAGAATTACTAGATCTATGAGATGTTTTAATAAGTTTGTCGATGGTAGTAGTTTATTTGACCCTCTTCTTGATGGGGGCAAAATTACCTGGGCTAACAACAAGGCAACTACAAGAATCAGTAGGGTTTTGATGTCAGAAGCCTGGATTGAGAGGTTTGGGAACCCCGAGCAATTAAGAGGGTCAAGATTCACCTCGGATCACTGGCCAATTATTTTGACTAATGGTATGCTTAAATGGGGTCCATTTCCTTTCCGGTTTGAAAACATGTGGCTTGATCATTCGTCTTTCAAAGTGAATATTCCAGCTTGGTGGAATGTGTTAAGAAAATTGAAGCCCAATGCAAAGGCCCATTTTGGTTTTTCTTAAACCTTAAGTTTACTTAAGGCCAAAAGTATACTTAACTAATAAGGAAAATTA
>JBBPDJ010000026.1:2070689-2080914 GCA_037974625.1 Cucumis cinereus
CTGGGATTGTTGGAATAATATATATTGTCTGAGTTGAGTTGATTAATTTAGATTGATATACTATTATCCCCATCAAGAATGTGCAGGTTCAAGGAAGGTGAGATGGTTTTCGGTTTATGGAGAAGCTGAAATCTTTAAAAGGTCAACTTAAAGTTTGAAACAAAGATGTTTTTGGTGACATTTGGTTGAAAAAGAAGGAAGTTACTACCATAATTGATGAGATTGATGTTCTTGAGTTGGAAGGCCTCCTTGATAGTGGTCTCAAGAAGGAGAGGGCTGGTTAAAGGGGGATCTTTCATAGTTGATTATAAAGGACAATGTGAGTTGGAACCAAAAGTCTAAAATTAAGTGGGCTAAGGAAGGGGACTGTAATACTGGGTTCTTCCATAGAGTGGCAAATGGAAGAAGGAATAAGAATCATATTGCTTTCTTGCTTTTAGACAATAGGTTTGTACAAGAGATAGTAAGGAGTTGAGAAGGAAATCACTAAAAAAAAAAAAAAAAACAAAAACAAAAACAAAAAAAGAGAAGGAAATCACTAAATCCTTCTCTAATCTCTATAGCCCTAAAGTGAGGAAGAAGTCGTTCGTGTAAGGTATTGACTAGAGTCCCTCTTGCCTACGGAGGATGAGGAGTTGGTGGTGCCGTTTACTATAGAAGAGATTAAAAAGGTTGTTTTCAGTTGTGAAGGTAACAAATCTCCAGGTGCAGATGGGTTCTCTATGGCTTTCTTTTAGAAGAATTGGAATCTTATCAAAGGGGATCTGAATGGAGTTTTTAAGGAGTTCTTTGAAAGAGAGATTCTGAACAGCTCGATGGTGGAAACCTTCGTCTGATTGATTCCTAAAAAGGAAAATGCAAACAGGGTGAAGGAGTTCCGGCCTATCAGTCTTATTACTAGTGTCTATAAGATCTTGGCTAAGGTTCTTGCTAACGATTAAGTTCTTACTCGTTGTGGGTGTCTTAAGTCAGATTATAAGGAAAAGGGTGGAAGGAAATATTGGTGAGCCTTTTAAGATTGGTAAGAATGAAGTGGCCTTATCGCACCTACAATTTGTTGATGATACAATGTTATTTTAAAGAGGAGTCCTTCCTCATTCTCTATCATATGGTTGCTTTCTTTGAAAGAGTTGTCTGGGCTGAAAATCAATAGAACTACACTATTTTTGGTATTAACACATATAATGTTAAGTTACAGAGGTGGGCGGAGGTGTTTGATTGTGAGGTTGGTTCATTCCTTTCTTATTTTCTCGGGTTTCCTCTGGGGGGGGGGGGGGCAATTTGAGAGCTTTGCCCTTTTGGGATCCTATCTATGAGAAAATTCGTAAAAGATTGGCAGTGTGGAAGAAAAGGTTTTTCTCAAAAGTTGGTAGATTAACTCTGATCAGATCCGTGCCGAATGGAATTCCAGTGTATTACCTGTCACTTTTCAGGCCCCTAGTTCAGTGTGTAAGAGCATTGAGAAGTACATGAGAGATTTTCTGTGGGAGGGGGTGGACGAAGGTCACGGTTCCCATTTGGTAAGTTGGGAGGTGGTGGGGTACCCAGTGGGTAGGGGGGTTTAGAGATTGGCAATCGTAGAATCCACAATAGAGCTTTGTGGCTAAGTGGCTCTGGCGCTTTTCTCTTGAACCCGATTCTTTATGGCATAGAATTATTATGAGTAAGCACAACTCCCATCCCTTTGACTGGACGACGAAAGGGGTTAAAGGCACACATCGAAACCCTTGGAAGGATATATCCTTCGAGCTCCCTACTTTCTCTCGATTTACTTGTTTGCTTTGTGGGGAACGGTATGGACAAGTATTTTTGGGAAGATCAGTGGGTGGGGGAGAATTCCCTTTGTTGTTTATTTCCGCATCTTTATCATTTATCCTCTTCCAAAAATTGCATGATCTCAAATCTTTTGGTAGGATTTGAGAATCCCGTGCCTTTTTCTTTCAAATTCCGTCATAATTTGCCAATAGAGAAACAACGGAGATGGCTTATTTTCTTTCTTTACTAGAGAGGTGTAATCTTAGGGAGGGGAGAAGGGATGTTCGTGTTTGGAAACCTAATCCTAGTCGGGGTTAAATGTGTAAATCCTTGTTTAGTCTGTTGTCAGATCCCTCTCCCCCTAAGGAGTCGGTTTTTTATGTGGTTTGGAGGACTAAGGTTCCTAAAAAAGTTAGGTTCTTTATCTAGAAAGTCTTTCTTGGTCGGGTTAATACCGTTGATAGGCTTGTTAGGAGAAGGACTTTCCTTGTCGGGCCTTTTTGATGGATGCTTTGTAGAAAGGCAGAGGAAGATATTGATCATCTGTTTGGGGATGCCATTATGCGCGGACAGTGTGGAGTTCTTTCCTTCAGGAGTTCAGTGTTAGTTTTGTTGGCTCTAGGAGTGTCAGAGAGACTATCGAGGAGTTCCTCCTCCATCCGCCCTTCAAAGACAAAGGGGGTTTTTTATGGCTTGTCGGGATGTGTGCTGTTATTTGGGATATTTGGGATGAGAGGAACGACGAGTCTTTCGGGGTAGGGTGAGGGAGCACAGTGAAAGCTGATCTTTGGCTAGATTTCACGTGTCCCTTTGGGCTTCAATTTCGAAGCATTTTTGTAATTATTCTATTGTTAACATTTTACTTAGTTGGTCCCCTTTCTTTTAGTAGGCTGACTTTTTTGTATGCCCTTGTATTCTTTCATTCTTTCTCAATGAAAATTGTTGATTTAAAAAAAAAAAAATAGTGTTTGGAGTCCATTTCCTTGAAGCTTTCTGGTGTGAGAGAAACACTCTTTTAATATTCTTCCAAAACCCAACAAAGATATCGAACAAGAGGATAAGGACAAGCAACCACGCCCCACACATAACCATTACCCTGCAATCGTGCACATGCACAATGAAAAAGCCCCTAAGAATCTCTTAAAAGGTCCGTACAGCCCCATTTGCCTGCCCATCGACACGTACCCAAGTAAATGTTTGCACGTGCTGATTTAAGATGATCACGCTGCCAAATGGAGCCTGAATAGTTAAGCAATTAACAACGTCCAACTAAAAGAACTAAGGGTGAAAAGGCATGTACTTCAACATGAGATAGCGATGTTTGATGCCACTAGTTGCAATCCCTATAGCACATCTCTAAGAAATTTTGCCTCTGACAAGAGGAGCCATGCAAAGAAATGAAAAAGAATGCACCATAAACCATAAAATGAAAGGATTTTCTCATCCATTAAAATTAAGGGCTGTTTAGAATGACTTTCTAAGTGTTTGTAAAATGTTTCCAGGAACAACACTATTTATCTACTTAAAAAAGTCACTTCAAACGGACACTAAGTGGTACAAAATGAAACTGATCATTAAAGCAATAGAAGGAGATTGGAGCTTACCCCAGACAACTCTGCCAATTGAGGATCTTCAATCTTGAAAGTAAACAGGCTAGGCACCGGGTCTATGAGTGAATGTCCAAGCTGAGCAGCTAGACTCAAGCCCTTGATAAAAGTAACAAGTTTAAGGGATCAAGCAAATCGTAATACAATCGAGCACAAAAGCCAGACAGCAATTGCAACCTGCCGACTACTCCCACTAGCAATCAGTAAATAGTTTGCTTCAACATGTTCAAAACAATTCATTAGCTTTTGAATCTTCAAAGCGAACTTTCCACCACTACTAATTGATGCACTTGCAACAACCTTTCCAGTCTGCAAGAAAACTGATCAAATAATTCAAAACTCAGCCCAAAAGTATTTACACAAACTACTTGGCTGCTCTGGATTTTCCAGAAAAGGATAATGAAAATTAGTCGAAACGCCAAATACTGTACACCGAGAACAGAGCAGTCAATTAACAAACCTCCAGTGCGTTTGGCTTCAGACATCAAACAATCAACTATGGAAGAAGAACAATTGCTGACAGGAAAAACCCTTCCATCATCCTCAACCTATTCCAAATTTAAACATAAATTCACATACGGCCATAAAGAAGCAAGAAAAGATCAATTGCTTTAAACAACCTTCAGTTCAACTCCATGATTGGAAAACCAGGACATTGTATCCATTGGACCGTGAACATTGAAGAAAGGACCCCTAAATTCTTTATGCCCTCTAGGGTAATGCTCTGCCAAACTCTAGAAGAAGTATAATTATCAAACAGATAATATGCATTCCATGTTCTTGATTATCAATCCAAAATAAAGTAAGAACTAATTGATGAAAACCCTTCACCTTTGCATCGGTACAATGCCCATTCGTCACATTGCATCGGCCTCCTCCAGAAATTTTGACCTGCTCAGTAGTAAAATAAAGGATATATATATATAACAAAAAATCTATAACAAGAAAATGTGGAATAGTGTAGAACCTTGGAAAGGGGTCTTCCTTTCTCAATAACAACGACATTGAGATTGGGGGCGAGGGTTTTAGCTCTAATAGCTCCATAAACACCTGCTGCTCCACCTCCTACCACCACCAATAGTTCTTCATTCAACTATCCAAGTATCCATCACAATTCACAAAAGCAGACTAAATTATTCTAATATGTTTTGTTTCTGAAGAACCCAACAAAGAAACTGGGAGTAAAAGAAAATTCACCTTTTGGACTGCAACAATGGAGGTGGTTAAAGCTTTTGTCAAATTCATTTTGTAAATTTATGGAAGTGGGCGGTTTGATTGGAAGGAACGTTTGAAGAAGAAGCTGCCGCAGCAGCGGGGCATAATTTAGTCTGTTCTAAACTTCTCCTAGGATAAAATATTGGAGTATATGATATGTGGTTTATGTATTAAGAAAAAAAACTTTATTTAGTTTTTAACTTTTTTTAGTCCTTTGGGTCAAAGTAGTAAGAAAAAACAATTTTTTAGTCTTTAAAAAAAATTGATGCAATACACCAAATATATATTTAATATACACATTGATACATACTTGATACATTCGATACATTATTGATAAACACTATTGATATACACTTTGATACACTTGATACTATTCTAATAGACACTTGTTACACATTTAATAAATATGATATACACTTGATATACATACACTTGTAATACATTTAATACATACAAAGTATATCAAATATTTAGATTTATGATAAAAGATTGTGAATTATTTGTTAAAGTACTGTGAGAAAAATATAAATTCATTATAAAAATATAAATCACACACACATATTATTATAACTTAAACTAAAATAACTTACATCATAAGCACAAACTATAACTCCAACTATAATAACTCATTACTCACGTTTTTTGTCCCTAAAGTTATCAACTTATTTACAAAATGTCACATTTTTATTTGTCGAATGTCATTAGACATATTTACTTAATTGTCATTAAATTAAAAATCTTTTAACATTTTATCTTTTGTAATGTTTAAGTATCAGATGTATAAGTATATATCGAGTGTATCACTTAGGTTGGATTGAAATTCCACTACTATAAGTTCTCTTCTTAATGTTTTAAATAAGTCACTTTGAATTTGTAAGAATATGTTTAAAACGTACTTTCACTAGTAGATTTATAAAATTTAAATATAAACTTAATTAAAAATATGATGTGGCCTTCTTAAAAAAAAGATGATGTGGCAAGTTGACCTGGAAAAATTATATATTATTTGAATATTTCTCACTTCTCATCCCCTAAAATTTAGTCAATTTTCACAATTAGTACTTGGTAGACAAGTTGAAATAGTTTTTCTTGGCTCTTCCTACTAAGATTAAAAAAAAATCTTTTTCATCTTATATTGTTGAAAGAAAAATTGAAAATCAGTTAGAAACCTCCCTTAGAAACCCTTTTAAAGTGGTATTAAGGTCATATATAAATTTTACTTTGAAACTACAATATTTTTTGAAAAGAAAATATATACAAGTTCCAAATTTATATAATCGCTAAGTATTATAATCCGCATAACATTAGGTTAGAGGTCAGACCAGGCCCGGATGTATATGTATTATAAACGATGCAAGATAATAAAAGAAATAGTAAAAAGAATCTTCTATTACCATTTAATAAACTAGAGACAATTCAAATCCTATTTTTGTTCATAGCATCAAATTGGAATCCAGAAGATTAGGAAGATTAAAAATCTTAGAGAGATTTTTTTTTCTTTCAAAACACTTCTGTATGGACCACATATACATTTGGAGATTAAGGAAGAGGTTAGGAGACGTGGGACTTAACCACGTCTCAGTTATATTTAATTTAATTACATTTAAATTAAATTAAATAAACAAATATTAATTAATTTAATAATTAATAATTAAATAAATCTAATTTAATTAACTACCTCATTTAAATCATATTTAGATGAACATTTATCTTTCTACAAATTCTAGTTTTAATTAAATCAAATTTAATTAAATTAATTTAAATTAAATAATTAATTAATTCTCCAATTAATTAGTTATCAAAATTAAATATCTTATATTTAATTTAATCTACCACTTGTGATCTTTTGGATATTACAATGTTCTTGCTCATTGCTTATGTTATTTGACTTAAACCCAACCTACTGCAGTATACCTAGAGAAATTACCTATAAAAGTACATACCTATAGTGGTGATGAACTTGGTGTCGAATCCATATTAATCGACAATTTGAGTTTGTTCGTTTGTTTGTTTGGTTGGCTTGTCTTCCCTTGATTCTTAAGGTGTTTTTTAATTTGTTGGTCAGCCCCTTGGACTTGTTTAAGGTGAACTTCATGCAACTTTCTTGAATGTTATGTTTTCCATAGCCATGTTTAATGGTCATTCTAAAGCACTTTGTTTTTCCTACTTTAGGTCAAAACTAATTCCAAATTTTAGAAGCTTTTGGTTGGAATTATTAGGTAAGTGAGTTTAGACACTGATATCCATCTCATCTCACTAGTTTATCTAGTTCTATCTAGGGTTTCCTTTGGGCTAATCATATGAGTAATTTTATCACTTATATTTTACTCTTTTTTTTTCTTAGTATAGATACCCTGATTGAAGAGGAATGATAGTCTTAGAAATTGAGAAATTGAATAAGCTAAGCTAAGAGAGTAAGAGAATGTTGAAGAAGAGAGTGAAAATAAATATATGTTAGACCATAGATTGGAGTATATTAGGATAAGGAGGAAATGGAAGATGGAGGTGATAGAGGTGATCAAATGGGGTGTACAATTTGATTTAATGTATGGAGTGGGAAAATTAAACATTTTAACCTGTCAATTGATAGTACAAACACTAAACCATTCAAGTTGTGCTCATTTTTGCAACTTTTTAAAATCTAGCAGTTTCATCATTTTCATTCATAAATAATAGTTTTGAACTTTATTTTTAAATTTAGTGATAATGATAGAAACTTTGAAGTTAATGAGAATTTTTGGAGAAAAAAAAATTAACAGATAAATGTACTCTATGACTTTTTTTTTTCTTTTAAGTTCAAAGGCAATAATAATTTATTCAAAATTTAGTGGCATTTTTTAAATAAAGTAACGTTAATGTATGTTTTATTTTTTAATAAAGTTTAAAGTTATTAATTACATTTTTTTAAAGTTGTATCATTTTGTAAACATATATATTTTTTTATTTTTAAAAGAAAATATTTTATGGTTTTTTCTAAGAATAAAAAAAACAAAGTTAGTTACACGCGGAAAAATGCCAATAAAGAAAAAAAATCTAATAACAAAATTTCCTTTTAAATAACAAAACCATTGAAAATATTTATGGATATAATATTGTTATATTTGTGTCTAATCACGATGCGGAGCTGCCTACGTCAGCGTCACCAAAATAAATAGTTTTGGAGTTGCACATTTAATTAAAAATTAACAACTAATAGCTGCAGGAATATCCCGTGAAATATGAGGTATTTCACCATAATTTGTTAGACAAAATGAAATAAGAAATCTGTTAAGGAATCCGTAATTTGTGAGAAAAAATCGACAATTCTAACTGTATTTATCTATTTTATTTAATCTATTATCTTTCAATCTATATCTAATTAATATTAATATATTTTATTATCTATTGGTAATCTAATCTTTAAAGTATTTAAATTTAAATTTAAAATTCGTACAGTGTAAAAAGTTAATAATAAGATATTTTCGTCGACGACACATGATCTTTTTGGTGAAATAAGGAGTGAAGTTCACAACTCTACACTTATAACTAGAGATGTCCACGGGCAGGGGCAAGGGCAGGGGTGGGAGGGGGCGAGCATGCCATTCTCCCTCTCCATCCCCACTATCCATTTCATTCCCCATTCCAATGAAATTTTCCACAAAGAATTTTAGAGATCGGCTTCTCGAGAGAATTTTTTTCGTTATTTTTTTAAAAGAACCAAATGATTTAAATCATTAATGTACTAATTAAATAATTAAATTTATCACTAAAATTTGTTATTAGGGTTAGTTTTATACAAAATTGAATTTAAAGATAAATTAGTTAATTTTTGACCTAATAACTAACTAACTTTTTAGCTAAAAAAATAAACATAAATTAAATTATTCAAATATATATAATCTATATTTAAATATTGAATTCAAAAGGTTCATTATCTTGGCCAATAAACTATCATAACTGAAATTTAAATGTATTATTTATATAATAATAATAACATAACTTTACATAACTATCCTAAATAAATAAACAAAGCATAATCGGGGCGGAAAAGGGGAACGAGGTAGGAGGGTCGGGGAATGCATTCCCCATCCCCATTTCCATTTAGGTCACAGAGAACTTTTTTTCCCCGCTCCCTCCCCATTCTTTGCTTAATTGGGGAATTTCTGGCCCGTTCAGAGTGGGTCCCCGTCCTTGTGGAAAAATTGGACATTATTACTTCCCACTATTTTGTCCAAACACCTCATAAAGTATTTCAATTGGGCTTTGCTTAAAATTTCATTCCATATTAGGTTGAATGAAAAAAAGGCTTCCACAATTTTTTTTTGGTTTTTGTTTTATTTTCTTTTTTCAAAATTTTCTTTTGATATCAATTCTTTGAGTGTTCTCTTGTTACAGCAATTCGATTAATATTGAGGATGATCTTACAATATTTGTATGCCAAAATTTTCTATAGCTCATTAAATTTTTTTTTTGCTATATTTTGTAAATAGTTTCAAATTTTTTTCTATCCATAATATAATATGTATTTTATTATTTTCAGGTCCCCCTATTGGCCAATGGGTTTCACAGAGATGTTTGAACTAAAAATAGAAAAAAACCAAATTAAAGTATGAGAAATATATATATATACATATATCTCTAAAAAAACTCAAAATTAGTTAATATCAAAAGTTACAATCTTAATTTTTTAATGAAAGAAAAAATGTAACCAACTTTAATTATTTCCTTTTCCAAAACAAATATTATTTTCTCCCATTTACGGAATGATTAGAGAATATCTTCTCATGGCATATTGGATTTGGTGCAAATAAGGAAATAAAATATAAACTTACAAATAATCAAAATATAATTATATTAAGGGAAATTATTAAAAATAAAAAAATTTACAAAATAATTAATTGTTTATCAAACCATCCTAGGGCCAAAGAAAGAAAAAAATAGTTTGTAATAACTATTTAAACAAATAAATTTAAATTATTAATTAGTGTCATATTTATTTCACTTAATTTTATTTAACATCAGCTCAAGATCATCATTTAAATAAAATTATTTCTCTAATAAAAAATTTGAGTAATTATTTTTCTTCATAAAATTTGAAGTTACCTAGGACTAAACAAACTATTCTATTTTAAATCATATGAGAAAATGAAATTAAATATCTCATAAAACCTTTGAAAATATTTTTGCTAAAAATATTTGAAAATAAAAATCAATCCAAAAATCCAAAACCATAATAAACTTTTTATTATAGTTGAATATTTTATTAAAGCTGAATTGATAGCAATTATTAAAAAATAACGATAATATCAAAAAAAACTTGAGAGAAATTTTATTTCTGATTTAGAAGTATGAGATATTTTTACTCTAAAAATCAGCAATAATTTCAAACTAAACTTAAAATGAAAAAAAAATATATATATATTTATTTCCAAATTAGAAGTACGAGATATTTTTACCCTAAATATCACCTTTTGGCTTTGTTCTTCATGCAATTTTGTCTTTAAAAAGGTCCCCAAAGTCCAAACCCATCTTCACACATCAAATAATAATTTGCCTTTCATATTTCTTGCTTGACAGGCTTCTAAGTTCTGCCTCCAACTCTTCCTACTTCTGGCCTTCATTACACCTCACTTGACCACGGCTCGTCATCTTCACAACCACAAATCACC
>JBBPDJ010000026.1:2084769-2155681 GCA_037974625.1 Cucumis cinereus
CGTGCTTTATACGGCGCATAATTAAATTTCAAATTAAACATTTGCTTTATTTATTTAAATTAATGATGTTATCTTTGCTTTTGCTTCTTAACTTTTTTTTTGGGTTCCATAACCATAATTATGGTTTGAGTGAAATAGATAATTATTTTATGAAAAATACTGTAGTGCATTCTCAATTATAATCTAATTTATTTTTTATACTTTACTTAATTATCCAATCATATAGTTTAACACATGACAATTTTTTTCTTCTATTCTAAAAATAGTTTTGGGTGGAGATCCATATTGATTTTTCCATCGATATTTCCAAACATTTGCATGTGTTCGATATCAACGAGAAGTGGATCAGTATTTCCATTATAATGTATAAAAATCCAAGGAACACATAAAATACGCACCAAAAAGCTACTCATATAAATATAATGTAAATAATATACATGTTTAATTATTTGAAAATAATAAAATGTTTATTTGCTAATTTAAATTTATGTCTTTGAATTTTTCGTTTTTATAATTTTTTCAAAAATAGCCATAATATTTTATCAAAATTTTCCTCAATTTTTTTAGTAGAATGAAAACTTCATTATTTACATTAAGATCAATATTTTAAACTTTGGTTGTGACCGTGCATGTTTGTCGAGTTAGCTTCAAATCTTTCATGATTGATCATTTTTCTCTTTTGTTTTTTTATAAATTATTTGGGTCCTTAATAAGTTTAATTTATCAAGGAACCCTCGTTTCTGTTAAAATAAAAATTATTAATCTACCTATGCGAGACATTTCATAAAATTTTAACAAATTTAATCTCTCAAAAACTAAAATATAGGGTTTAGGGTTTAGTGCATTATGTTGGTACGCCTACCCGATGAAAGTCAGAAGCTTGTGAAATATTGAGTCATGAATCACACTCTCTTCAAGACATTTTACAACTTTGTTTGGTGTAAAAGCAAGTTAAAATGAATACTATGTCGTCCTCATGATAAAACAACCCATATTTAATATGTTTTCCTATCGAAAGTGCACTAGAAACCGATCATAATGCTCACACCCTTCTAGATAGTGCTTAAAAAAATGAAAGAGTTATTATTTTCCATTATGATCAATCAAAGAAAAAATTTATACGCCTTGTAAGGCCAACAGTGTAAATTGGGCAAATAATTAAATTGAATGGGTAAATAACCGATCAGAGGAGAAACAGATGATTAAAATAATTAAGTACTTGAGATCGAATGTGATCATCCGAGCAAATCGACAATATTATAGATGATTCTAAACCAGTAAAAAATAATCTTAAATCACTAATTGATCCAAAAAAATTTTGGTTTTTGGGTCAATTGGAGATTTAAGATGATATTAAATCACTAATTGATCCAAGCACATGTTAATCACGCTTTTCAGTTTCCATTTTTGCCCTCATGTGTTGGATTTCAGTTTAAATATTGGATTGTTATTATTTAAATTAAATGTGCAAAAAAAAGTTTTGGCACTAGATTCTTCCCTGGTTTTTAGAGGATCTGTAGATATTTTTTTTTCATTTTTTAAACTATTTAAATTTAAGTTTAAAATTTCTTTTGAAATATATTTTCACGTGTAACATCCTATGGATTTGATGGATTTTTGTTTAAGAAATTATATATATATATATATATATATATATATATATATAGCAAGTTTAAATAACATAGTAAGTTTAAATAATGTAAAGACAAGAACCAAGAGCCTACATCCATTGCATTTTAAATAACATAGTAAGTTTATTAATTACAAAAATCAAATTACATAGCCGTATATAACATAAAATTTTCAACAAGTGACTCTATTATAATCGATAGAGAATCTCACAAATAGAAAACCCACCATCTACACCGCAACAATTTTCTTTTATCCAAGAGGAAGAAAACTAACGTTTTCAAAATTTAAGTTTCAATCCTCACCCATACCCTGCACACCTATTCCCTTCTGTTAATCCTAGCAAGGAGAAAAAAATCTCACTTAAAATAGATATTCAAGGGGCAACGTCACCAAATGATCAACAAGTTTTAGTCAAAAGCACCGTCGTCATCATCGAGAAAAGGTTGACTGGCAGCTGCTACCAATTCAGTTTCATGCAGAAAATAAACAACATATAGTATGGGTTACTCCAAAGAATGTGAATGATTTCATTAGTAATGACTTAGTTTTTTTTGTTCCAAAGAATGTGAATGGTTTCATTGCCAAACCTATAAAAAGCGTTGCCAAATATAGATAGCGAAAACACTAAGTATACATACATTTTTTGTTCAATTCATGAATGCAAAGTCCATTGTGTGCTCATAAAACAAGGAAAAACAATTAAAAAAATGTTTATTGAAAGCTCAATGTCAAAAAATGATTGGCAAGTCATAAGAGAAATTATTGAAAAAACACAAATAAAGATGAAATCAGATTCCTATAGAGATCAAACATAAAAAACAAATAAACAAGTATCACCTGGAATGACATTCAGATTTGTGAACTTATTAAGTGACATTCAAACACAGATTTGTGAACTTATTAACTTCAAACACTAATACAACTCAGCCAACAATATGTAACACTAATTAATTAGTTTCTTCAAATAATTGACCCAAATTGAACTTCCTTTATCGTTCCAACAAAGAACTAACAATATCTTTTATATATATATATACACACACACACTCAATTGAGGAACGACTTAGGAACGCCTTTCCTTCCACCTCTTTGATAAGAAGGATTCTGACATGCAAAAACTCTAGAGGATGGTGGACATTTAAAAGTGCGAACTTAGGAATAAACACCTCAGATCAATTACATCAATTACAACATACCTTGCAAAATTTCATATTAATTTCTAATTACATCAATTACAACATACCTTGCAAAATTTCATATTGAAAGGATTTAAACACCTTGGATGTTTTTTTGGTTAAAATTTAGACGATAATGTTACTCTAAATTCTTTTCGAATTAAATTAAAGTGTTTTAGAATTGTCCCTAACATTTGTAAACTCTTGCTTGTGGATCCAATCTAGTTTTGGACTTGTTCTAGCAAAGATCCCAACCTTTTTGTGTAAGATAATTAGATGGTAAATTTGTGTTTAGACTTTTTAGTTTATTTTTGAAGTGTTGTGATTTAGTCTATAACCTTTGGAACAATCTAAGTTTCATTTGTAGTTGTCTAACTTTTAGTTTAGACTTGTCTTTGATATATTTTAAATATTTTTCGTGATACGTAAATGCTTGCATTATTGCTAATGTCTCAACTTAACTATATTGTAGGTAAATTTGATGCATTGGAAGTGCCTTTTGGAGTCACAAGCTACATGTAAAGTAAACCCTTATGTTGTATTCTATATATGTAAACATTATTATTCTTTACTACACCTATATTTTTCTTATATGTAATAACAATATTAATAACAATTTTGGTTTTTTTAGTGTATGTGAAAACTTTTCTTTTACTCAATTATTATATATTAGGGTTCTATAAATTTTAAGTTATGAAAGAGCAAAATTTAAAATAATGAATATTCCAGAAAAGAAATTAAGAATCTCCCAATGGTTAAACACCTCATCGGGAGATTAACAAGCAATGAAGCTAACGATGAACTCCCGACATCTGTTGTCACCCCTCGGGAAATCTCCTTACAGGAATTTCCCAACTATACTCTCGACAATGACAATGGTTTCGAAAGAGGATCTCCCAACGTATTTTTTGTTATTTCCCGACAATTGTAAGCGTCAAGAGAGTAACTTTTTCTTGTAGTGCTAGTCATCCATGTATAGAAGCTTCTGTTAAAGAGTTAATAGAATCCTAACGACAAATACCAAAATATGCTCTTTTTAAAAGTTCAAGAACCAAAATATAACAAGATAAAAAGTTTAAGTACCAAGGTAGGATTTAAACTTTGTTTTAATTATTTTCACATTGATAATTAATTTATAATTTATTATAATATATAGTTTTTAGAATTTTATATGATTTGAATTCAAATATATTTTTTAAATCTAAATGATTCAATAAAAAGTTAAAGGAAAATTTTAAAATATATGGGAAAAATATATTAAATTGTTGCAAACAATTCAATCAATTAAAATTTGAAAATAGATGTGAAAAATATATTAAAATGCGGAATAATATTATTATAATACATAATACATTTATTAAATCGTTTTGGCTATTTACTCGAATTTGATATACTTTTATTTTCTGCATAAAGTTCAAGTACTCATACTTATAATCATGGATCTTAGTTTATTGGATTTAGGGTTTTCTAATACGAAATAAGCAATTCACATATTCAACAATTTTATTGAATAAACCTTAAAAACAACTGTAAATAGAAATATGTTTATCGTTTACAAACCGGACATAAAGCTCAACGACCCTAGACTATCACACTTCCTATACATTCTTTGTGAGCTCTTGTTCCCAAAGGTGGTCATTGAAAGATTAGGGATGACTGACAATTGACATCTATTCAAATTAATAGAAACTCAGAGAAACTACTTTCAAGCATCTCTCTTTATCGGGACCCCTACATGTGTCTTTGGTGGATAAAAGTCTTATATAAGCAATGGAATTGGGCTTTAATCATTGAAATTTTTATGTTCAGATGATGTTAACTTTATCAAGAGTATTCTCCTTGCTCATATGGTTTGTTTTTTCTTCCTGAAATTATGATTGAAAAAGGTTTGCATTCCTTCAAAAAGTGGGCACAAGTCGGTTCATGCTTTGACCTTAGAATCATTTTTCTCCCCAAGTCTTATCATGGAAAAGTTTTGGAAATTGTGATGCTGACCCTTTCTGTCTCTCAACAGGGAAGAATCTTTACCGTTTGTTAACGTTCTCATTTCCTGTTTTCTGTTTCTGTTTTTAATTTTTTAAGAAATGGATGTGTTTGATAACGTTCTGTTTCTTGTTTCCAAAATTTTAGAAAAGTTTCTATAATTGTTAGAAATTGGTGGGAAATAAAAAACAAGTTTCTAGTGTTCTGTTTCTCTTATTTTCTTCCCTTCTTCCTCTACTTCCTCTCCAAATCTCATTCTAAAAGCTTTCTTTCTCTTCAAATATTTCTTTTTCTTTCGTTTTTTTTTCTTTATTAATTTTTTAATTACAAAATTCTCCAATATTTATATTTTATTTTATTTTTAAAATTTTAAATTTTCTTATATTATAATTTATATAATATTTTAATTTTTAATATGTACATTAATTCTTTTATATTTCAAACTTCAACTTCCAAGATCGGCATTTTTTTTCTTTTTATACTTGTTCCCATATTTTATAATTTTTTTCATTAATTTTTCTATTTACAAAATAATTCTGTTGCATTTATATTTTATTTTTTATTTTGAATTTTAAATTTATATGATATTTAGATTTATATCTTACTTTAATTTTTAATATGCATATTAATTTTTTTATTTCAAATTTTTAGTATTAATTTTCGCAATATGCATGTTTATATATTAATTTAATTATATGATCTGAATTTAGTTGATTTTTTTTTAGAGAAAATCGAGTAAAATATTACAATATATAAATGTTCATGACTAAGACATTCATTTAGCTTCACTTTAATATTTTTCAACCACGGTATTTACATAATTATATAATTAAGTTGGATTCGACTCGATATAATTTAAGACAAATGACTTGAGTTAGAGATGATAGTGACGATCCAATTTGGGCAACATATAAAAGATACTATCTTTCTTGTATTAGATGATATAATCTTTCGATAAAATACTTTTTTTGTGTTTAATGACGACACACGCACATATATATATATATTGTTCCAAAAAAACAAGAAAAAAAACAAGGCACAAAAAATAATTATCAAACACATTTATGTTTCTGTTTATTTTTTTCAAGAAACAAGAAACAAAAATAGTTATCAAACATAGTCTCATTTCTTGTTTTCAAAAGGGAAGAAACATGAAACAAGAAACAAGGAACATGAACCTTACCAAACAGACCCCATGTATCTCTATTCTAACGTGTAATGCTTTGGCTCATTGTTCAATCACTACTAGTAGGGATAGCCCTTTATGCCATAGTGCCATTTCTCCGTGGGGCTATAAGGGAAGTAAGCAAATTTGGACCATTTGGTCTGCTGGTCTTCCACTTTTCGATATGCACTACTTTGGTGTTGTGAGATCTTTTAAGGCGATAATGTGGAATCCATATTAATCGAGTTGGTTCATGTTTCGCTATTTGTAACTTGAATGGTAATGTTATGCTCCCATAGCCATGTTTAATGGTCTTTCTAAGAACTTAGTTTTTCCTTTGGACTAATCATAACTAATCATATGACTAATATTTATAGATATAGCATATCATAATATATGTTCGATAGATCGTGATAGATGCAATAGACTATTATATTATATGTGTATATGTTAAAAGAATATTGTACTATATATGTGTCAATGATATAGTAGTGATGCATAACCAACGTCCCCTTAGAGCAACCACCAATAATGTGTGATTAGTCATCTAATTAAAAAAAATATATTAGTCATTTGTGTACGGAAAATGTGTTAGGGTGAAACAACCAAATTTTATCTATTATTATTTAATTAACAAAATTAATAAGATCCACAAAATGTATCGAAGCTATTAATAAAAAATAAAAATTTATTTTGGATTTTCAAAATAATTCAAACTTTTAGGGTGTAGAACCAATTATCTAAACCCTAATTAAAAAAATTATGTATTTGTGAATTCTCAAATTTAATTTTGATTAGGCTTATGTATTTATAGAATTTTAGCAAAAACATCAAAACCAAAATTTTAAAATTTATATTACAACAACTAATTCACACTTGATATATCATGTGTTATTGATTTAACATGTGTTATTAATATGTAAAACAAATCTCATAAACCACATTTTAAAACAAATTATATCATGATAACTAATTCACACTTGATATATCATGTGTTATTGATATAACATGTGTTATTAATACGTGAAACAAATAAATAGAACAAAATACGGTACCTACATTTATAAATATTTTGATTCACGGTACTATATTTGAAAACAACCATATTTTTAAAAGTTAAAAAGTCCAAAGGTGTTAGTAAAATTTTTAAAATTTAAATAGTATATTTGAAACAAAGTACAAAGCACACTATAATTTCTTCTAAATTATATAATATTAAAGAATAATAATTTTGAAAAAGTTATAGAGAAGGTTTGTTCATATGCTAATTAATAATCCTTTATATTCAATTTATAAATATAATGTTAAATTCATTTAAAATCATTATTCAAATTCGAATTTAATTTTTGAATTAGTTGTCAAACACATATATGAAAACAAAATACAATTCTACCACTCTTGAATCTTCTATTATATCATAATTCACATTAATTTTCTTTTAAAGCTATAACAACTCAAACTCTTGCCTTGTTCAATAAGTTGCAAGAGTGAAGATAACAAGAGATTCAAACCCAATAACTCCTAAAATAGTTTATGTTCTATTTTTTAGAGCAATGATTAGGTACATCCTAAGCTGCACCTATCTACGTACTCTTCATCTATTCACCACATAAATATAAGATTAAAAAATTATTTTTTTAAAAAATAACTTTTAATAATATTTTTGTGTGGTAGAGATATGAAAAAACACCTAGATAAGTACATCCGAAATGCACCCAAGTATTTTTTTTTTTTTTATCTATTTAATGGAAATTTTCCAACTTAATACATGTTTGGCAGTGATTTTAAAACCGTTGTAATTTTCGAAATTAATGGAAATTTTCCGATTTACTGCATTCTATAATTACTTTTTGTAATTTTCGAGATCAACAATTTTAATATCGTACTGATTTTAAATTTTATAAAATAATTTTAATTATTTCAAAATGACTCGAACGGTTGTAGAAAAAAGAATTGGTTTAACAATAGATTTAGAGAGCCACCCCTTGTAAAAAAGAATTTAGAGACATAATAAATAATAAATTAATAATTTTCAAATCTTACAACACCTTCAGTTAGATCAAATCAAAACTGCACAAAAAGTAGTAAAAAAGAAATTAAAAAATTAAAAACTCGCCATATAATAGATTTGAATCAGCCATCCCGTTGAATCGGAAAACCTTTATATACTAATTTTACTAAGTCATGTTTTTTTGTTAGATCTAAGTCTAAATTAATCTCATTGTTTTTTCACTCAATTTGCCATCTTCCTCCACCACACACACTCACTCATGATCAGCTCAAACTTTCCTCCTATACTCACCAAAACATTAGCCTCAACTTACATAATTTGGCTTTTTACTATGACAATTAAAGGCGGCACAAGCCAAGCCTGCGCTGCTTGCAAATACCAACGTCGCCGCTGCTCGAAAGACTGCGCCTTGGCCCCATATTTCCCCGCCGATCAACCGAAGATGTTCCAGAACGCTCACCGTCTCTTTGGCGTCTGCAATATAATGAAGATTCTTAAACAAGTTCATCCGTCGCAGAAAGACGAAACGATGACTTCAATCATCTACGAGTCGAATATGCGTTCGCGGTTTCCGGTTCATGGGTGTTGTGGTGTGATATGGCAACTACATTATCAAATACAACAAGTGGCCGAAGAGCTTCGACAAGTGAGAAGTAGAATAGAAATGGTAAAGGAACAGTTTAATCAAATGAACAACGTCGGGATCACGGAAGGAATTGTAGGGAGTAATAACGAGGTGGTTTATCCGATTTATACACAACAGCAACAACATCAACAACAGCAGCAACAACAACAGCAGTATAATTCAGGATTACTTGTAAATCAAGGAACAGATGGGAGTGATTTATTATTTGGAAATTTGAACATGAATAATGGGGGAATGTATGTTGATAATGATGATAATAATGGATTGATGTTGAAGGAGTTGAGAATTCAACAACATTACAATGATAATTATGGGATTAATATTAGTAATGTTGATTCAATGCTGATGCAATCTAATTTGATACCTGGAGTTCAAGCTTACCCTTTGCAACAAGAGATGGAAATTTCTCATGATTATGATGATCAAATTGCTTTTGACACAATTGCTGATGATCGACAATCATATATTGAATCTAAAGAAGCATGCGACTCTAGGTATGCAATTTTTTTTTTGTTAATATATTTTTCCTTCAAATTTCTCACAACTCTTCCACTATCAGACCCTGCACTAATCACATCTCACTTACACATTTTTTATCAGACCCTTCAAGATCCCTTGGGTCGACACTTTCTTAGCACCGCACTTCGGTACTTCCACAGCACTGCACTACACTTATAAGCCCCGTTCCCTTCGTGATCCTAAAAGGAAACCAATGAATTTTATGGACAAAAACAAATTGCAAAAATACATTTAAAATTTTGAAACTTAAGATTTAAAATTCAAAATTTGTGTTTTGGTTGTGAATTTGAAAAATCTTAGGTTCACAGTTTCTAAAAAAAAAAAATTCAAAGATATGTTTATAAATCTTAAAAAAAAAAGGATATTTTAATTATTTTCTTTGTATTTTTTGTTTTTAAAAATATAAAAACTAAAATGAATCACTGCACACTCCCCCTTGTCACCACCGCACTGGGTCTGCACACTCCCCCCTTGTCACCACCGCACTGGGGGAGGGTCGACTCTCTCCCTCCCCCATGTCACCGCACTGGGTCAACACTCCCCCCTTGTCACCGCACTGTAGCATCCTAGGTTGACAATTCCTTAGCCTCTTTATCATACCCTTGATCATGATGTATTTATGTTTAATTAGGCTCCATCTAAACTCTGCGTGTATACGTTTAATTAAACTTTCACAGTTGATTTGTATATTAACGATGATACCTCTATAATATATTCATATCTTTTTAGATACTGCTATAATTGCTGATTTTAAATGATTTATTGTTTTCAATATATACCAATTTGTTGGTTGTTTTTTTTTTTTCCTTAATCATTCCTCTCAAAGCTAATGAAAATTTGGACGAAGATTGAGATCAGGTCATTTTGCCACTATATTCCAGTTGCAACAAGGATTATATGTTTTTTCTTTTTTTTTTTTTTTGGACATGAGCTGCTTGTTGGTCCATCTCCTAATCCCACCTCTCCTAGTATATATTGTTAAAAAGAAACCTTTCTTTCTTTCACAATATGCGGGATGAGAAATTGCACCTCAAGGCCGTTAATAGTACACATTTATGTCAGCTATGTTGATCGACCTTTTCCCCATGGATAAAGGTCGAGAGACTTGTTTTTAATTTTTTGGTTTTTTAAATAAGTATTTCATCTTCTTTTTCATTCCATGGAAATATGGTGTTATTTGGTATTTTAACTTTCACCAAGCCATGATTGTTCAAGTAAACAAGGGGTAGCTCTATTTCTTCTAAAGAATAGTTCAAGGATAGCTACCTAAACATGGTTACTTAAGTTAATTTTAACTTTCCTTCTCCGAAGAAGAAAGAAAAACCAAACCGTTATAAAACGGATGCGATTTTTCAATCTAAATGTTTTCTATGTGACTTCCTTGCTATCAGCTGTTCTCTAGCTCTACTAGGTCTAGTCCTTTTCTGATAAAATGCATCAAATTTGGAGTATGATGAGGGTGCTAAAAATGTATAACCTAGTTGAGATATTTCAATACACCTATTCATCCAAAAGACGGGTGCAATTAAGTTCGAATATATATTCGAAGTTGGAGAAAATTGATGGATTTTTGGGATTTGGTGCAGCGCGGAATCAACATTGAAAGATATATCAGAAACATCAGCAGAATATGTTTCTACTTCTAGGACGACGGACCTCAAGAATGCTGCAGCTTGCTTTAGTCTAACAAGCCATGTCAAATAAATGACCAAAAAAGAGTCCTCGATCTAAAATAACTCTGTAGATGTGAAGGCCATTTTTAGAGTCCTCCAATATTAATTCTTTATTCTTTAATTAGCTCAGTTATTTCCTCGATCTAAAATAAAAATGGGGTGACATCAATTTTGACCAATCTCTATTTTTGTGTATATATAGTGGGACATCATGACATAGTTTTAAACATATGTCAATTATTTAATAAGATCAATGACAATGTTTATATATACCTTTTTTTAGTATTAAACCACTCTTTTAGATTTTAATTAAAATCTTGAAAAAAATTGTGTTGTTTTTTTTCTGAAATTTTGTTTAGTGAACAGTTGTATATGTTGAGACTGAAATCTTTTGATTTTATTGAAACCTCCCCATTTTATTGAAATCTTTTTATTTGTTAAACCTCCCCACTTCAATTTGCTTTAACTTCGACAAGTTGTGGCATAAAATTTAGTCGAGAAGTCCAAAGAATATGATCTCGCAAAAGCTGAAATTCTCAATAATTTTTCCTTTCGTGAAAGTTCACACAGTTTCGTTCTTTGAATTTTTAAATTAAATGGGATGGCAAAAGAAAAAAAAACAACTTGCCACCGTTAGAGAGGGATTGGGTAGTTTTACACCATGATGATGTAAACGGAAGGTCAAAATACATCGGTTTTAAAAAGTAAAGACCAATTTTATTTCGACCCTAAATAGATCAACTTGGAACAAAAATGAAGAAATGATAAAAAAAAAAAAAAAAGAAAAATTACAAAAGTACCCCTGCAATAAGGCAAGGTACGCAAAATGAAAGATTCAGGCAATGCAATAAAGCATCCCAAAATAAACCTGATTTTGCCATTTTAATCATCCATCCCAAAATCACTCCAAACCTTTCTCTTGGAACAAATCAGTAATTTGTTCAAGTTGTTTTAATTCTAATTTCGTATTGTCCCAAAATGTATGTAGTAGTATCTCAACTTGGGGATAGGACAGAAGGTTAGAAGCAACCAAATCTTATTTAGGGTCTCTCACAACTTCTAACCCTTTATACTTAATGCAAACTTGGAGAAGATATCTAGGGTGTTTGAGCTCGAAATTCTTTTGAAAATTTAGTTTAATTGAATTTCTATCTATTAATACTTAGGACATTTATTGTTTATTCAACCAATGCTTCTGTATTTATTACAATAATGTAAAACTAATGTAAAACATGCAAATTTTCATATTAAATTCACATGATCTAACTCACCACATAATCCAAACTTCTTACCTCACTTGAAATTTAATCTTCAAATCCATCCTGAACATAACAAACTTAATTAATAATTTATTCATTAAAATTAGTAATTATCCTAAACATAACAAACTTAATTAATAATTTATTAGTAATTAAATTTAACTTTAATATTTTAATTCTTATAAATTATTCGTCCAAATTTCAATTCAACTCCTTGAAAAATCTACGAATTAATTCTAAATGCTCCAAATAATATTGAAAACCAAGAAAACTTTTCAATTATTTTCAAAATAAATCCTTATTTTTAAATCTTTTAGTGGGTACCCAAACTCCAAATTAAAAATATCCAAAATCCTTTCCCAAACTCACCTAAAGTCAATCGGTGATGGCGGCGGCAGGACGATGACCGGCGACTGAATCTTACCGGCGACAGAAGCAGTGCGTCGGTTGCTTGCGGCGGACGACGGTTGTTGTCGGAGGAGGGCGGATGATTTCAGCACCGGAAACTTGGAGAAGAGATAGATGGATGAAGGTGGGACTAGGTACTGTGAGGAAGAAGATCGAAAACAATTTTTTTTAACTTGTACATACTTCACACCTTATTAACCTTTTATAATAATATAATATTATAATAATAATAAACTTTAGATATAAATTATATATATATAGAAAAATTGTTAAAAATAGAAAAATTGACAAAATATTTATACTAATAGGTATAATTTGATTTTTGTTTTTTAATGATTTTTTTCTACCAAGTATAAATAGTTGCTTCTTTTTTTCAATATTTGAAAAAACATCATATATATATTTCAAACCTTTTTTTTTCAAAACATACAAAGCCATCAAATCTTCTCTTTCTCATTAAAAATTCAAACTTTTTACACATAATTACATAAATAAATATATAATTATCATTTTCTTTCACCACTATCCACTTTTCAATTAAATATAGCCTATATATACCTATTCAATTTCTTAATCAAAATTTTCAAGAAAGCATCTTAATTCAAGATAATTAAAAATAAAATTACCTTAAAATTTAAGAATTAAATTGAAAATTAAAAAATATATTTAAAATTGATTTTTAAATAATAAGAATATAAACTAAAGGCGATTACAAATGGTTAAATTTTTTAAATATGTAATTGCTCCATATATCCACGTATATATATCCATAAAATTTGATAAAAAAAATATAATAGTTGTATTTATTAGTAGAATTTTTTTTCAATAACAAGAGAATTGACGAAAATTTATTTAATTTTTAGAATTTAAACATACAAATATAACTCACAATCTATTTATTTTTATTTGAATGATGAGATAATCTTTAATTTCAAACTTTTATCTAACTAAAAAAAAATTTTAAAAAAAATGTGAAGTTACTTAAAAGAACTTTTAAAGAGGTAATTGTCCTTTAATTAATCTATTTGATTATCTCTTATGTTTTAGAGAACAAATCTAGATTTTAAATCCTAATCTGGTTTTTCAAAATAAATTTAGATTTATTATTTTGAAGTGATGTAATAAAAAGATAATTATTTTATTTGAAAATAAATTATTTATTTAATTGATCTTTATTAAAGATACTTTTAATTTTATGTTATTTTATTTGTGATTTCGAATAAGAGACTGTAATTCTGTGAAATTTTTTAATGATAAGTTTTGAATCTTAAATCAAATATTATAATCAAAGATAACTAAATTTTAAACCAATAAATCTGTGAGTGATATTTAAAAAAATACACGTGAAACTATATATTTTTTTTTAAAAAAAATTGTTCTCTATGCAACTATAATCTATTGGTTTTTTTATTCTTAATGTAAAAAGTAATTTACACTATATAACCTTACAACACATTACTAATATTGAGTTTTATCTGACTCGACCCAACCTAATCAGTCGAGTCAGATATTATATATTTATTTTCTTAAATTCTATTTTCTCATCTATATAAGATATTATTGATTTTCAAATAATGAATTTGATTTAAAATATTATAACAAATTAACAATATGTAGATGACCATGTCAATTACGGAAAACATTTTAAATTCACTATCAATTTAAATGATAAAGTACAATATCATCTGATTTTATTAAAAAAAAAAAAAAAAAAAAAACATGACACCACCACCATCTTCAAGTTTGATATGCATTGCTAGGCCTAGGGCTGCACCAACAAAATTAAAAAGTTCTGCAAGAAATCCCAAATATTGTCATGAGTTTGAGAGAAGACCTGGAGACCAAAAGGCCGATGATCAAAAAATGTGACATGACTAACCTGAGATTTTGGAAATAACTTGTCATTGACAATTTTTTTCTTTAATTTTGTGATAGTTCTACTATTACAAACCTAAAATTAAATTGGACACAAAGAATTTTATATATATTTCACAAGTATTTAGGTATTTGATTAACCTAACTACTTGTGTTAATTCAATTATCCTATATAAAAATGAAAAAATGAAGACCAAAGAAAAATACAGAATGTCTGTATTTTCTAAATAAATTATATATTTTTATTAAACAAAAATTTATATACATGCATGTAAATAAAAACAAATTAAAATTAAACCAATACAAATTTAAAATATATTTAGATTATATCTTTTTTTAAAATGTACTTAAAAATTAAACCGTGAGGGGTCTGTCCAGGCCGGTGTCGCCAAATAATTTTGCTAATCCTATTCATTAATATATATTTTAATTTCAGTTTTTTTAAATTAAAAATTAAAAGTACATAATTAAACATTTATTTTTTTAAAAAAATGTATGAAATATAATGTTTCAACAATACATCCTAGCTTTTAATGATATGATTTTGGTTGGAGGTTTGATCTCATCCTCAAAGTCAGTCGTACTAAAAAATAAAATTGGATTATTAATAAACAAAATTACATTTTTTTTAAATTAGATAATTTTGGAGAAAAAAAAGATTTGATAAATTTTTTTGCTTAAATTATTATTTAGGGAAATTATAAAAAATAGAAAATTTGACAAATTATTTACCTTTCATAGAAAAATAAGTGTAATTGAATTTTTTTTTATGAGGTGTAAATAGTTTATTTTATTTTTTTCTATATTTAAAAAAACACAAATTATTATTTACCTCCAATATGAAATTACATAATTGATACTTTTTATCTAACTCTAAATTTATAAAAACTACAAAATAGTTAACTTTGGAGCATTTGATGCAAGAATAAAAAAACAATAAGGTGCAAACAAATGCCCCTTTACACTAAGGCAATCTAATAGATGTCGTCACTCATACACCATTAATCATTTTAACTCATTCTTCATTATTTTACGTCAACGAACAATTTTAATATCTTGGAAGCAAATAAAATGAATGTATTTTTTTTTATAGACTTAATATTATACCAATTGAGTTGTGTTTTTTAACTTTTGAAAGATCATAGTTTCTATCATACATAACCAATCGTAAATGTAGTTTGAAATTTTCTTTTCCAATTTAATAATTTAACAGATGAGGGAAGCTTGCGACGGCCGATTGGCAGATCAGAAGGATATGGGCTTCACTGCCTGAGGGAATGAAAAACGTATCGCTTGGCCTTTCGACTGTAGAGGCTGGCAGAAAATTTGAAGAAAAGACAGATGGGTGAGAGTGGGGCTGGTATGGTGGAGATAAAATCTATTTTTTTTTTTTAATTTGCACGTTAATCAAACCTATTAACCTTTTATAATAATATAATAATAATAATAAACTTTTTTTTTACTTTTTTTTTTCAAAGTTAATATATATATTTATAATATGTATTTTTTAATCATCTAAACCCATCAAATCTTCATTTTCTCTTTAATAAATTCAATCTTTTCAGAATTAAACATATAAATATTTTATAACTTATTTATTTTTATTTGAATAATTAGATAAATCTTAATTTCAAACTTTTATCAAAACAAACAAAAAAAATATTTGTTTAAAAAAATTGTGAAACTTTGCGTAAAAAAATGATAACCTTCACTACTTAAAAAAAATCTTTTAAGGAGGTAATTGTGCTTTAATTAATTTATTTGATTATTTCTTATTTTCAAATTTTTATTTAATTTTTTTAAAACAGGAATAATTATTTTTTAATTAGAAAAAGTCATGGGAATGAAAAACTTGATTATCCTGTTAGTTTTAAATCTTATGCTAAATCAAAATATATTTTTTAACTTGTTACAAATTGAACGCTTAAAAACTTATTTTATATTTGCAATTGATTTTAAGTTTATTTGAAAAATATAATGACATAAATTATGGTGTTTACAAAAAAAACTATGAAAGATAGTAAATTATACTGTACCAAATTCTGCATTTACAAAAATAATAATAATTTAAAAAACTACAAAAGCATAAAGTATACTATATATGATCACCGACAAATTTCTTTACCTTCAATAAAGAAAATAATACTCGAAAATAATCTTTAAATGAGTAAATATGTTAAACTAAGAAAGAAAGAGATAATTGTGATATCTCTTCTAGACCTAATGTTACAAACAAAATAAAAATTAGAAGATAAGACACATAAAGTTGGAAAGAAACCTAAAAACTTAATGTCGGAAAAAATAAATGTAATGTCACATATTGTTAATGATTTTTTTATTAAAAAAGAAAAAATATATGATTTAATTACATGAAATTCTTATTGAGAATAAAACAAAGCTAAAAGAAATTTAAATGAAGAATTTTTTTTTTTGAAAACAATACCTATTAAGTTGGAAAATTGTTGACTATGTCTAAAAATATGATAAAAAAAACACAAAAATGCAAGAGTAATGAATAAAAAATATATATATATTTGAGTGCTATCGATAAAATCTTATAAAAAAATAATAATAACAAAAAAAATTAGAGAGAACACGTGAATAAAATTAAAAATAAAGCAGGGAAAAGAGGAAAGAAAAAAAATAATATTAAAGGTTTAAATTATAGAGAAAATTTAGATTTTAAATCCTATTTTAATTTTACAAAATTAATTTAAATTTATTATTGTGAGGTGATATGCGTTAAAAATAATAAAAAAAATATTGATTATGTTATTTGAAAATAAATAATTTATTTAATTGATTTTTACTAAAGATAACTTTTTATTTTAACGGTTATAATAATCTAATGGGTTTAATAGTTACAAATCTAAAGTTTTACTGAAACTAATATACAAAATATAGATCTTTTCATAATTTGATTGACCTATGATACTTGTGTTACTTTAATTATTACATAAAAATGAAAAATGAATAAACCTTATAAAGAAGAAAAATATAGAACTTCTGTATTTTCTATATAAAGTAAATTTTTTTATTAAACAAAAATTTATAAACATGCATATTTAATTAAAAACAAATTAAAAGTAAATCATACAATTTTAATATATATATATATATATAGATTATATCTTTTCTTAAAAATTAAACCGTGCGGGTCTGGCCGGGCGATGTCGTCAAATATTTTTGCTAATCTTATTCATTTATGCATATTTAAATTTCAATTTTATTTATTAAAAATTAAGAGTTACAAAATTAAACATTTATTTATTTTTGTTAAAATTGTATGAAATATAATGATCCAATCATACATCCTAGCTTTATGGTATGATTTAGATTGGAGGTTTGATCTCATCATAAAAATTCTCGGATTAAAAAAGAAAATTAGATCTATTAATAAACGAAAGTACAATTTTTTTAAATTAGATAATTTTGGAAAAAACAAAGATTAGATAAGTGTTTTTTTTTTGCCTAAGTTATTACCTTAAATATCAAATTATATAATTTATACTTTTTATCAACTCTAAGTTATGGTAAAATAGTTGACTTTGGAGCATTGATGCATGAATAAAAAAAACAATAAGGCGCAATAACATCATGATGCTAATGGCATTGCCCCTTTACACTGGGACACACAAATCGTGGCATTGCTTTGTTTGAACAATATCATCCCTCGTACATCATGAATCCTTTAACTTATTTTTCACTATTTTAGTCTTTAATTTTTTCAACAACAAACTTCACCATCTTGATGATTTTTCAAATCTCTTTTTTGTTATTTTTTTTTATTTGAACATTTGAGTTTACTTGGATATTGCAGTCTCAATAGAATGAAAATTATTCAACATTAGTTTTTTCTTATACTTTGATGAGTTTCTTGAAAATTGCATTCTCAATTGAATTAAAATGATTCGGCATTAATTTTTTCTTATGTTTCTTTTTGACGTGTGGAGTTAGAATGGTCTATAAATAGGAGACTTGAGAGGAAAACAATTGCTTTTGTTACACCATCTAGAAACTTTAGCCTATATCATAATATCATTTTTTATTTTTGAGTTTTAAATTTTAGAAAATTAAAGTTATTAGTTGCCTTAATTGTTTTGTAGTCTATTTTTTTTATTTTTTTAAATAAACTAGTCGAAGTCTTGCATGTCTTTCAAAAGGTTGGAAAGAAAAAGTAAATATATAAGTTGAAATAAAATCTTCTACTTAATACTATTTTTTATATTTAATAAAATCAATATTACTCAAACTAAATTTAAATTAATATATATTCTTAGACAATTTTTTAAAGTTTTTGAATTGATTTTTATCTCTTAATTCAAATATTTGATAATAGGAGAACAAACAAATAAATTACATTTTTTATTATATTTATTTCAAAATTATACATAGATAATTATTGTATATTTACAACAAATTAGAAAAATAGACAAAAGTACAAAATCATTCCAGCATGTTTGTTTTTTACTCTTAACACCTTTTACATGAGCATATTAGAGTTTACATGTATCTTTTATTTTAAAAAAAATACTCAACATATATTTAATGTGATAATGGATGGGTCAACATTCAAAAATATATTTGATGTAGTAATTGGTGTGGTCAATATTCCACGTATATTTGACACAAAATATATAGTGATGTATTTCGTTTAGTTGAAAGATTAGAATAATTATATTATTCACTATTTTTTATATGTTTTATGTATTTTTTGTGCATCATTCACTATGTGAATTTGATTGATGAAACTTTATTTTATTAAATGTTTTTTTAAAAAAGGTATATAAGTAAGATACCGTGATTTCGATAAAGTTGATCTAGAAATTACGAATAAATGGTTAGATTTGTATAATAATAAGTGCTATAATTTTTATTATAATTATGTTGATCTAGGTTAGTGGAAAAGTTTATTCTATTCAATATGATACTATAGATTCTAAGATATAATCTTTACATATAGTTTAAAATTAAGGTAGCAATGGTGAAAAAGAATCGACGACTTTTCTAAAATTAGATAATAGGAAACAAATTATGTTTTTACATCTATCCTAAAATAATTAATTATATGCAGAGTTTACAATAGATTTTTTTGTGCTACATGAAATTTTAAAAAGGTGAGTTAGTTAGTTTTCAAATAAACATACTTATTTTATGAATTTTCATAGTTTTCTTTTTCTTAGGATAATAATACTAAAAGTATATTAAATTTTCCTATATTAACCTACCCCTATTATTTTAACACGTGATCACAATGGTGGGCATTAGATACATTTGACTATGAATTTCCTTTTAACAACTATAGATTTTGGAGGAACATGCGTGAAACTCTGTTTATCTCCATAAAATATATATATATATATATTAGACTTACATTATATTTTCTCAGATTCATTTTATTTATATATTTTCTCGTATTATTTAGGATTTTTTTTTGGACAATTCTATGTGCATCCTAACGTAAATGGGTCGTCATTCTCTACCTAACTTATAATAGGGATTTAAATATTTAAAGTTAAATACCTTAGTTTAGAATCAATGAATATCATTTTGTTGATTTACAAAATGGGTTTATTGGATGAAAAATTGTGGAGTAAATTTCCACATGTGAATAACTTTATGCAACCTCTGCAATCATTGAGGTTCCAAGAATTTTCACAAAATGACTTCAAACAGCTAATTATTATTATCATCATCATTATTAATATTTTTTATTTAAAGAATAATAAGGTAATTTTAAAGAAAGGTGTTGTAAGAGTGTACGTGGCAGAGATTATAGGAAATGAGATCGACTGCACTGTCACAACAATAGTTGAAAAGATTAAAATTGATCAGCCCAGGCCAACCTTAGTTTTTTAGAATTTGAAGAGTCATAGATCAATGTTAAAAGTAATTTAGGATATGCTCTCCATCTATTTTGTAAGTATACAATGAAAAGTATTGTAATCTTAAATAATTTAACAATCGATAAATTATGTCTTAAAATTTTAATAATCTATTCATGGCCATCTTTGACATAATAATGATATATTTTGAATAACTTTACATTTATATTAGAAAGTAATAATATAATATATGAGCTAGGACACATTGATTACATGAGTCGAACATGTATTTCATGTTCTAATTTACATCGTTTCAAATATTACAGTGTAATTTTACTTATATTAGTTATAAACCAATCTAACTACAGTTAAAAACAATAACCCTATATTTTGCTAACAATAACTCCATATATATATATATATATATATATATATATTTTGATTAAAAAATCAAATTATACCAATTAAAAATTTTGAATTTAAGTCAAAACCAAATCATAATTTTCTATACGTCCAAAAAAAATAAAGAATATAAAAAAAATTAATTGTTTAGTAAATAATTAATTATTAATCGCCCATTTAAAATTTTAAAATAATTGTAAAACCTAAACCGAGTACTTGTAACAATTAGTTAGCTGGCAAAACAAAATAACTTAATATCATAACTTAATATCAAATGATAATGGCAAAGATAGTGTGAGACAAAGGACAAACTTAGTTTGGTTCAATTTCAGAGGTGTATGTTCAATAAAAAATAAACTTTACTATAACGAGAATTTAGGCATTACAACAAAGAATTATATGGTAATTTATGGCCTTTGTAACTTCGATACAACTTACTTTTTAAGTTCCTATAGTTTGTGCTTCCTCACTTCTACAACGCTTTTCCAAAGTTTGTAAGACCAGACTTTGTATGAGACTTAGACTCCTCTAAGTGGAAGATTTAGTTGTGTTTATTAACAAACTTGTTCTAAGCATTGATTTAACTCCTCTCGTTACACTGTCAAAAATCTCATCGTGAGTTCTCACTTTCTTTCTAAGTGATTTGCTACACTAATAACAACTCTAGCCAAGTCTAATGGAACAAACCCAAGAGAAAAATTAAAACTTTTTTAATCACAAAACAAGACCAGCAATATATAGGTATACATATACACATACATACATATACACCAAAAGGTCACATATAAGAAAAGAATATTAAGCAGAATAATTTGTCCTGTCACGTAACATTATTATGCTTGACATCATGAACATGACACTGAAGATAGGAAATCACATGTCAACATAGACATGTTGCTTACACAAATATAATACTTATTGTCCATCAATTATACTATTAGTAACGATTTACACAGTTCTTAACAACAAATTTGGATTTTTAGCCAAATTAAAAGAAAAGAAAAAAAACTTCTTTTAGTTTTCAATACACATTAGAATTTTAACATATTTGTAAAAAAAAAAATTGTAAAATTTGATAACAAAAGAAAAATCTTTGTAAAATTATATAACACAAGAAAAAAAAATTCTTAGAAAAATAGAAAACAAAAGGCAAGAAAGCGTCAAATAATGTTGAAAAGTTTTACCAAATAGCTATGGAATTTTGTTTAAATTATATTCTCAAACATCACCAACTGAAAATTTAATAAAACAATCTATTAAATTAAGATTTCAAATTAATAAAAACCAAAATCATACCTAATTAACCATATGTGCATAATGTCGGAAGAGAATTTGATGAGTGTAGAACAAAAGATCATAAATTATAAGTCGAAAAGACATCAGATCGCAGGCGAACGACACCAACTTTAGTTAATCTGCTAGATTGTTGTTAAGTAGGTGTCATCTCCCCTGCGATACGATTTCTCCAACTTTTTGATATTTGATCTCTCTATCTCATCATAATACTTCACCATATGCTAATGGTTTTGAATCTAATCATCTTCCTCTATTTATACACAATTCATTGAAGCATGTTGTTGTAAACTTCTCATGGTCAATTATTTGATTATGGATAATTACTTGGAAATTGCACTCTAATTGAATGGGAAATTAAGGTGGGGTTTTCTCAACTTTTTGACTATCAACCATGGAATAATTGTTTTAGTTGAGAGACTTTGAATGTAGAACAAGACATTTACCTTTCAGTTTGTCACATTCCATGTATCTAGAAACCCAACCATGAAAATTTTTCATGAATTATTATATAATATATAATTTATAAACTATGATCATAGCTCAGCCTAGCTGGGATAAAAATATATTAATTTAAGTGGGTTTTTGTTTATGATTTTATGTAGACCATAAATTTGTCAATAATAATATGATGTAAATAATGTAGGCTCTTGAAAGGTAAATCCAAGCTTTTACATGAAACCTAATTGAGATTTTTTTTCTATTAACTGCAACCTAAGGTTCCAATTAGTTGTGTGGATTCAGAAATTTTGTTGGCGAAAACTTTATAAGTCAGTAAAAAAAATCTGAGAAAAAACTGGATGTTTTTATATGAATTAAACTTGGGTCTAGCTGGGACATGACAAAATGTTTACCACTAGACTAGCTATTGGTATTGGTGTTATTTCATATATATATATATATATATAAAGTATAAAGTTGAGGAAAGACTCGAACCCTTAGACCTATACTAAATCTACTAGTAGTTTCAATCACGTACCTTAATTATAATGGAGTTTATTTTATATATAAATTTTTTGGTCAATATTTCACAATCAAAGATCAAACAACACAATGACAAAAACTAGTTACAAAATGATAATATTTAAAAGGACAGCATAGCATGGTCACCAACCACACCAAAAAGAATTCAAACTTAATCGCAAGTGACATTAATTCAAGTTTTAGATGGAAATTAAATGGGGTCTCTAGCTTTTATATATATATATACATATGTATATATATATATATATACATATGTATATATATATATATATACATATGTATATATATATATATATATGTACATCGCTTTCGTTTTTATGCATATATCAATTGCATTATTCTTTGTAATATGATAAGGTTTGGTTTTATTTTTGGAAGTAATTAATATGGATGAGTTGAATAAGGTTACTGGAAATTTCACAACTACAAAAACAGTTTTACATGACTCTAAAAAAATGTCATTATCACTTTTCGTGACTCTTTTTTTAGTTCTCTAATCCATTGTCAATTTAAGTGAATAGATGACTCGTTAAAAAAGTGTTATAATTGGTTGTTTCGTGTCACTTCATTTCAATCAACAATACACATTTATTGACAATTAATACCGTGGTTGTTGGTCTACACCAAAATCACATCAATTTGGGTCTTCCACCGTCATGCACAAGTGAAGATCCAGCACTACTCGAGGTTTGAAGTTCGTTGATGCAATCATGAAGGAGAAGAACAAACAAGGAAAGAGGTTTTGGCTAGTCTTGTTTGGTAAAGGAGAGGGAGAGAAAATTAAGAAGAAGGAGAATGAAGGCTAGGGTCTTCAATTTCTTAATTTCATTTCCTTATTTCCTTATTTCCGCTTTTAAAAGAAAGGTTAAACAAAAAACAAAAGGAAATATAATATCTTTCCAATATTCCAAATATGAAACTGGTGTCTTTTAATAATGAAATTAAGTCATAAATTTGTGACATTTAAAATAATGTCAACGTAGTCGAAAAATCTGAAATACTCTATTTTTTTCTGTCAAAATCGCGTCTTCTTCATTTTACTACATTTAATGACTCTTATTTATAGTCATAAATTTTTTATACAAATAAATTGTCATGAATTTCGAAAAGTCCAAAAAAAAACTCCACTTTTTCTCACAAAAAATGCGTGAAATAGCTTTTATGGCTCATTTTCAGCCTCCCCTCTAAATTTGATACTATTCATAAGTCATGGAAAGTCTAATTTGTTGTAATGTTTAGAGATAATATATTGATAATATTGTAAGGTTTAACAATTAGGGTTTCGAGTCAAAGTTACAGAGGTAGGAAAGCAACATTAAATAATACTACAAACCTCCAGACCTATTAGACTTTTAGGTAATAGAATTAACTTAAGCTAAATAACATATATTAACAGTAAATACTCCAACAAATACGAGAAGATGTCCATATGTATATCCATGTAATTTGGAGGGTAATTTAAATTTACATACATACCTTACTATTCGTGGTAAAAGCTATCAAAGTGTTGTACCTTTCATCTTTAACTTAATTATTTCAATAAATAGATAACAAAAAAATAAATAAATAAACCGAAATGATTATCCAACGGTTAATTTTAGAAACTAAATGGGGTCATTAAATGTATTTGATGCGAAAGACAGTATGTGAATATATATACTAAATTTATAAAAGAATACTATTATTTTTTAAAAAATATTTTTTAGAGAAATACTACCAATTGAGAAAGTAGGTGCACCGAATTATAACAACTAGGATGATACAATTGTATATAGGACCCTCATTCATCTTCTGACTTTAACGGGTTGAGGGCGGGGATGAAGGCACGGTGGAGGAGTCACCGTGGTTGGTGAAAGGGTCTGTGAAAGGGAAGGATTTGAAGAAAATTGTGAGAGAGTTAATGGAAGGAGAGAAAGGAAAAGAAGTGAGGAAGAAGGCAATAGAGATTTCAGAGATAACCAAGAAAGCTATGGCAGAAAATGGGTCATCGTAGAGGGATTTGCAACTATTCTTGGTTCAAGAAATGTACAACAAACACTACTAGAAAAGCAGTGTTTCTTTACGTTGATATTCTTCATCGTGTGTCGAGAATGTGGATGTTTCGATAAGACAAAACCGACAAGATGTATATATTTTACTTGATCATATATTAAAAATATCAAGGATATATGGAAATCTTCACCAAGGAGAAACGTCAAGATATATTTTACTTGATATGTTAAAAATATCAAGAATATAAAATTTATTGAAATGAATAAAATGTCAAGTGCAGAGTAAGTCTTGATATTATATTTTACACAACTCGACAGTTTTTACCTGTCAAATGTTTTCGTATCATGACGTTCAATAAAAGTAGTCAACTTCGAGATTTATTTCGTGTGTCAAGTATGTTTGATTTTTTTTTTTAATTTGTAATTTTGATTATTGCTTACTTATGACTGCTTTATGTATTTTGGACCAGCAATCACATTGTTATATACAGTACAAACATTCATCGACCATTAAACAAAACACACATTTTCAATCATATCAATCAAAATTTCACCAATATCGATTGAAGTGAATCGTTTGTTAAAGATATTGTTCACTACAATATTGTCAATATAAAACTTACCAACCTCATGGAGATGATTTCTAAGTTTAGAAGAATTGCACCATTCCAACATTAGTCAATCCCATATGAATAATTTTCAAAGTATATATAACAACTATGTATCTATCCCAATATATATGAACACTTTTCTAAAACTACAATGAACCTACCCCCAATATGAACACAATTTCAAAAGTATACCAACTATCAACCCCTAAATATGAACACATTTCCACCCTCCCCTCCCATCCAACCATATGCATAATTTCGAAAATTAAACATATCAATCTCATATATGAAATAATTAATTATAGGTATATATATATCTTCAAAATGACAAAGTAAAATGCACGCACGTGCATGCACACACAGACTAAAAAGAAAAAGATGATGATTGACCATAATTCATTGTAGTGAGTGACAAAAACACATCACATTAAGAACGAATTAGTACTTTTTAAATAACTAAAGAATCGTAATTATATTGACCATAATTCAAGAACTAAAAACACTTCAACACAAATATAGGTTTATGGAAAATTCTTAAAAGCTGTAAAAACAAACCAAAGTTGATGTGCATTTATGGGGTAAACCAAGTGGTGTCTCTAACTTAGATATTGAATATGATACAGAGAGATAATGAATTAATGGCAGCACAAACATTAGAATTGATGTGCCAATCTGCTGCATAATCGTCTCAAACAATTCTTTTTCTATAGGAAAGTGATTTTCACAGGAAAAGGAAAGGCCATGCCACATCAAAGAGAAGATTAAACAGAACCCTAAACCCTAAACCCTAAACCCTAGATGAAATTGACAAATTACATGTGAGAATCAAGACTAAAAGCTCACAAAGGTGACAAACAAGATTAAAAAAAAAAAAAGTTAATCTACAGACTAATTCAGTTTCATGGTCAATGAGAAGGATAATTAATATGCTAGATTATTAATAATGTTGCTTCGATAAGATATAATTAACCAGTTCTCTTCGATATTCAATCTCATTTTTTTCATCCAAATACTTCACCATATACAATTGGTTATTCATTCATTTCTGCATAATTAGTTTGAATTAAGCATCTTTTTGTGAACTTCTCATATGATCATATGGTCAATTTATTCACATTCTAACGAATATATAGGAAATTACTTAGAAAACCCAATCATGAGAATATTATAATTAAGTTACGAAGTAAGGTATATTGATCTAAAGTAGGGTCGTTTTTGTTTATTTTATTTAGACCATAAATGTCTCTATAATGCCTAAAGTTGTTAGGAGGGTAGCTATGTACGTAAATGGTTAATCAAATTCCAAGCTTTTACATGAAAACTATTAAGATTTTTCCTATTACTTGCAACCAAGAGCTACCACATTCTAATGGAGTTCTATATGAAAGTTTGTTAATTATTGTGATCAATATTCCTAAATAAACAAAAGTCTAAGAAATTCATTTCGATAGAACGTGATATTTTTTTCTATTTATAAATATTTTTATTTATTTTGTTATATTTAAAAATAATCATTAATTGGTAGAATGTTAAAAGGTTGCGTAAAAATCTTTAAAACTTTTCATATTTGGTTGATTTTTTAAAAAAAAGTATAGTAGTCAGACCATTATTTTAAAAGCTATAATATCCTCAAAATATGGGAGCAAACTTGCCACATTAAAAGTATAAAATTAGGAAATTATATATTTTTAAAAGTATAAAATTATATATTTTTATGGGAGCAAATTTGCCACATTAAAAGTATAAAATTATATATTTTTAATTTGTACTGTAAAATATGGGAGCAAACTTGAGCTCCGTTTAGTCTGTGATTCATTTTTGTTTTTGTGTTTTTAAAAATAAAAAATGCAAAGAAAATAATTAAAAACATGTTTGGTATACATGTTTTTTACAAACGATTTCTAAAAACAACACTTGAAATAACATATTTTCGAAAACAATAAATTGTCGTTTTCTTTGTTTTTAGATTTTGTTTTAAAAAATTGTGAACATGAGATACACCATTGCATTTTCAAATTCAAAACAAAACACAAATTTTGAATTTTGAATCCAAATTTCAAATTTTAAAATTGAAATCAAACGCGTTTTTAATACAGTAAAAAATAAGAATTTGTTTTTGTTTTTCAAAATAATTTTGAATCAGGAACCAAATGAAGGCTTAGTTACCATATATTTTTCCTCGAAAAAGGGTAGTTTTATTTATTTATTTTTTAAAATTAATTTTAATTTTCAACGCACATGGAGATGTTATTGCCCAGCTGTTCCCTCCCATTTTGAACGCAAAGAAATATTATAATGTGAAAGAAAACTATATGAAAAAAAAAACTTTAACTTGATTGTAAAATTCCTATATTGTTTTTTAAATTATTAAAAAAATAATAATTTTGAACACTCAAACATAGACCATTTACATTTAATTGGTAATTTCCAAGTACTCCCCTATGAAATTTGGCATTTTTTAATTAAAAAAAAATAAAATTGTATTGAAATTTTGGAGCCTATAAATATAGAAGCTTTGATTTGTTATCACATACCAAGAAACAATAGAAAGAAAAAAAAGAATAAAAGAGAGAGATGATAATGTTGAGTTTGAGGATTTTACGTGGCAAGAGAGATGGCACATGTGGCTCACTTTATGGCCACTGAGGCCATTCTCTTGCGACATATCATCCATTCTCTTACTTAATATTTTACAAAAATGACTTATTTCTTAAATTAAACACTTTGAGAATGTATCTAGACATATTCTTAATCAAACTCTTAACGAAATTGTGATTAATCGTCGTTTGTTCTCCATCTCTATCTAAAACTGTGTGTTCTCCGTTTTCTTCTCTGGTTGTTGTCTTCGATCTCTTCGTTTCTCAACAATAAGTCTTCTTTTCTCTCGTTCTATAATGAACTATCAAAATTAGTAGAGGAAGTTTTTTCGATTTTTTTATGTTTATATGTACACACATGTACACACATGCTTTGTTGTTGGATGATTTTGAGATCTCTTCTTAGGAGATCAAAATTGTGTTCAATGGAGTTTGATAATATAAGAATGAACATTTGTAGATGTAATTGACATCTTGCCTTGGTTTAGTATGTTTTGATGGATGATTTTGATATCTCTTTCTTAAAAGAAAATTGAGTTAAGTAACTTCTTCCTATTATAACTTGAATGTATGAAAAAAACCAAAAAGAAAAGTAATAATAGTAAGTACTTGAGAAAATGTACAAACTTCCGACGATTTTGTCTAGAGATAACATCATTGGGCGTAATTTAGTGAAATGAGGAGTCATACGTACTCATTACGAAGTCAAAATACTGTCGGAAGATAGCAAGAACTCCCATCGTGACATTGATTGCCGCCAAGAGATTATAACTCTCAATGTTGTATATACGCATCGAGAGTTGCAAGAACTCCCGACATCCTATCGTTATGCTTCGGAAGATAATCTTCCACAGTTGGTTTTCAACTAACCTCTAAACTATTTAAGTAGAGATGATCTTCTGACGTGTTTTTAGTTCTTTCTCGACGATTTTTGACATTGAAAAAATTATTTCTTATAGTTGCAGGCAAGCAAATGGATACAATATCTTTTTTTTATTTAAGACAAAAATCAATAGGTTTATGTTTCCATTTCAAACTTTCATACTAATAATATTAATCTTAAACTTGTTGGTTATAATTTATACTATTTATTAGTAATACATACCTATTTCCTATTCTAATTGTATTTAAAATCAACCAAAACCTATTTCAAAACATTTTTTTTTGTCTCAAAATTCTACCAAAGTATGAAGAAAAATTACCACAGTTACTTCTGTAAAAAAAAAAATTAATAATAATAAAGAAGAAAATATGAAATCTAAAAGTTTTAAATCGTGAACCATAAACTCTAACGATTAACTCAATATGTTTCAATATTTATACCTTATTAATCTTTGTATTTAAAGAAATATTACAAAACTATATAAGAATTACGTGGATCACTAATTTTAAAACAAAATTCAATTAAAGTTTTAACAAAAGTTTAGCTCAACAGACATCTTTATATTAAAAACTGTTTCATTCTCCTACTCGAGAAAAAATATATATTATTGATTTGATGTGATAAGGCACATAATTTCAAAAAATTTCCTACTCTGTCATGTTATTCTAGAAAGAAGAAACAATTTAAGAACATTAATTTGCATTTAATATACTTCAGAAAATGTATAGATGTCTCTAACTTTTAACTTTAGAAAATGTCTAGGTGTTTCTGACTACTTCTGTGTGCCAAATTTACATTCTTGTCCTCATGCATCTTTTCACAACTTGACGATTGACTAAATTATCGATTCATCCAAAAACTTAAGCTTATGAGTAAAGTTAATTAATATAATATTTAACATCTCTTTCCACTAATGAGTTTGAAATATTAAAAAAAAATTAACAAGTAGAAATGAATATTAATTGGGGAAGAAACAAAAACGCATAGATTTGAAGACATGATTCTAAACCAATATGATTTGATACCATGTTAGATTAATCTAAAAACTTAAACATCCAAAATCGTTCATAGGTCGAAACAAAGAATAAACCCAAAATAATGTAAATTTATACTGTAAATACAAGGAATGCATGTGTAAATTTCTAACTAAATCTCTCGATGGTCAGTCTCGTCTGAGATGAACCGATAAAACATATATGCACTAATTTTCATAAAAGGTGTTAGTTTTGTATGGTGACAATGATTAGGTGCATTCTTCATGCTCCTCATTTCTCCTCCACACAAAAATAAGATAAATTTTTTTTTAAAAAAAAATAATTTTTAATTTTATTATTATGTGTAGTGGAAAAATGAAATTGACGTAGATAGATGTAGATACTAGGGGCACTTAATCATTACTTACTCATTAGGTATGCTTCTAGAATGAATGTAAATTGATTTTAATAATAATATCTCTATCACCCGTGTCCTTTCTTGCGTCTCATCTTCCATATTAAAACCATACCAATCCACAAAATTCAATTGCATGTCAATAAATTAAAAAAAAAAAAAAAAAGAAAAAATCCAAAAACTCCCCATGGATTCAAATTCCCAAGCTTCTCGTCATCATATTGTTGTCTTCCCATTTATGGCAAAAGGCCACACCATTCCTCTTCTTCACCTCCTCCTCCTCCTCCGCCGCCGTTTCCCCCACCTCTGTCTCACCATCTTCACCACCGCCGCATACCGTCCCTTCATTTCCCAATTCCTCTCCGACTCCGGCACCGATTCCATCTCCATCGTCGACATCTGTTTTCCCCAAAATGTTCCCGGCCTCCCCACCGGCGTCGAATCCACCGATACTCTCCCTTCACTCTCCCTCCACCCTCTACTCTGCTCCGCCACAGCGCTTATGCAACCGGAATTTGAAAAACGCCTCCAATCCCTCCCTGTTCCGGTGACTTTCTTAATCTCCGACATGTTTTTCTGGTGGACCCTCGAGTCTGCTTCGAAATTCGGAATCCCCAGAATTATATTCAGTGGTATGTCCAATTATTCCTGTGCCATCACTTCCAGCGTTATGAAAAACAGATTACTTGCCGGAGTTGTGTCTGTGGAAGAGATGGTGAGTGTCAGTGATTTTCCTTGGGTGAAAATCTGCCGGGGGGATTTTGATACAGTTTTTTGGGCGGAAGCGGAGTCGACGAGCCTCCAGTTTGAATTTGTAATGAACTCAATTCATGCAGCAATGAAGAGCTACGGAGTGATCGTTAATAGCTTTTACGCGCTGGAGCCATTGTTCTCCGATTACGTAAGAAACAGGTGTTGGCAATCATTTTCTCCTTCTATGCCAATAATAATTTATTTGGATATTCTCTCATGATTTAAGAAAAAATATAAATATTTTGATTATTTTTTATATTTCAAAACATCCCAATAACTAAATTAGAATATTTAAAATAATAATAATAATAATTCAATTAAATATTATAATATAAAATTCAGTGAGATATACAAAAATGGTTGCACGCAATTTAAGTATTTTCTTCAAAAATTACACGGGATTTCTAACCACTTTATTACCTTTAGTTTTGTAGTTTTCATATTCTTAAGTAAAGGTTTGACTCTTTAGCTAATTTTCAAATATTAAAAAAAAAAAAGAAGATTTTTAAAAATTATTGCCTCACTTATAACCATTTGACTTTAGTTTTTTTTTTTAATTTAAAATTAAATATATATTCTTTCAAATTCTTATAATAGTTTGCATCTTTATTAATTGAAAAATAAAACCAACAATGGTTGATCACAACTCGGACTTTTGTTTTTTGTTTCCTGCTTTAAAAATTTAGTGTTCGTTTACTTTAGGTTTTCGATCATGAATTTCACATTTTTGTAACAATACTTGAACTTTGTGGTAAATTTAAAGATAAAAACATTTTTTTGGAAACTTAATTTCTTTTTCTTTTTTTTTTGTTTTCGAAACTAGTAGAAAGCGGATGAAAAACCATAAAAAAAAATTATGAGTGAAAATAGTGTTTGTAAGCTTAATTTAAAAAAAAAAAAAACGGGACATTTGTTTTAAATTTTTAATTTTTGAAATTTTTGTTTATTTTTTTTATCCTAAATTTCAAACTTTTACGTTTACATTTATGGAAGAAAACACTTGGGATTCGTAATCAAATTTTAGAAATTATTTTTAAAACTATGATTGAACTGCAAATCTGGCGAAGAAAATCATAATTTATAATTTATCTTAATTTAGGATGTGAATTTGGTATTAATTATTTACATTATTTATATTCATTCTTTCAAAATTTGCTAAAACAGTGAAAGGACTTGGAATATTGGACCACTTTGTCTGTACCAATATAGCGTTGAGGCCACACCGAACTACCAAACGCAGCAGCCAACCAACCAAGCTATGGGGCCAATGTGGTTAGAATGGTTGGAGGGAAAACTCAGGCAAGGAGATGAGGTATTATACGTGGCGTTCGGATCGCAGTCGGAGATTTCGAGTGAACAAATGAAAGAGATAGAAATTGGATTAGAGGAATCAGGAGTAAACTTTCTATGGGCAAGAAAAAAAGTAGAAAAAGAAAAAGGAATAATGGAAGATAAAGGGTTTGAAGAGAGAATAAAAGAGAGAGGGATTATAGTAAGGGAATGGGTGAATCAATGGGAAGTGTTAAAGCATGAAGCTGTTAAAGGGTTTTTGAGTCATTGTGGTTGGAACTCAGTGATTGAGAGTTTGAGCTGTGGAGTCCCAATTCTTACTTACCCGTTAATGGCGGACCAAAGTTTGAATGCGAGGATGGTGGTGGAGGAGTTGATGGCGGGGATGAAGGCGGTCGAGGGAACATCCTCGTCGTCGATGAAATGGTTTGTAAAAGGGAAGGATTTGAAGAGAGTCGTGAAAGAGTTAATGGAAGGAGAGAAGGGGAAAGAGGTGAGGAAGAAGGCAATGGAGATTTCAGAGATGGCGAAGAAAGCTATGGCGGGAAATGGGTCGTCATGGAGGGATTTGGAACTATTAGTTCAAGAGATGTGCAACAAATCACCTTTATCATCACCACATAATACGAAGATGCATACCGAATATTAAATATATGAAATTTGAATATTCAAAAAAATTAATGTTTGTGTTTGAATGTATAAGATAATTAATTTTTTAAAATATTTGTGTTCAATTAAATAATTACTTAACATCTATGTTAGAGATTTATTAAATTTAACATAAATTAATTTAATGTTATATTAATTAACTATTTATTTAATGAAATTAAAAAGAACACTTTTTAGTGGTACATAATCAAATTAATTAGAATATTAATAATCAACCATAATAATTTATATTAAATAATTATATCATACAATATTAATGGTAAATATATTAGTTGAAATTTATTAAGTTTAAATAATCTATTTATATTAATAATTAATTAAAATTATTAATAATAAATAATTGATATCAATCTATAAATTAATTAAGTTATATTTTTAAGGTTCATCCCACACTTTTATAAAATAAAAAAATAAATAAAAAACACTCATGTCATGTGAGTTTAAAGTTTCTTGGACAATAAATTATGGAATTAATTTGTAAAATAAACAAAAATATTAAATGTATGTTTATCTAAAATTAATGAAAAAACAGGTGAAAAATGATTTAATTTTTATTTGGAATATGGAATTATATTGTTTTTGGCAACCATTGAATGCAGGTGGAATAAATTATGCATCCATCCAACTGTGGTTAATATATTTGCTTTGAAAAATTATTTGGATGCATGAACACATTAATTAATCTTGGTGCCATAGTCATTGCTTGACTGTTCTTGCATACAATTTTTGTTAATAAGGTTTGACACCATCTACGATAATCAAACAATTGGAAAGATTGTAGTTGGATAATAAGATGCAGTCTAAGCTTCAACCAAATAGTGGAGAGAGAGAGAGAAGGTGAGGTTACCGACAATGGCAACCGATGAGCAACATGGCTGGCAATTGATGGGACCAGAGACGGAACGGTGAAGGAAAATGATCTTACCTAAATCCTAAACCCTAAACCAAAATAATTAAAACGAAAGTTCGGTTTTTTTACCTATTTTTGCAAAATTCAAAAAAGTGGAGCAATGTTTTTAATTCCTTTGATAAGTATTGTCACCGATTACATTTTTTATAGTGAAAAGAAAAAAAAAAAAGGTTTAAGAAAACTTGCTTGCATGTCTCCAAATTATCAATTGTCTACTATGTGAAAAAAATCTGCATAATTCTTTTTTTGAAGTAATCATCTAATTGTAGGGGCGAATTCTTTAAATTCATGTTAAGAGGCACAATTGTATATAATATTAAAAAAAATTACCTCTACTTTTACTTGTTTTTGTTTTCAATTGGTATCTAAGCTTCAAAATTTTACATTTTTAAGCTTGTTTTTTCACTACGTATACACTTTTAGTCTTAAAGTTAACATCAATTAATTAATTTTAAAAATTCACATTATTATAATTAATTTTTTTAAGCAGTTTTTCATTGGCATTGAAATTAATTAAAACAATTTCTCTCAAAGTTATTATGAATTAATTGAATGCAAGTTACGGTGAAAGTCCAGTGCAAGCATTAGCTAACATATGTGGGCAAGAGTGTAAGATATTGAGACCTAAAAATCAAATGAAAACTTGGCTTATAACCTAAAGGTAAAAATGTAATATTTTGAAATTCGGTTGGCGGATCCAAGAATTTTATATATAGGATATTATATGTACTAATGTAATTTAAAATTTTTATTTTATAAAAAAATGTAAAATAGTATTCATTCATTCATATGTTCATATGTTAAGTAATTTAATACATAACAATGTTCTTTATCAGATCAGATGTACTTTTCTTGTTTGAAGATTAAGACTTTATAGTTTTTATCACTAAACACTATTGTTGTTTTTCTTTTATAATATCTTTCCTATTGAATTAGAGTTAATTCCACAAAAGTATTCATAATAAGAAAAATATATTAAAATCTATTACATAAATCTAAACGAGCACCTGAACCATTGAACTACATAAACACTTTATTCTTCATAATACATTTAATAGTATATATTATTATCTTTTATTTATATTTTATATTAAAAGTATAAAAATCGATAATTTGAGAGGGTCACGTGATCCGTGGCCCCTACGTGTATCATGTCTAATTGAAAGTACATTATTATAAATTTTATTTATAAATAATTAAAGAAAAATTAGACAAATTATTTCCATCTAAACTTTGTGATTGTATCAATATTAATTCAACTTTTATAAGTTATCGATTTAGTATATTTGAAAATCATTAATGTCATGAACTCTCTTACATCTATAGATTTTCTTAAATATTAAATTAACAAAATGGAAGATTAAAGTTAATACATAGAGAATCTTCAAAGAAAATCTTAATTAGAAGTACAAAATAATTCAATTAAAAAAATTTAATTGGTAAAATTATAAGTTTCTTAACATGTTTATCCGATTAGAGAAAATATTAATGAAAATGACACAAATAAAGAAAAATAATGAAAAAAAAAAACGTTTAAACAAAATTGAGAGAACAGTTGTTGACTTTTAAGAATCAAATCAGTTAATCACATTAAAACAAAATAAATTTAATAAAAACAAACCTTTCAAACGTGACACGTGGAGGATATGCAGAAATAGATGTAAACTAAATTTTGTTCCTTATAAAGTATCAGTAATGACTTGAATCTTTTTCTTTTTTAATAAAAGTATAAGTAATGATTCACTGGTGATGCAGTATTTACATTTATTAATTAGTCTATTATTTTATTTTTAATTTCTAAAAGTGCCAAGGTTGAATATTCATTTTATATTTGTTAACTGTAAATCATGCTAATTAAGTATTGATATAAAATGTACTTATTTCATTTTAAAATTAACTCCCATATATATAATAAATTTGTTGATCATCTTTATTATTATAACATCTATGTGTAAAAATAAGTCGCATTTTCTATACATATCACATCTACACATAAATGAATACATTCAATGAATATTCAACCATCTACACGAAAACAATCATGTTACCTAAATTTTATGTGCAGTGTCATAAAAATTGAAGGGTATCACATTTTTACACATGAATCAATTCATATATAGAAATGGATACACCAATTCGATGTGTAACAACTTACGCCCTATATGGCACGTCATCCTAAAGTTACACATCTATTGTCTTAACATATCACTCAATAGACATCAAAGAAAGAGTGGTGTTCAAAAGGTGGGAGGGCAAAGTAGCCATTTATTAAAAATATAGGGAAAAAGGGAATGGAAAAATTTGCCCTTTTTGTATAGATATAGATATGGTATCTAATAGAAGAGAATTTAATCGATCTAACCTTTTAAGAGAAATCAAGGACGGCAGTCAGCAATAAATAAGATCACAAACAACGAAAATGAAATAAAAATTCAATTCAAATTCGAAGAGTAAAACAGAGCAGACGAAATACAATAGCATATACTACAAGAAAACAATTAAAATCATTTTGTCTGCCTCTTAAGAAATAGCCAAACCCCATTAAAAGTCAATCCCTAATCTGAAACTTTGAAGATTGAACAAATAATTTTCAAACATTGTTAGCTTTGAAAATTGAAATACAAGCCAAGCCAAAACAACCCAAATCAAAAACTTTCAAAACTAGAACAAGAGATAGCTCTGAGGAAGAAGAAGAAGAAGAAGAAGATTGAAGAAAAAATGGCATTTGCAGAATTATTTACCAGTGTTGGATCGATAATTGGGAGTTTGGTGTTCATCTGGGCAATTTTTCAGCAGTATTTCCCATTTGAGCTTCGTGCTTGTTTCGAGAAATACTCTCATAGATTTGTGAGTTTCTTTTATCCTTATGTTCAAATCACTTTCAATGAGTTCACCGGAGAAGGTTTCACTCGCAGTGAAGCTTATATTGCTATTCAGAATTACCTCACCAGAAACTCCTCATCGCAAGCCAAACGCCTGAAGGCAGATTCCATGAAGAACAATCAATCTCTGGTACTCACCATGGATGATCACGAAGAAATTGCAGAACAATACGAGGGGGTAAAGCTATGGTGGTCATCGGGAAGAATCATTAACAAATCTCAGACAATTTCATTCCACCCAGCAACAGAGGAGAAAAGGTTTTTTATGCTTACTTTTCATAGAAGGTACAGAGATCTCATAATCGGCCAGTATTTGAACCATGTACTCATAGAGGGGAAAGCAATTAAGGTGAAGAACAGGCAACGGAAGCTTTTCACTAACCAAGACGCTCAATGGAGCCACGTTGTGTTCGAACATCCAGCGACGTTTAAGACATTGGCGATGAAGCCGGAGAGGAAGAAAGAGATAATGGATGACCTAATTGCGTTCAGTCAGGCGGAGGAATTTTACAAAGAAATCGGTAGGGCTTGGAAAAGAGGATATCTCCTGTACGGTCCACCAGGAACTGGAAAATCAACGATGATAGCGGCGATGGCGAATCTTTTAGGGTACGACATTTACGATCTCGAATTAACTTCCGTCAAAAACAACATCGAATTGAGGAGATTACTTACGGAAATTTCAAGCAAAGCCGTTGTCGTAATCGAGGACATTGATTGTTCCCTCGATCTCACAGGCCAACGGACAAACAAAAACGACAAAGGAAGAACAAATATAGACAAAGATCCAATCAAAAGAATGATGATGAGAGAAATTAGTGATACAAACCCTAGCGAAGTGACGCTTTCGGGGCTTCTGAACTTCATAGACGGACTCTGGTCGGCGTGTGGAGGAGAAAGACTGATCGTCTTCACGACGAACTACGTTGAGAAACTGGATCCGGCGCTGATTAGGAAAGGGAGAATGGATAAGCATATAGAAATGTCGTTCTGTGGATTTGAAGCGTTCAAAGTACTGGCAAAGAATTACCTGAAGATTGAATCACATCCTCTGTTTTCGAAGATTGAGAAGCTCATCGGTGAAACGGTGATCACTCCGGCGGATGTTGCGGAGCATTTGATGCCAAAGGCAGTTTCCGGTGACCCTAGAGATTGCTTGGAGAGCCTAATTGAAGCTCTGGAAGAGCTAAAAGAAGAAGAAGAGAGGGTGAAAGCAGAGCAAAACAAGAAAAGGGAGGAAATATGCTAAAAGATGAGTCTCTAGAGATTCCATATTGTTTAAACTAACTATAGCTTTCTTTTCTATTTTTTAATAATAGATTTAGTTTTTTTTTTTTCATACCAAATTATGGGTCGGAGATTCGAATCACAGAACTACATAACTAACATGCTCACGCTCGTATGTGCATGCTTTCGATTTTATAGTTATGAATTATAATATTTTTAATGCATTTAGTTATCAATTCAAGCTTCGGTGAATATTATATGATTTGAACTTTTAAAAGGCATCTCCAATCTCATTGTTATCTTATTAGTAGGGATGTACACTTAAAACTTACCAAAAGATTGATGCAAAATCCGGCTGATAAAAAAAAAGTTAAATCAATCACTTTTAAGGTTATGTTTGGATTGGTGGTACGGGGTTTGTTTTTGTACTTTTTTTTTAAAAAAAAAACGTTGGTCAGTTTTCAAATTTAAAATTGACAACTGACTAACATGCCTTAATTTGATTTGTTTCGATCGATTGGATCGGTGCCTTTATGTACACTCGTAGTTATTAGGCCAACTTATGATTATTAGGGTGTGATAAATTCCTACATTTTTTGGAAAAGAAATAGGTCTATTTTAGGATGGTGTCAATGTGTTCCCAGATTTGATGAGTCTTGAGAATTGTGTGAGTTAGAAAAGGTGGTTCACTCCTTCGAGTGGATTCGGGAAGCTTAATGTTAATACCTCTTGATGCATCAAAAAACGAATTGTGGTTTTGGGTGGGTCGTTTGTGACTCTCGAGGATTTTCTATGTACAATAGGTACAAGCATTTCGATCATAGGTGACCCATCAAAAACTCTAGAAGACGGGGCTATCAAAGTTGGCTTATCTTCCCTCCTCTAACTTAGACTTAGAGGGAAGTCTTTGCAGCCCGAGTGTGGAATCCGATTTTTGAATATTATCATATGTGCTCTCAATAAGTTGTCTACTTATATTTTATAAACTAAAAAATGTGATTGGTACCTCATTGGTCCTTGCACGACAAGTTGGTGTTCACTCTTTTGTTAAATGTAATCGTACCTGTAATTTTGCTGCTCAGTATATGGCATATGCTATAACTAATTATGTTGCTCAACTATTTTTTTATAATTTGAAATATAACGAGACTTATTGGCTTTCTTAATTTTTTTCTGCTCTTAATGAGGAGTATGCTTATAAATTTGCTTAGCTTTATCGAAGTACCTTTTCATTAAAAATAACAATGTGTTTACCAATCCAAATCTATCTCAATAGATAAACACTCAAAAAGTAAACATAACTCCACCACTATTAACCCACTCCTCTGGGATGCAAAGTTCTAATTTCTATACTTTCGAGTATTGTATTTACAAATTTAGACCATGTTCTTGAACTTTGTAGTTACTTTCTTTTTAAAGTTTGAACTTTGGGATTACTTACTTCTTGAATTTTTTATTTTTCTTAATATTCAACGATCTATCTAACTTAAAATTGAAAGTTCGGGGTTCGAGTAAACAAAAAATTCAAATTTACCTCTAACAAATCAATTTATTTTTTAATATTTTGAACTTTTTATGGATTTATTATATACGAAATGAAAATTTAAAAACAGTTTTGATATTAGACCATACAGATATAAACTTCAAAGTTTAAGAACTAAAATTGTAATTTCAAAAATCAACAATAACGAAGAGACCTTCAGTCTGGTAATAATTTTGTTTTTAGTTTTCCATTTACCCACATTTCTCCCAAATTTTAAATTATGTTAAAAGAAACACTTTAATTTTTAGTCAATTTTTTTTTTAAAAAAAGAACTATTTGAAAACTATTATAAATATTATAAAATAGATGTCCATTATGCTTAGTATCACTTCTCATCTACATTGCCACGTGTTTTGAAACTACTAATCTTTAGTGTCGAGTTACATTTTTAATGGCGCCACCTTATTAAATTACCTATAAATAATTACATTTAATAGGTTTTGTAAAACATATACATCGATAGAAATTTCATGATTTTTGAAGAAAGATTAGAGGAACTTTCTAATCTCGTAAATTCTTAATTTTGCTCTTTTATTTTATTTGTTTTATTATATTTTTTTTTATATTCGTGTTTTTGTCATACCTCATCATTACAACAATATCTAAGAAACCTTTTTTTTATAATTTTTGGTAGGACAGCCCTTGTTTATAAAATTAATAAAAAAGAGTTGACAAAAGAAATAACTTTATTAGACGACCAACTTTGTCGGACCAAAAACTAAAAATTAGACGACGATGGAAATGTAATGATGAGGTTCCGTAAAATCATGTGGTTAAAAACAAAGATAATTGTACATTTACTCATAAATAAATAAATAAATAAATAAAAGTAAGTAAGATAATTTGTTTGAAATTTCTTAATTTGCAATTTCCGAAAAACCGCCCACTGATTCTCATTTTTCATTAATTGTCTTCATAGTTGAGTTTTCATAATTAATTCAAACCCATTTATATTTTATTTTTCCTTTTTCCTTTAGAACCCTTGAATCGTTGAATTCTTTTTCTTGTTCATTTCTCCGATTTGATATCGGAGAAACAATCATGGATTCCCGACGATTCCTCGCATTTTCTCTCTGCTTTCTATACGTCTTCACCGCCTTCGCTCGCTTCCCGGAAACGCGTACGCGCAAGCAATCGTACGATCATTTTCTTCCCCTTTTCTTCTATCTCTTCTTCCTTCTTTTTCCTTTTTTTTTTGGTAATTTCACGAATTCATTGATACATGGTTTTGGATTCGACTGTGTTTGGAATTTCAGAAGTGGATCTGTGCTTCGATTGAAGACGGATTCATCTCCGCTCATTTTCAATCCAACACGAGTCACTCAGCTCTCCTGGCAACCCAGGTAATCTGTCTTTCTCTCTTAAGCGATCGAATAAGATGTTCTTTTACTCTCTGGCTTCATCTTGTGGAAATATTATCCTGCTTGAGGTAGTCAAACCACATTTTCCATCAATTCTGTTTTTAATGCATTCTCAATTGGCGATGTGTTTGTTTACATTCTTCTAAAAACTGCAAATCTACAGGGCATTTTTGTACAAGGGATTTTTATCTGATGAGGAATGTGATCACCTAATTGATCTGGTAAGTGATTATGGAAACGGTCTGTTTGTTTTGATTTAGATTTCAATATTGTGGTACTTGTATATGTTTGTTTAATTCTATTATTTTCTGGAATAGGCTAAGGATAAATTAGAGAAGTCAATGGTAGCAGATAATGAGTCTGGTAAAAGTGTAAGTAGTGAAGTCCGAACAAGTTCTGGCATGTTTCTTCGGAAGGCTCAGGTGCGTCAGTTTTTTTAAATCATCCCATCCATGATTTTAACGTTTGGCTTTTTGTACTTATTTTTATGTTATATTACGTAAAAGATTGTGGTGTCATGGTATGTTCTTGTAGAATTAGGTGAGAAGGATAGTGTAATTGTAGATGTATGAAGTTACGAACGTGCTATCCATTATCCAATATCTTGGAGTTGGTAAACATTCCGTGGTAAAAACTTGAAAGGAAAACTGTGTGAAATTATGTAAATTATTTTACTACATGAAATTGTGTTTGTGCAGTAATATATGCAAGATACCTGTTTTAGATAGAGATGTCTGAAAATAAATGAACAAAAGTGTTTGCCTGATGGAGTCTAGTCATTGCCCCCATGTCGTTTGACCTTATGGATGTGTTTGAGGGGCTGTTTTGGAGGAGAATGTTAGGAACCATAGGGTTAACTTTGTCCCACATTGGTTTGAATGGGATGACCAGTGTGGTACCTAAGTGGCTTGGCTCTCTAGTCCCATTTCAATAGCTGGTTTTTGGGGTGTAGTTATTCAAGGTGCGTAATTATCAACATCCCTTTTGTCAACAATATCCCTTATCCATCTGCCCTCTCGCTACTTATCATCATTCATATTGTTGGCATTGGATGTTCAATTAAATGACATTGTTACCAACATCCTTGACTTCCTCTTCCTTTGAAATGGGTGCTTAATCTTGATGTTTAGATCCCCTCCCCCTCATTTTTCTTCTTTAAATACGATCCTGTTGGGAGATAGATCATTGACAGAACCGACAGATCTTCATTTAAAGTTTTGAAGGGTGAATATCCGTCGTTATTATCTCCTGTGTTTGAGGACTTGCAGTTTGAGGACTAGTCTTTAGAGAACACGAATTTCTTTGTGAATAAAACTTAAGTAGAAGATATATTGAAGTTTCAAGTCTAAACAAATGATGAAATGACCAGAAGCAATAATAATTTGTTATTTATTTAAATATATTATAATATACAAGTTTTGTTATGGGTTTAAGGCCTATAAACTGCAAGTTAGTTAATTACAATCCATTACTAAATTACTGCTTTTACCACAAGTCTAAACTAAAGAAACATCGATGACAACAATTAAAGATTAAATTGGTTCTGTTAGTGATAATATTGACGATGGTATTGAGAATGATCTCTAGATTATTATTTAAGAGAAAATGGCTATTGAGAGACTTGTTTTACATATCAATTTTTAATATTTCAATCCTGGCTTATGCCTCAAATCACCTTGAAGCTTAACTATAACGTATATGATTTATTTTGTGCTTTGAAGGATAAAATTGTTGCTGGCGTTGAAGCCAGGATAGCTGCATGGACACTCCTTCCAGCAGGTAGATTTGTTGTATGCTCATTGTCATGGATGCATTTTTTTTTTCCTTTTTAAATTTCGGATTGTAAAGCTATTCCAATCACTTACGTTTCTTTCTTGGAAATATTGTTAAAATCAGAAAATGGAGAATCCATTCAAATTCTTCACTATGAGAATGGTCAAAAGTATGAACCACATTTTGATTTTTTTCACGACAAGGTGAATCAGGAGTTAGGTGGCCACCGCATAGCTACAGTCTTGATGTATTTATCCAATGTTGAAAAGGGTGGAGAAACCATTTTTCCTAATTCAGAGGTATGGCAGTGGTTCTGCTACTTCACTGCCTTTGTTTTTAAGGAAAAAAACGGACGTATATTTTGATTTTGTTGCCAACTGTGATGATTTTGTCTTGTGCAGTTCAAAGATTCTCAAGAAAAGGATGACAGCTGGTCCGATTGTTCTCGAAAGGGTTATGCAGGTAGGTTTGTTATTGACTCGTACAGATCATGAGTCATCAATGTATTATGTTACGTTTCCAAATTAGAAAAGGCCACAGATGGCCTATCTAGCATTGATAGATCTTCCCTTGAAAGTTTCTTTCTTGAACTTGACCTTCCTTTCCGGTCTTTGAGTAGGGTACTCATTGCTTGGCTAATATCCTTTATGAGAGCCAACTTGATTTGAACCTTTGTTGTCTGATTTTCCCTTTTCAAAGAGTTGCTCGCCTGTATCATCGATTCGTCATTATAGTCTGTTCAATAGTCTTGTTTAGAAATTGTAGCTGAGACTATTGCTTGTGATTTTGCATGTTCTAACTTACATTGTTTTAAAAGGCACATCTAGACGCCATTAAAAAGGCAAGGATGTTTACGCCTGTCTCTAAACATAGTAAACTTTGTAGGCTCTATTGTAAATTGAAATATATTTTTCGACTCTTTCCTTATTAGGCTCTCTTCTATTTTTGTTGTCCTTGTTTCGTATAGCTTCCAGGATTTGATATTGTACTGTTATACACCATTATGATTCTACAACTTGGGTGTCCATTGCAGTTAAAGCGCAGAAGGGCGATGCATTGTTGTTCTTCAGCCTACATCTGGACGCAACCACAGATGAAAGAAGTTTGCACGGTAGTTGCCCTGTAATTGAAGGCGAGAAATGGTCTGCAACAAAATGGATTCATGTGAGATCCTTCGAGAAGCCAAGTCGTGTTAGTAGGCAGGATTGTGTGGACGAGAACGAAAATTGCCCGTCGTGGGCAAAAAGGGGAGAGTGCAAAAAGAACCCTACTTACATGGTGGGTTCTGACGGTGCTTTAGGATACTGTAGGAAAAGTTGCAAAGCATGTTAAAACCCTAGGAAGAAGAAGAAGAAGAAGAAGAAGAAGAAGAAGAAGAAGTCCCGACATCCCTTTCTCTTTTTGTTATTCTGAGCTTGAGTGTTGATTTTGTAATGGCTATTGTATATAACATTGGGCAGCAACTTGGTATACTGTATACAATTGATTGCAAGTGGATATTAATTACATCTCTTTCATTAAACCTTTTTTTGTAGCAATTAACCACAAGAGTTTCATTTCATAATTCAAATGCAATGACAAGTTTTCAATATATGTCCACTTCTTGGTTACAATTTCTTCAAATATTTTATAATCATTTGTTAAGTAAACCAAATATTTTGGAACATCAGATTTTGTATTTTCTTATTTGGATAAACAAACAAGTCTTTTTTTTTTCTTCCATTTCTAAACAAAATATAGCATTAATATTTTCTCTTTAAAATTTAACAAAAACTTAATTTTGTATTTTTTTTTCTCTTTTTAGAAGTTAAGTTTATAAATTAACAGAAAAATCATTGCAAATGACAAAAATGTTGAAAATATTTATATTCTATCAAATTAATAACTATCATTATCTATTATTGGTATTAATAATAAACATTGATAGACTTCGTTGTGGTAAAAATCATATGTGGTTAAAAACAAAGATAATTGTATATTCCATCAACTCGAATTTTTGGGTTGTTAAAATTCTACCCGGTTCACAACTTTTTCTTTTTACTCTTCATAAAATTTTACTTAGTAATCCAATAAAAGTAAAAGACTAGATTTGTCCAAACATTTAACTCAGTAACATAAAAATGAGATTATACGAAAAAATTTATAGTTGTTGATTTCGAATAAATGGATAGATATTAACAAATATATATATGTTTATGACCAAATTGATCTATATATATATATATTATTTCTTCAAAAAGTTGTTAAGAATAGAATAATTTCTAACGAAATCAATGACACTGTCTCAAAAGATTCTACTCCTACATATGGATCTCTTATCAACCATAAAGAGAGAACCAACATATCGATGATTCAACCAATACTTTTCTTTTTTACCAAATTCAACTCATTAGAATCCCAACACCGACCAAATATACCAATTAAAACAACCATTTTGTTAGTTAAAAATGGACATTTCTTTCCAATCTTAGACAATTAAATAAGCTCAAAAGGGAAGGAGGAAACATACGTATGACTTACTTATTATGACAACATTGCAAAGATCATCTATCTCGTTCCGGAGGCAAGGCTCGTCCGGCCTTATTTGGGACGACAATGTTCGAGCGCTCGAAGCGAAAACCGGTGCTCGGGCCACAGCCTCAACATCTGTGATGAGCCAAGAATTGAACCATTCGAGGGAAGAGAGAAACGAAACTCCGAAGTTAGGTGGTCTGCAAAATTCATCATATCCTTCAACTCCTCTAGAAGGGACTCCTCAAAATTGTTCTCTTTCTTCTATTTTTGGACGTTGTATGGGCTCTCCTCCCATTTAATATATAATTTTTTTTCTTCTTAATATGAATGAATATTAGAATTAGGCTAATATATATATCTTCCAATCATTGTAACCAAATTAAGTTAAATTTATTTATCCACTTGTGATCTTTCCATTTATATTAATTCAGTCCTTTCGTACGCAGATTTGTAATTTAGTTGATACCTTCTTGCAAAATAATTTATCATATGAACGGATGTGCTACTAGTTAAGATACATAAAACTATTTCACAAAAGTCCTTAATCCATTTGTAATTTCACTTAAATATCTAGATGTTGATACTTTTAACCACAAAATTGAGGCGGATTGTTTTCAATATTTCGATTAAGGATGTGAGTATATGTTTGAAAGTAGTTTTGAAATGATTAAATCACTTTTTTTTATATTCAAAACAAGTCATTTGTTTAATTTTATACTTTTAAATGGATTTTTAATGATCAAAAAAAAAATTTCTAGTGATTTTGAAAGATCTTGAAAATGAAAAAAAAATTATAATCATTTTAAAATTATTCCAAAACATGCGCGTGATTAAAATTTGATGTTTGAAGATAGAATTTGCACATCGCTATCAAAAAGCAAATGAAAACAATAATTTACATACTATAAAAAAAGCAAAAGAAAAAGAAGAATTTTTGCATCTTCTAAAACTAGGGTTTATAAAAAAAATCGACCGATAAAAGAATACATAAAACATATAAAAAATGAGTTAGTAATGTTCCCAACCAGATGGAGAACAATATTATACTCATGCATGAAATTAGTTGTTCGTAACTTCAAATAACAAATCTAATAAACTTCCAATAAACTTTACGAGAGAAAAGCTATGAAACCATTTTGATATATATTAATATTTTTTTACATTTTGCTTGGAATTTCAGTACTTTGTGCTATAACTTTTGATTTTATTCAGTGGGATAGTATTTAACTTTTGAATAATTAAAGTCTTCGTTTCATAATCATTTTATTTTTTGTTTTTGAAAATTAAATCTATAGACACTACTAGTTCCAACTTTCTTCCTCAAAATTTTGTTATTGTTTTTTGAAATTATTTGAGTAAGAATTCAACCATTATATTTTTTACACAAATTATAAAAATAAAGCGCAATTTTATAATTTAGCCTGACAAGAATATATTCATCCATGTTGTAATCTTAATTATTAAACCCATGAATTTCCATTACATCTCAAAAAACCCAAAAGAAATCCAAAAATTTAGTTATGGATTCACATTCCCAATCTCCCCATCACATTGTTCTCTTCCCATTCATGGCAAAAGGCCACACCATTCCTCTTCTTCACCTCCTCCGCCATCTCCGCCGCCGTTTCCCCCACCTCTGCCTCACCCTCTTCACCACCGCCGCCTGTCGTCCCTTTATTTCCCAATTCCTCTCCGACTCCGCCACCTATTCCGTCTCCATTATCGACCTCTATTTTCCCCAAAATGCCCTTGACCTCCCCGCCGGCGTCCAGCCCAATACCCTCCCCACTGAACTTTGGGCCGCCACAGAGCTTATGCAGCCGGAATTCGAAAAACGCCTCCAATCCCTCCTCGTTCCGGTGACCTTCTTAATCTCCGACATGTTCTTCTGGTGGACCGTCGAATCCGCTTCAAAATTTGGGATCCCTCGAATCATTTTCAACGGCATGTCCAATTACTCACGTGCCATCACATCCGCCGTCGTGAAAAACAGAGTGTTTGCCGGAGTTCAGTCCGAAGATGAGCTGGTCACCGTCCCTGATTTCCCTTGGGTGAAAATCACCCGCCGCGATTTGAATCCGGTTTTTTGGCCGGAAGCCGACCCGTCGAGCCATCAATTTCAATTCATAATGAAGTTATTAGTACCACCAATCAAAAGCTATGGATTGATCGTGAATAGCTTTGACGAGCTGGAGCCCACGTTCTCCGTACATCAGAAACAGGTGTTTGGCCATCTTTTCCAAAACAAAAGTTAAAAATATTTACGTGCACCTTAACATCTCAAATGTGAACTTACACTATTTCTTCATTCTTTTCAAATTTTCTCAAGCAGTGAAAAGATTTGGAATATTGGACCATTTTGTAGCATCATAAATTATCAAATGACTCAAAAGCTTCAACAGCAACGGTCAACCCACGGGTCAAAATGGCTCGAATGGTTAGAGGAAAAACTCAAGCGAGGGGAAGGGATATTATACGTTGCATTCGGGTCAGAGGCGGAGATTTCGAGTGAACAAATGAAGGAGATAGAGATTGGTTTGGAGGAGTCAGGAGTAAATTTTGTATGGGCAAAAAGAGAAGAAATCAAGGAAATGGAAGATAAAGGGTTTGAAGAGAGAGTAAAAGAGAGAGGGATTATAGTAAGGGAATGGGTGAATCAATGGGAAATATTAAAACATGAAGGTGTTAAAGGGTTTTTTAGTCACTGTGGTTGGAACTTAATGATGGAGAGTTTGAGCTGTGGAGTGCCAATGCTTACTTATCCATTAATGGCAGAGCAGGGTTTAAATGCAAGGATGGTGGTGGAGGAGACGACGTTGTCGATGAAGGGATTAGTGAAAGGGAAGGATTTGAAGAGATGTGTAAGAGAGTTAATGGAAGGAGAAAAAGGGAAAGAGGTGAGGGAGAAGGCAATGGAGATTTCAGAAATGGGGAAGAAAGCTATGGCAGAAAATGGATCGTCATGGAGGAATTTGGAACTGTTGATGCAGCAAATGTGCAACAAATCGTCGTTATTACTGCATGCGGATTTGCTACCATGGAATGGACGTGGAGTAAATAATGCATACTAAACGTTAGCCCCATTACTCTCGTTTATTATTTAATCCATTATCAAACCATTTATTTCGTGGACCTCACATAATTCATAAATATTTCTAATTTTGTGAACTCCAATGAGAAATTGTACTACTACAAATTTTCTAACCAAAAACAAGAGTTAATTATATATAATATGGTTCGTTAATGTAGTGGGTATGCAGTTTGAAATAATTTTCCTATAATATATATATATTTTTTCCTTCATTCAACACATTAATTTGAATATTTCAAATTATTCTTTTAATACTTTTATATCCTTGTTTGCTCCCTTATGAGCTAGTGGAACCTTATGAACAAGATTATAAGTTTCAATGAGATTAATTAAATTAAACTTTTTATTACTTAAACTCTGTTAATTAATTATTTTGGAAACCACTATAGACTCACAGTTGCACTATTGTGCATTGTAGAATAATTTGTGTCCATAGATATATAATCACTACATATATATATAAGTCTGTTGCATTTATTAATTGACTTAATATAATCCCTTTTCTCCAAGAATATCTTAATTATTTATATGATAAAATACTTTCCTTAGTTGTTGAGATATTCTTGTAAAGAATTATTTTTCCTTAAGGAATTAAATCTCCTAAGATTTAGTATGCATATAAAATCTCTCTTGGTCACTTGCGGTTGACCTAGCGTGTGCGGCGTGGACTTGCAATTGAGAACGTGAGAAGGTGTGTTTTAGCCGATTCTTTCTTACATACTTTGAAATATATAGTTTTACTGGTTTTTCTTCTTGTGGTGGTTTTAATATTTTAGTGTGTGGAAGTTTGTTTATATGGTGTGAACCTCTTGAGGGGTAGAGTTCCTTGATGACTATCTTGGAGGACATAAACAGGGGGAGCCTGTGATTATATGAGATTATTAAGAATACAGTAAAGACAGATTATCGAACGAGTTGGAGATTCGTGAAGACGGGCATCAGCAGAGAAGTTATCTTTGCGCTATCTGTGCTACTGTAGTTATTATCCTAAGTTATGACAAGTGTTGTAACTCTATGAGCTTTGCGAAGTTTCTGTGATAATAATAATAAAGATCTCATTAGGGTGAAAACCCCCCAAACGTAGGCTATAGTATCGAACTGGATTAACAATGTCTTTGTGTTGATCTCCTCTTATTATGACTACTTATTCTATTGCATCTATATTGATATTAGTGTAACTACTACTGCAAGGTCCAAATCAATTTTTTTCAAAGTCAATCACGAGCGGTTTGTAATTACAGTTGGATCAAATGTCTATTTTACCCTTGTAATTACCTCTATCTTCAATTTATTTATGATCCAACAAATAAACTAAGTCTCCATGAGGACAGAACGCCTTATTCAAGTCCTAGAGTCAGCAGTTAAGGAAACAACTCATATACTTACTTTTTACGAAAATAGTAAATTTCATCTTATGAAACTACGTTTTCAGCTTCCTATTTGATCAAATTCCAAAAATAGTGGGCATATTAAGCCGACGAAACATACCACTCTCACACATGTAAATCAAAGGACAGTTTGTGACAAGTAGTAGTTCATAACTCACTCAGAATTAAAATCGAGTCACATATGACTACCATCTTGTGAAATATAAATCTCTTAAATTAACAGATTTACAAAGAGAGGTTAAACATTTCACAGTCCAATCTCATACAAACTATTTGTAAATGAGATCTCCACTTATATGTCTTCACATGAAGAATCTAGATAAAATCATTTGTAACAAATTACAGAGTTGGTCGTATCCATAGTTTACCAAAATAAGACACCTAACTTTATCCATTTACTATAACTCCTTTAAATTAGTACTTGAACATAATCCACGTACTGTTCAAGATTACATGTGATAACCCATAATTTTTACTTTATTGGAATAATGTTATGCAAAATGAAATGCAAAAACATGATTATCACAATATATTCTTTGGCATTCAAACAAAATTTCTTTGCTCCATCTATATTTTTTAGGCATCCATGAGATTATAATTTTAGACATCTTTAGATTTTGGAATAATAGCATACCTCCAAATATTATTTTGTGTTATGATAAAATATAAGTTAAAATTTTGAATTTGATACTCAACGTTTATAATTAAAATTTAATCTCTATAGCTTTAAAAATAGAAACACCCTCGTAAATAGTTTTTACATAGTTTTTACAGTAAAAATTATTTATGACAATTTTATCAAATCATAATAATTATTTATAAAATTCTATCCAGAAGCATTATCAAATATGAAAATGAACCAAAATATTTATAAATATAGTAAAAGTTCAGATCTTTCAATTTATTAGTATCGATCATTTATAAAATTTAAAATTTTGTTATATTTTGTAATATTTAACAATAGAATTTGAACATCACTATAAAAAAAACAAAAAGAAAATTAAAGAGGAATTTTCACATCTTCTAAAAATGGAGTTCCAAAGAGGAATATATTCAAACCATTTTAATGCATTGCCATTAAATATAGTTTTGGCATTTTGCTGGAAATTTAGAATTAACTTTTGACTTTAATTCTGTCCAGTAGTATTGAATATATTCACCAAATTTGACTTTTAAATTATATATCCAATTTGGCCACTACTTCCAAATCTGTTGAATAATATAATATATAGTCTCTGAAAAGTGATTTCTTGTTTCAAATTCCTCCATAAAGTGAGGTCATTTTTGGACACAGATGTTGGATATTACACCATTTTAATTAAATCAAATTTGTAATTAATTATATAGAATCAACAAAAGAAAAGTCGAATGTGTTTGTTTGTAATTGTGTTAAAGAATATTCTCCACTTTCTTAAACCGAATTTCATTCTCTTATGTCATTAAATTAAATTTTAGAGATTAGAAGAATACGATGCTTAATCTTCATTTGAGAATAGATAATTATTAAGGGTAGAGATTTGAGCCTCTAACTTAGTATATAATACTTTAACCATTTGAGTAATCACATCTTTTTTAATATAACAAATGAAGTAGTTTATGTTCAATATCGTTGAATTATGCAACAATCAATTTAAACTAAGTTTAAAATATCATGATTTTCTTTTCACAACTTTAAAAGAATGAAAAATGTGCATTCAATCGTGACACATTTCTAACTTAGTTAAGTATAGTAGTTCTTATCATTGTTGTACTACGGTGATTCAAGTAACTTTTGATATGTTTCAAATATTAAAAACGACCAATCAAATTCATATTAGGCATAGCTCAACTAACATAATACTTATATATATCGTCAACTTTAGAATCCAAATTGCCAAACTCTAAAAATGATCGATCAAATTCAAAATAAACATACTCCAACTGGTGTAATGCATGGATTATCCACCCCGAAATCACAAGTTTGATTTTCTACTCCACATATTGTATAAAAAATTAAAAATAAATAAATATGTAACACCCCAAACTCAAGATTTAGGATTCGGATTGGGCACTTGATTGCCCCAACATTCCCCTGTACCTCCGCTACATCGCCCTTTGCTTGTCTTGAATGCTTTTTATGGTGAAAGTTGTCCGGATAAACCACATGTCCTTTCAACCTACTTTGTCCTCACTCTCACATGCTTCCAGAAAGCTTTCAAAAGGTCACCTAACAGGAAATTGCTCCAAGCTAAGCATAAACATAGTTAATTACAAAGTTGCTATGATTGAGCTACCGAAAATGAAGGTGCACGTTCTTAGCATAAACAGTAACTTTCAATTCCCTCTAAGTCTTTCTTAACCATATTTTCATACGGTCAAAATCCCTCTTATTCATACGTCATCTCAAGTCTCCTCCTAGATTCGGAGCATTACAAAATAAAAGTCGGGAGATTTGATTACAGAAACTGCATGGTGTCTACAAAGTTCCTTATATTACTTTTCTCTCTAATTCTCATCCTATCCCATGTCTTCCTCCAACAATTTCATTTTGAATACAGGAAATTGTTAATCGTAAAGTAAACAGAGACAAGAAAAAATGGTCCTTGGACCTTTCTTTTATGGTATTCATCCAAATTCTGTATTATGTATCCTTACAGAATTTACCAAGAACAAAAGAATTGTTGAACAAAGATCTACAAATAGAAGTATACATTATGCCAAAATGGGTTGTTGCACTACAAAACGGCCCTTTTTATCTCTCCTTCTTGCTAATAATCTTCTATTTACTGAACAACACTGCATTTATTTCTGGCTTTTCCTCTCCAAAAATCAACTAAAGGTTGATGGTTTTGCACTTAAATGTTCAATGACTGATAATTGGAGTAATCGATTTCGTTTAATCGAATACAACATAACATATGTTCTGGTAAGTCTTCTGCCTTGTTTCCCTGTTTGAGTTACAATACAAGATTACTAAATAATCTAGGCATTATGCGATCAATTGTAAGAAGTCAGATCATTTCTTGAAAAGGTTACCTGAATTGTCAACCCAAAATCCAAGATACATAGCTTCAGTCTATCGGTAAATGTTTCGAGACCTTTTCTTGAAATGTAGCTAAATCTGTGCATGTCCAAATCGATTTCCAAGTATTTCTCCCCCTACAGGATTTGAATTACCAGTTATTGTTTAATGGGAGAAGAAACCTTTTCTAAGAAAAAGTAGGATGAGAGAAGTTTTATTTGTAAAAGATTGTAATTTAATTTAGTGACGGAATTCCTATTAAATTATCATGACTTGTCAATCAAAGGTCAGAAAGAAACTTTAGTGGTTCTCCAAGCTCAACCGAAAAAAAAAATAATCATGCCTTTCCATTAAAAAAAAGACAACTTTTGCAGCCAATTCATACAAAAGTGAAACTTTCCTGCGTGGTTTCAACTTTGAACTTTCAAACACTAAACTTGACACAATAAGAAAAAAGAAAACAAGTGGATAAGAAAGAAAAAGTTTTAAAAGTTGAGGACTAGATTGTCACGTAAGATTCAGAAGATAAGCACCAACAAAAATGAAAAGTCATTATCAAGTATCCATATTTGATCCAAAGGGATAACTACACAAACATCAGAAAAAGAATTCCTTATCTCAATGAATCATTTTAACCGTAAGAAATTTCTTGTAACGTTGGGTTCAATGTAACAACTAAATGAAACAACTCCAATATACCCTTGGTTTCTTTTTTCATCTAAAAACGGATATTCGGGCGGTAAAAAATGTTGGCAGTTCATGTTGCATGCGACACTGCCATGATGTTTGGCAAGTTTAGTAATGAGTCTAATGACTCCAACTAATAAAGAAAAAGTTATCTACGGAACTACTGCCAACTAAGTAAAGAACATCCCTTCTCCACCTTTGTTTTAAACCAATTTTTCTTTTACTGGCTGTAGGAAGTAAAAAGAGTAGAAGTGACATAAAAGGAAAAGATACACTGCGTGGAGGAGAAAGGAGATGGAGGGTATTCATCATACGCGCTAATAGAACTAAAAAAAGTCATAAATTGCAGCACCAACAAAAGCCATGTATTTCAACATAAATCAGAACAATTGCTCACCAAGTAAAACTCGTGTTGAGGTCGTGAGAGGACAGGTTTTTCATTATACGCATTCATAAGCTTCTTCTCAGCTGCACTCAAATGAAGGTCCTCCACATTTGCCACTCGCCCCATAATTTTCAATCTTTCCCTGAATGGTACAATGCTATCCATAGGAAAACCTCTAACCCTTTCGACTTCATCATTAATTAATTTCTGTTAAGGAAAAACATGATTTAATATTACTTTGCCTATATGAGAACGTGAAGGATTAATAGATGAATTTCTCTCTGAAAAGATTAAAATATATCAGTACATAGACAGAAAATACAGAAAACTGCAGGCGGTTTGAGATAACTTACAGTAAAATGTTCCTGGAAGGAGCTTGGAAGTTCTTTCAAATAACTCTCTGATAGCTTAAAGTACATCACCACGCTCATTCCTTCACCATCATTTTCTCCTTGAAAGATTGTAGCAGGATACAATGGTACCTAGAACCAATGAAATACATCCAAAAATATAATCTCATCCCAAGAAGTTCAATAATAGAAACTAGCTTGTAACATATATACAAGATATGGGGAGATAGCTACAGAACGAACATATATAATTCTTAATAATAAGGAATGCATAATGAAAAATAGACACCTGAACGTTTACTACAAGAATAGAAGGGACATCTCCAGCTGGATTTATGGCAGGAAGTTCCACGAAACGGGCAATATGATCAATCTTTCTCTGAGACAAGAAGACATCAGCTCCAATGGGATAATATGCAGCACAATTTTGAGCAAACTCTTTCTTCTTATCTCTATCAAGGAAAAAAATAGTGGATTTAGTTATAAATTTAGATTCATGGTGATTCATGGGTGAGCTAAATACTATTAAACTAAAAATTATAAGATCGTGTGCATAAGCATAATTGAAGGTAACAAAACATACAGAGTTGCAAACGAGAAGAAATGTACACATAGAAGTAAAGATAGATACTGAATGAGAAATGATTGAATCATATGCAAATGCATGACTGAATGTAACAAGTACTTGAATACAATGGAGAAAAGAAAAGAAAAAAGGAAAACATAGAATTCTCGCTTTTGTACATGCTAATGATATCAATAGAATATCATTAAAGTGCCCCTAAAATTGAAGAAAACAAAGGAAAAAGAAAAGGTAAAGACATGAAAAAAAAAACTGAAACATAATGGGCTCACCTAAAATAATTCTTTCCTCGAACTTTAAAAACACTGGGGTCAATTGGTGACCAGCAATTAGGCATTCTCTTCCCTATTGGACAGTGCGGAACTGAAGTGCCAGCTATTACTTTTTGTAAAGGTGCCCTCGGTGAAACTGGCCCAAAAATTAAGACATCTTAAACATGCTTCACCAGTCTCAAATTGAATTGGTAATTGCAATATGCATACAATTAAGCATTTGGGAATGCACAAGGAAAGGTCTATGAATGTGAAGAAATTAATGGAATGGAAACACTCACATATCGTCGGATCACTATGCCCTTCCTTCAATTTAAATGAGAGTTTTGACGAAGCTTTTCTCCTTAGATTTGGATTTGGGACTCCTTGGTTTGTTTGTCTCCTCTTTTCAACTAAGGGTCCAGCAGCAGCCAGATATGGCAAACAAGTATTTGGAAGAATCCCGCAGTTATTCGACTCAGCAGCCTCACCTCCTTTACCATTTTCACCCTCTGTGGAAACTTCATCTACAAAATTGGAGGTCAAATCATTTCTACAATCACTAGATCTCCTAGCTAGAATTGTCGCAGTATTTTCATTATGTTCTTTATTGTTTCGATGCTTTGGAGATGAAACACTTAATCTGGATGCGAACTCAGAGCCATTTAAAGATAATACATCTGCATTTATTTACAATCACATTAGTGATATTCTGACTTATTTGGTAAAGCATGAGAGAGGCCAGGTTAACTCCTCTATGCGCACACATATAAAAAGAAGAAAAACCTGTCCTATCTATAAAGGTTCAGTAATCATCAAACTGATATCAATGAAGAAAATTACATAGACTTACCTTCACGAACACTATAAAACTCGTCATCGAATTCAGAATCAAGGACGGAAGTAGAATCAAACCACGCCGCATCCACACTTCCTCTAGCTAGATGAGATCAAATAACATCAAAAAACAGAAAACGAGATGAATCAATTAACTTTCCCAAAACAGAAATTACTGTTGTTAATCACATTATGTAGCTAATACAGACTACTGAAGAACATGCACCAAATCTGATTGCCAACCATGAGAAGACTCCACGATTAGAAAAGTAAAGGTAAAGACAAAGAAAGTTAGAGAAAAGGGAAAGTGCATGTTAAAACCTGCACATGTAGGAGTAGAATGAGGGCGATTAGGTGCAGAAGTCGAATCAAGCTTCAAAGAAGAAGTTCGGCGCTTAATACTTCTTCTTCTCCGTCTCCGATTCTTCTTTCCCGATGGAACCAGTCTTCCTCGGACGCAACCTTCCGGCTTGGAGCCGCAGAGTCCCATTTTCCGGTGGCCGTCAGGTTGTTGGCCGCCGTATCTGAGGTGAGATCAACAGATCGGAGGGAGAAAGATGAGAAAATCGCAATGCAGGTGGCTGTGAGTTTCGGAGTTTATGCTGTGGATTTGGTAATCGGAAACGGAGCTGAGCGATGTCGACGAATCGCATACGCAATCCACAGCACTACTTTGTTCACAATAATTATTAGTCATTGCGGTTGCATTACTCTTCCTTGGGTCCCACACGGCCTTCTCATCCGACGGTCCATGTTTGTTCAAACGCTAAGAATAATCATCGCCACGTGTCACTCTTTCCTTCCGCGGCTTTGTTTGAACATGTGGGTTTTTAAAACTATTTAATACTCTACTTCTCCTTATAAATATATTTTTTCCAATTATTTTATGTGCCCTAATTTCTTTTTTTAAAAAAATAAAACTATTTTATGTAACCACGGTGGAAAGTTCCAATTTCAAATTTCCAATTCAAAGAAATTTCGGGACATTCAAATCCTAAGTTCTTTTGTATGTTTTCAGATTACGTGATTCAATGTAAATAAAAAAAAATTCATTACATTTAAATTTTAAATTTTAAAATTTAAAATGCGTAATTATATTAAGTAAAGATAAAAGTATTTTTAAATATAATACGTTATAAACTTAATTCATTTTTTAAAAATTAAAAATATGTTTGTGTAATGTATATAAACTAATTGTTTGGATAAAGTTAGAGTTAGTTCCATTGGTTTTAAGAGTTAGACTTTAGTTTCGATAGTTTGTTAAGAACTTTCTTAAATAATCCCTAACAAAGGGACTATTTACGAAGCTTTCATCCAACCATATAAAAATAAAATTCTAACACTGTCCAAGTTTCATTAACTAACTTTGAATCCTTTAGTTATCGAAACAAATGACATTTATTTATAACTAAAAAACTTTATTTATGTATAAAATCGTTTACATAATTATAGACCATGAGATATAGGACAGAATCCCAATAGATAGTTTGTAATTTTTGGTTAGTCATGTTGGATGTAAGTGTATTGTGTGTATACACACATCTATGCTTTTATGCACATCATAGATCTTATTGGGTGTCTGTAAATACTCAGTTACGGTAATATCATTTTTACCACACTCATATACACAAACATGCATGTAATACATTTATGAGTTTGAGGATACGTAGGGGAGATTAGCAATTGTCAATGCAAACTTGTGTTCATATGAGATTGCTAGCATTTGAGTTTGTTATTTTATATTTGAGAATATATTTTTCTTTTATTGAGGTAGTTACTAAAAAATGACATCAGACTAGTCGAGTATTTTTGTCACGAAAAATTCTATTAAAGGACTAGAAATTTGTGTAAAAGTTTGACAAAGTTGTTAAGGATGCACCTAATCATTGCTCTTTACAAAGGAAAATACTTGGGTGCATCCCGGAAGCATCCATCTAGGTACTTTTCCATATCTTTACCAAAAAATATGATTAAAAGCAAATTTTTTAAAAAAGTAACTTTTAATCTTATATTTGTGTGATGGATAGATGAGAAACATGTAGATAGGTGCAGCCTAGGATGCACCTAATCATTGCTCATTTACAAATATAATAATTTTTTATGATCTATCACTGTAATATCTAAATTTATTATAGTCTATCAAAAATAAAAATTAAAATTTTACTATATTTATAAATAAATTGACTCACCCTTAAAAACGCCTCCGTGAAACTACAACCACCTAAATCCAGCTATTTTCGTTGTTGGTGCAATTTCTCTTAAATTTTTCCGAGGGGCTATTGGTCAAACTCCCGAATTTAACTTATTGGGCTGTCGCAAACTTTACGCCGAAGTTATTTGGGCCAAGCCCATTATTTTTATCAAGATATTTTCCCTCTAATTTTATAGAGCTATCTGAAGTTCAGTTCGAAGCTCCGTTAATGGCGGTTTCTTCGTTCCCGGTTCTTTCTTCATTAAGCGCCAGCGCTAACATCTCCGATGTTAGCTCGTTTTCGCTGAATAATCCACTCATCCATATCTGTTCCAAACCGAGCACTCATCCTTCCTCTTCTATCATCATTTGTTCTTACAGTAAGTTCCTGTATTTTGTTGCATCTTTTTATTTCCGTGTAATTGAACTTTCAATTGTGTATTGGTTTCAGAATCTGGCAACGATACGGTGACGGAGCGGAAGAAACAGTTGTTGGAGCAATATGGACTTGATCCTAACGAGTTTTTGTCTGAACCTTCCACTAATGTTGGTTCTCCCTCTCTCTGATGATTGTTATTTATAATTTCTTGTCAATCCGAATGGTTTGGAGATGAGTGACTGACATTTTATTATTTTTTTCTGTTTGAATTTGTGCAATTACCTGTATCGGCTTCGGAATTGAGTGTTTGGATACTTGGTAATGCTTACTTTTCTTCATTGTTATCTTTGATTTGCCTTATAGCGAAGAAGAGAAATGCGAAAAATGGGAAGAGGCAAGAAAATTTCACCCGAGGATCCTAAACCTCAACGGCAGACTCATAAGTTACTTCAGGTACGAGTTGTGTTCTTTTTTCCATTTTGTTTGGTGCTTTGCGTTGTGATAATTCATTACAGTCTACCCTCAGAGATGAGAATAACAATCATTCGCTGCCATAACTGGGTACGATCCACTATATATCTTCCAAAGTAGAGAAGGCATCCTTCAGAGGAGATATATATCGCTCTCTGCTTCAGAGATTACTTCTTCAAAATTTCGAAGTAAAGTGAAAGGGGAGAGAAATGATCGTGTAATTTGATATTTAAGGTCTTTTGGTAATAGAACTTTTCTTACAACGTGGTTGAACAAATGCTTTATTTGGATTGAAGACATTCCCTCTTGAATATGAATTTAACAAATTGAAATCTATAGTATTAGTTTGGTTCTGTAAGTTGATTGAATAATCTCTTTTTGGATTTATTCCGGTCACATCCACACCAAGTTAATCATTTTCAATTGGCCAATTTACCACATTGAAAACCGAAATACTAATTTTAGTTGAGAGAATATTGCGTCTGTTGGTAGAATTTATCATGTCGATGATAACCATGGATCCTCCAATGCCTACACGTGACGTGTACCACAGATATTTGGGAAGTATAGTCAAAAGATTCAATGCTTTTCTTTCAAAAATAACTCAACAAATATGTTGGCTACCTACCTCAGGTGCTTGGAGGAAGTGCTCGGAGAATGAAGCTACTCTCACCAAAGGGGTTGGATGTACGACCAATGATGGAAGTTGTGAAAGGTGCAGCTTTTGATATTTTGCAGGTTGGAGGTGATTTTAAATGTTAGTTTCTTTCACGTTATCAGATCATTCGGCTATGATTCAGAGTTTGTAGATTTCTAGTTCTAGAGCTCATTTGATAGAACATAATATATAGTCGTACTTTTCTTGGGTAGGTTGCTGTTAGCCATCCCGTCACAGAATAAAATGTCTAATATAATTTGGAAATGCAGGCTGCTGGTGGTTGTCCAGCATCTTTAAGGCCTGGTCGTTGGTTAGACTTGTATAGTGGTACCGGATCAGTTGGTATTGAAGCTATGAGCCGTGGATGTTCCGAGGTACCAGTTCATTTGAGAATTTAGTTTGGGATAACATTTTCTGTAGTTTTAGAAACCACCAACTGATTATAGCTTTCTACTAATTATGCTTAGATAAGGATTGGCTTGATATATGGAATTATTAATTTCATGATACTTATTCTGTATCTCTTTTTCTTTTTCTCCTACATATAATGTCTGCTCCTTTAAATTCCAGGTGCATTTTGTTGAGATGGATCCATGGGTTGTTTCTGATGTTCTAAGGCCAAATCTGGAATCTACTGGGTTTTTTGATGACTCAGTCATTCACACAATCCGGGTTGAGAATTTTATAGAACGAGCTGAGCAACTTATTGGTATCCCATCTAAACTTTAGTTTTCTCCTTGTTTCTTGTCTCATCCTAAGACTTGTTGGCACAAGCATGAGCATTGGGTACACTAGGGGTAATATAGTTTGAGATTGTTGTAGTTTTTAAAATATTTGCTGACAATTGTGATTTTGAGACAAATCAATTGAGACCTGAATGTTTTTAGTGTTTGTAAAAAGTCAATTAAAAAACTTGAAAAAAGAAAAAAACATATTATTGTGTTTGATAAATTACCGTAAAATGTTTTGATGTATCTATAATGACCAAGTTAACATATTATGTAAGTATTTTTATATTGATATTTAATATCTAATGTATTATAAGATAAATGTGTAAAAGTTTATATGATTTAAATTAGGAGTAATGTTGTTTAATTTAAGTCATTTGATAAAATTTAAGAAAACAATTTTTATAAAAATTGAAGCAATCAAATTTTGTTGATTCTGGAAGAAATTGATTTGAAAAGAAAAATGATATATGGAAGTGTACGATTGAACTTTTAAAATTTGCTAGAGGAGATAGAGAACCTTTAGGAAAGTAGGTTTCAAAAGATGATATCTATGTGATTTTGTAGATGGAGTAAATTGAGAAGTGATTTTGGAATTAAATTATCAATTTTATCAACTTAGCGTTCGTTTTAGAATACATTCTCAAGTGTTTAATTTAAAAAACAAGTTATTTTGGAAAAAATTGAAGTGTTCGACAACCACTTTAAATAGCTTTTAAAGTGTATTTTAAACAACTTTTATTAAAAGAGTTTAAATAAAAACGGGCTTTTGAAAAACCTTTTTCAATCCAAATGGGTAGTTAGATTGTTAAACTTGCTGTAAGTGAAAATGGTTAATGTTAATGGTCCATGCTTATCTCACCTTGGTAGGAATAAAGAATCGGTAAAATTAAACAAATTCTCATATTTGTTTAAGAATAATAAATGGTAGTGGAACCAATTTCTTATGGTATAGTACTATAATCCAATTGAATATTTAAGCTTCTATAATTTTTTATTTAAAGACTACCAGTTATTGTGTCAAGTGTATTGTCTTGTCTAGGTAATGAAAGACCATTTGATTACATTAGTGTTACCCCACCGTACACACAAGTTGATTATGGGGTACTCATGGGACAACTATCAAAGTCAGTCTTAGTTGGAGAAGATACCTTCATTGTAAGTTGTATTTTTCTTGTTCCTATTTAAATATCCAAATCTTCTTTATATAAAACCTATTTTATTTAGATCAGGAAAAGTGTACGGTTTTATGAAACCATGTGCTTTGGCTTGAATTCCTAGTTAATCCTATATTTTTTATGTATGGTTTACCTTCCTTTCTCTGACTTTGATCTTTGTGATCTAGGTGGTTGAATATCCATTAAGGACTGACATGCTGGAATCTTGTGGATGCCTTACTAAGGTAATTTAATCATGCAGGTATTTTACATTCTTAATGTTGTGAATGAATAAAATCAAATCATTAATTGGACAAAATTGTATTTCACCTGATGGAATTTAATGAGAAGGTATGGGCATGGATCCTGGGAAACTATATCTTTTATAACTGGGGGTCAAGTTAAATGAAGTCTGTAATGTAACCAACACCATGAGTAATTTCTCAACAAGGCACTTGAAAAAACACCATGAGTAATTTCTCAACAAGGCACTTGAAAAAGTTAAATGTAGTCCGATATCTTACTAATTTCTGCAGTTGCTTTCATTGTATTTTTTTTTAATATGTGGACATAGGATCATCATCTAAAGAGAAATATTTAGATTTTTACTCATAATGTCTTTCCCTATTGAGTAACAAGTATAATTGTGCAGATTACTGACCGGAGGTTTGGTCGGACACACTTGGCAATTTATGGACCCAAGTGGGCTGAGAAGAAAAAGAAGGAAAAAAATTAAAATTACTTGATGAAGTTTCTATAACTGCCAAGTGGTATTAGCTGGTGACATTTTTCGGCAACAATTGCTAACAGCCTAACCTTAAGTGGTCGGGAGGGAAGCTTAAAGAGCTGCATGCTTTTTTTCATCAAAAACGTAAAAAAGCTGCAGGCTTGAAAGTGTTGACACCGTTCCATTTTGTTGGTAATCAGGAATTGAAGTATCCAGATGTTGGTACTACTTTTCTGATTCTATTGGCATCTTGTTAGTACAGGTTTCCCAACTATTCCAGGTGAAGGTTGTGTATGTAATCTACAGTTCCCCGTGCATTGTCTAGCTCTAGAATTTATATCCAAGCTTCATGATGGCAAGACTTAAAGATTACAAGGCAGAGAATGTCAATGTACCACCTTTTTCTTTTTTTCTTTCCTGGGGTCTAAATTGATGCGTACTATGTACTTGTACTTGAGCAGTTGCTAAGTAGGTTTTCCCTCAGTGAGTAAAAATATTACAGGTAGAAAATTGAATTGGAACTCAACTATCTTTTATCGACCTCTTTGGTTGATTGCAGCATTAAAGTCCCAGAATCCCTATTTGGAATCTTGCATTTTACGGACTTGTTGATCTCCAAGTTTACCCTAGTCACTCTTCTGCTACTTTATCTATTCCAAACTTCTGTTTTGTTCAACCAATAGGAATCTTATTATATCCTATTTGATTTTGCAAAAGTTCCTATGTTTTCTTTGCCTTTGCATTAGGAAGAAAAATTAGAATCCTACACGTGGGGTGGACATAAAGTCTCCACTAGAGGTCAATAGGCGCAGAACATATCTCTTTGGCTCCTGCAGGTTGCAGTTTAACAAGGAAGCCAAGCGTAGTGAGACAGGCATCATGGAAATTACAGTCTAATAAAGGCAAAGACTTCGAAAGGGTGGTGGATAAATCATGTTGATTTCTCACATATGATATCCATATGGCAGAGGAAAGACATTGGGGGTTTTGATTAAGGATGCTGTTAGGATGGACAAGTCCTTGGCCAACCTGCTTATTTTATGGGCAGAATTCTTAATGTGAAAGTTATGTACTGCCATAACTAAATGAGTTTTAAACATGTGTTTGCCAAATGCTAGTAGAAACAAGAAACACTTTGTAAATTTTTTCCAATTACATTATGGCTGTATCAAAATTTCTTCGTTTTCTGTTTGCCTCATGTTAGTAGGAACACGAAGTAAAATTTTCCAGGTTCCTTTGATGGAGTCGATGCATTGTCAAGCCGTAATCTCATGTCCATGAATGTGGTGAAGAGTACTGACCATGCAAGGACCTAGTTTTCTCACATGATTTTTAACCAGTTTAGAGTAGTCGGAAACCTTGTAATCAGTCATGAGAAGCTGCTTGCCTCGTGAAATTACAAAGTAAATGGTTCTTATGAGAACAAATTTACTGTGGTCCATACCACGTACTAACTTCTTAGTTGAATGGCTTTGTTTTGGTCTGCAGTATTGCTTTGAGCCAGAGACTATTCATCAAGCTTGGTTCACATTATGTACAGTGGGCTTAGGACAACATTGCATCTAAAAAAATTGTATTTTCCCTTTTTTTATTACTCTGATAGTGATGGTTTCCTCGAAATAATTTAATATCTTTATCATTTTTTGGGCGCTGATGAAATACCAGAGACATTCAAAATGGACTGTCTCGATCTCCTTCAGGTTAGTAATCATTTCTCTGATAATTATACAGCATTTGGTCTAATTGGGATTAACACTAAAGCTTCTTCACAAATTTTGGTCTAATAGGTGAAGATTTGGCTATGCCTCGTCTTTTACAAACTTGGTGTTAACTGGTAAGTTCTCGTCAGAGTTTTATGAGATATTGAGGTCCCCCAATTCCCCTTTTGTAGCTATGGGAAAATGCAGAAACTAAGGCAAAGAAAGAGGAGCTGTTGGACACATTATTCTACAATATAAAGTGACACAAATAACTACTTTTCTGTGTTTTTAAATCAGATTCCTTCTCTCTCTTCCCACGCGAACACAAAGTACAGTTTTTACTGATACAGTCTTTAAATACAAACAAAACAGCCTTACAACCCGCCAAGACCTCAGCCAACCCAATTAGCTTTCCATCTCTCTTCTTTCTTCTTTTTTCTTTCTTCTTCTTCTTTCTTAGTCCATAGCTATCCCTCTCTTCCCTTCCATACCCTGAAATGTCTGATTTTAGTCATTTCTGTTTTTCTGTTCTGAATGGATGATGACCTTGTTGGTCCTGTGAGATAAGGAAAAGGGTTTTTGGTCTTTCGGTGTAATGGAGAGTAAGTGTAGTTTTTTGAAGTCTCTGTTTGGAGCTTTTCTCTTTCTTGTTATCATTTGGTTTTCTTTTATTGGAGTGATTGATAATGCTGGCCTAGCATCCAGAAGAGAGACAGACATGCAGTGGAAGCTAATTGGAAGAGAGAAGCATTTCTTTCATTGGCATTCTGATTTTTATTCTGTCAGCAAGAGAAGAGTACCAAATGGACCTGATCCAATCCATAACAGGTACTCAATTCTTGCTTCTTCTAATTTACTATATTTACAGATATGTTTATCTAATTTTTCCTTTTCTCCTCCTCATTGCAAGTATTGTCTTGAACCTTTTTCTAACTGTCTCTTCTTTCTTTTAATCTTTAATCTACTCAAGTTGATTGGTGGGTTTTACGATTTCTCTACAATTCTACAAATTTGTATCATCTTGAGGACAAAACTGTGACCATATAATCTTGTCCTCAGAAAAGGCAAATTAACACGTTCGAAGTTGACTGCCCAAAATTCAATTAGAAGAAAGATAAATGGACTGAGAATTCATTAGTGAATTTATGAACTGTTACTCCATTGCCTTTTATCTCTTCCAATAATACTTAAGTTTCCTCTTTATGTACTACAAATTGTTAAAAGCATGGAACAGAATTCAGCTTCAGATTCAACCATTTGAACATTTCAAAATGGAGTATTGCTCTGCCTCTACACAGTTTGCTTACTTTTCTTTTATTCAGTTTTAGCAATTTGAGTTAGTAAAAAGAGATGCAGGAAACTGTTTCAATTGAGATTTGTTGAAGTTGATGACAGTATCACTTTTTTTTTTTTTCCAAAATAAAAGCGAACAAAAAAGTTCTTTTTTTTTCACTCTTTCTCTTATTTTTATGAGCTATTAAAGGCATTGGGGCAAGATCTTGACCACTTTAGTCCATAAGTTTGAGATTATAGATATAGGTAATTACATTACATTTGTTTCTCTTTGCTACAAGGCCATAATTAACTCTCTCTCTCTCTCTCTATATATATATATATATATGACATTGCCTAATGAATTTTATTGCTCAAAATGTGAATTCAGGAGAGTTGAGAATTCTAAACAACCACCAATTCGAGTCTAAGCAAATGAAGGAGATATATCAGCTGGAGAAGAAGATGAGAAATGAACAGTTTTTTTTTTTTTTTTTTACCCTCTTTTTTTACATGTAAATGTTAATTTTTATGGTGTCCATCAAGGATAGATCCTGCATTGAGAACTTTTGTCCCCTAAAGCACTGACATTGCAACTGTTCTTAGTGGGTTTTTGGGGGTAAAAAGAGATTTTGGATAACTTTCCCAGAAAATTTTCAGTTGTTGCTGCTCATCATTTATTTGATCTCAGATGCCAAGCCTTTGTTTCCTTGGAATTTCAAGATTATATATGGTTTCTTCTCCTTCATGTGTATAGATGCATAACTTGATTTCTCCTTCATGGTTTCTTATTAATCGGTAATTAAAGTTGATGTAATCATATTGTGTTTTTATTGATGTATCGATAGGTCTCAATCGTAGATATGATTAGATGGTTTTTTTATTACGTTTACTTAGGGATTTTGCAAAAATGTGCTTTAATTACGATTGAAGTTGTTTACTATGCTGTCACTGTCTTCTTATCATTACCATTAATGTTTAGGATCAATAGGTATCAAAGTATTTGTAATAATTACAGTAACTTTAACATATTCATAATCTTCTTATTGTAAAAGTAGTGGTAATCGACCAATGAAAAATAATTCAAAAGTACATTAAAAAAGTCCATAGATTTCATGTAACTTTCAAACACAATCAAATTGATCGTCATCAAGTTTGCAATTAAATTACGTTAGTCATTTACAAATTTAACTATGAATCCCACGTTTCGTTATGAATACACATGGTCTAATATCCTTCTTTGGTTTTTTTTTTCTCCCACTTTTCTAAGCGACACATTCTTAAAAAGTAGAAAATAATTGATTCTGGTTATTGGTAATTTTAATTTTTCTATAAAAGAAATTGGCTATAACCACTGCTCCAACTTTTAATTGTTAATCCATTATCTCGTAATTCTAAGTAAATCTTAGCAACTAATTGGAGAAATAAAATAATAGAATACTTTTAATAAAGGATTAAGGGGATAGGGGGCTGCTTTTGATAACATTTTCTTTTTTAGTTATTCTTTCCAAATAATGGTGTGTGTGACCTATTCTATTCATCACATTTATAATTATTTATAAAAAAAGAAAAACTGATTTTTTAAAAATCTACTTTCAAATCTTACTTAGATAAAGTTATTCTAGAAATTATGGTGAAAACAAAAGAGGACCCATTTGAAGAACTTTGTCTAGTAGTCCTATTTAAAAACAGGAAAAAATAAATTTAAAAACTAAATTCACGAAAACAAACACAACGAAGAATGGAAACGACGAAAGTTCTCTCTTTTTAAGCTCAACATAGAGGTGAGTCATTTATGACAAATAGAATGCAATCTCGGACCGGTTAGATAAGAGAATGTTTATGAATATATCAGTGAGAACAACTATTCTGTTTGAAATAAGTTATGTTTTGGAGTTAAACAAAAAACAAAAAACACAAGGGTGTATGTCCAACTATCCATCGTAAGCAGAAGGATATTTAAAATATTTGAAGGTATATATAAAATAGAAGTTATAAAGTAAGTTGATATGAAAATTGAAAAGAAAATAGAATGAGATAGAAAACACGTGGAGAAGCATGAGGAGGAAAAGAAAAGATTGTACTTTTGATAATTGTACTCAAAAGGGCTTGGGAGAGTGTAAAATTCAGACACAGATTCGTGAATAATGATCGTCGTGTCTATCCAATGCATGCAAAATCATTTTTAAATTTAAATTTAAATTTAAATAATCAAATAAAGGTTTTCAAAATGTGAAAAAAAAAAATAAAAAGAAAAATAAAAAGTTCTGACCACTCCCCTCCCACGGGATTCTCTCACTCTCACTTCAACTACACAACATCTATCTTTCGTGTCAGCTTTGGATTGGCTATGTTTGTTCGATACCGTTATTGCTAGTTATTATGTCTCGTAGAGTGCTACTACCTTATTTGAAATATTCTATGTTTGTTCAATCGCTGTGTTTTGAGGTACTTGAATCATTCTTGAGAAGCAGTTCTCGTTCTCAAACTTGGGGTGAGCCTAAAGTTCATCAAATGAAAAGGTTTTTATATGAAAGAGGAAAGATAACGTCGTGGTGAGAGGGAGTTCCACACTTAGGGAAGCCTAAGCAGTGATTATTCACTACTATTTAAATACTTAGAGGGATCAACCTAGATGATCAAATAAGTTAAGTTCTACGTGTGTTACTAGTAATAATTGCTACTACTTTTACAGATAAGTACAACGTTGTAAACATTTAACTTTTTTTATATTAGTGAATGTATCTTTTTCGGACACACTACCTCTAGACGTAAGTGGTATATCACCGAATTGGGTTATCAAACTATGCATGTTCTTTTCTTAGCATGTTGCTTGCATTTTATTTATTGTCTCTATGATTGCCAAGACTATTTGCTTAAAAATGTGATGTCAAAAGTCGAACAAGAAAAAATACAACTGACCTTCATGTGACACCAACAATAAATTTATAATTTAGCTCAGAAAACGTGACCTAGAAAAAAAGAAAGGAAGAATTTGATTGGTGCTTACTACAACGCTTTTGATATATGAATCAGTAAGAGATTTAAGTTTTTTTTTAATACAGTAAGAGATTTTAGTTATAAGAAGAGTTTTAGGGGTTATAATAAAATTATATCTTCTAAAGTCATTTGATTATATTTATAAGCTAAGAAAGTTTGAGTTAAGGTGTTTAGATCAAGGTTTGGATGTAAGATTATGCTCATCCTCAAGCCAAATGACTAAAGGCATGCATTCGGCAAACCCATTCATCAAATAAGGATGCTCAACCTCGATAGGGTTTAGGCTGAATAGGTTATTTTTTGGATAATTCATTGACTATGACTAATTCAATTATCTACTTCATTTACCACTTAATTATCTACATCAACTAATTAAAGTATATGCACGATGGGTCAAATTCTTGTGTACCCAAAAATGTTGGAAATGTGACTAAAGTCTCACAACGGTTAGATAAAGGAATGATCATGAGTATATAATTGAAGACAACTATTTTCATTGGTAGGCCTTTTAGAGTGGTATACCAAAAGTAAAGGCATGAGGATGTATACCTAAAGTGGACAATATCATATTATTGTGGAGATATCTGGAGGGTCTGTTGTCCTAACAAGTGGTATCAAGGCCAGGTTCTTAACTTAACCGTGTTAGTAGGATCTTCAACTGTCGAACAAAGATTTAGGGGAGCCTTGAGGGGAGGATTGTTGAGAATATGACTAAAGTCTCATATCAGTTAGATAAGAGAATGAACATGAATATATAAATAAGGACAATTATCTTTATTGGTATGAGACCTTTTAGAGTGGTTCAAAAAACAAAGTTATTAGTATATATACCCAAAGTGAACAATATCATACCATTGAGCTAAGCTCTTGTTGGCTATAAATCAAACTATTTAAGATTTATAAATTAAAATAAGTTATTTTCAAAAGATTAGGGATAACCATTGGAATTTAACTATTTTTTTTTTGTATATTATAAATCAAGATTAATTCTTAATTGATGATTAATGATTGTTAATAGAAGTGTTTTCACATATAGCAAAATGAACCAAAATAGTTATAATATAGCAAAATATTACCGATTGATGTTGATAGGCACTGATAGACAACTATCATTTATCACTGATAGACAGATATATGTCTATCAGTGTCTATCATTGATAAACTATGAAATTTTGTTATATTTATAAATATTTCAGCAGTTTTATCATTTAAAATAATTTTTCTTTTTAATATTATTTTCAAAATCATGAACTATAGATAATAGTTTCAATAATGTATACAATAAACTTATAACAAATTATTCAATTATATTATTGAGAAATTGTTGTAAATGATAAAATTGTTGAAAATATTTACAAATATAAAAAAAAAAATCATAGTCTCGTTGATAGACATCTACCCCGATGGAGATCTTTTATAAATATTTTTTAAAAAAAATAAAGAAGAATTAATAAAGTGAGAGAAAAAAAATGGGGGTTAGGACCCCATTGGCATGAAATAAAGAAGAAATGAAGAATATTTTCATAGGAAAAATATGTGAAGGAATGGAATCCCCTAAGCAACCCACAGTCCATGAGGAAGAAAACACTTTCTTTTTTCACCAATATTATTTAAAATAAAAACTTTTAATATTATTTTTTGCTAATTTGCTAAGTTGATTTTTCAAAGGAAATTGTAAAAAATGAAAAAGTTGATAAAATATTTACGTTTTATGATAAAATTGGGTGTAATGAACTTTTGTTCGAGTTTTTGGTATGAAGTGTAAATATATTTCTTTTTATTATTATTGAAAAAAACCCATTTCTTAAGTTTTAATATTAGAATTAAAAAAAAAACTAAATTGATAGTATTTAAATTTGTTTGATACCTATTTTTATTTTTGGTTTTCAAAAATTAAGTTTATAAATTCTACCTTCATTTAATAATTTTTTGTTTTATTTTGTTATCTATCTTTTAAGAGTTATTTTCTTATCTACCTTGTATGAGTGTTTTAAAAACCCAAATAAATTTTATATTTGTAAAGTTAGTATAGATGATAATAGCTTGTATTCGAGATGTGAACTATTTTATTATCGATAGGAAATAGTAAACACAGTAACACAGAGAAAAAGAGAAGATGAGTAGTAAATAGTAGACACAATAACAAAAAGAGATTTAATCAAATAATAATATTGTAGTTAACTGAAAGTTTAAAATATTTGGAATCACCAACTATTGATGCCAAATTTTGCCCAAGTAATATGCATCTGACCTTCACTTGCCAACGGTGATAAATTTGTAATTATAGGGAAGAGAGAAGTTGAAAAACAAAGAAAAAGGACATTAATGTTGAAGTCGTTAAAAGAACTAAATAATATAGAAGAAAACAAAAGTTCTTAGATACCTCATATGAAACCATGACGATCTATTTGTAGGAAATTTGATCTTGACCCTACTAAGGTTAAGATATGAATTTCCTAATCCCTAACAAGCGAAGATCAAATCTCATATTACCTTATATTATCAAAGTTTAAACTATCTTATATTATCTTGATCTGACTTTTGTTTTGTGAGGTCCAAATCTACTCCTCAACACCAACTATTATAATTGAAGCCTCAAATATAGAGTGAGCTATTGTAACGTCCCGGGTTTTCAACCTTAACCCAAAGGTCATTACTTAAGTAAAAAAATCATTAAATCCATTTTAAAAGACGAATACAAACAAAACAAATATTTTAATTAAATCCAAGTAAAACAACAAAGGGTTTCCAAACGTTTAATCAAACAAATAATGAAAAAGATAAGAAAAGAACCTAGACGGGATCCCTAAAAT
>JBBPDJ010000026.1:2155781-2193319 GCA_037974625.1 Cucumis cinereus
GATTGACTCTTCAATTTGAACCTTCAAGCAACAAGGAAAAATACCCAATTAATCCAAGGAAAATTCTTAATTAAAATGCCATTGGCATCCTAAAACCCAATTTGAAATCTTCCCAAATCTTACCTACAAACCAACACAGAGCAGTGACAGAACACGGCTCGGCTTGGCTTGGCGGCTCGGCTCGGCTCGGCTCGAGGGAAGCAGATCCGGCTCGAGGAAAGCAGCGGCGCACGTGGGTTGCAAATCCGACGTGTTGTGCGGCGGCGGACGTCTAGACGCTACTCAAACGAGGAGCGTGGCTCGCGGATCTAGGCGGCGGCGGCGGACTGGGCGGATGGAGGTCGGCTGGCGCGGCTGAGACGGCTGGGAAGCAGATCTGGGTTGCGGCGCTAGGGACGACGACGAGGCGTGCTGCGATGGAGTTCGGCGAGAGGGCAACGTCGGCTGGGCGTTGAGAATGGTTGCAAGCGATGGATGGCGCGGCTGCGAGCGGAGTTCGACTGGCTTCACGGTCGCGTGGCTGCAGCTGGGCGTGCGGCTGCGACGGCGGATGGTTGCGAGCAGAGGGGAGTGGCGGCGACGGCTGCAACTAGGGTTTCTCTTTGATGGTGAAGATGAAGAGATGCCAAAAACTCTAATTCCCTCATTAATTAAAAAGGGAGAGAGAATATAATAATAATATAATATATTATTTTATTTCCTTTTTCTTTTCTTCCAAAAAAATAAATCCCCCTTCTCTTCTAATTAATATCTCTCTTTCTTTTCACCAACCACAAACAAACAAACCTCAACAATTAAAATTAAACTCAAACTTTAAACCCAAATTAAACATCTCAAAATTACTATTTTACCAACAATTTAATAAGATAATTAATAAAAAAAATTTACAAATTACCTTAAAAATTTGGAATGTTACAGCTATAATATTCCACTCCACTCATTTGAAGTTGGAGTCTCAAAAACCCTAAAATATTTAGGTAGAAAAGATGAAAAGTAGCAACAAACCCAATATATTAATTTTGTTCCTAAACTTGATTTTTTTAAAGATAAGAACATGAAGGATTAAAGTCCAAACAACTACGAGAGAATCTCATAAACATAATAACTATGAACCACTTACGATAAAGGAGCATACAAAATTGTAGACTCCCAATTCCACCATAGCTTTATGCACAATATAATGTGCCAGAGTAGTATTCCAACTACAACGAGTATGCGACAAAGATATGACCCTCAGTGCACCAGGATGAAGGAGACTTTAGGAGAAATCAACAACAACGTTATTTAGTAGATTGATTATCTTTCACACTAAAATTCAACCAAGATATTCGAGATATGGATTGAAGAAATACTCTTAAGACCATAGTATATCACTATACGAACATGCTGTAAGTGATCTGAAAGCACCCAATCCAGACCACCTGAATTTGTAATTAGGGTTCCAAGCTCCATCAATATTCAACTTCTAAAAAGAGGCTCTAAAAGAACCCTTGCCTTTGCTGTCGACTCCCTCACCACCATGGCTAGACTAAAAAATATGAGTATAAATTGAATTGCTAATAGAACATCAGCCAACTCCCTCTGAAACAGCACCTATTTTGAGATTGGAGTCTCCATTTTCAAATTAAAAGTATAATTCATCCCCACTTTTTTTTTAAAAAAAAATAAATAAATAATAAATAAATAAACTATATTTGAACAATTCCACTTTTGATCACAAAATTTATGGGAATAATAATTTTCTTTTTCTTTGTCCCCAATCACCTTTCAAACAAAGATCCTAAAGGACCCAACCCTCTTAGAATTTTTTTTTTTTTTCTTTTTAATTATACATATTCCTTTTTTAAAAAATTTTTTGTAAAATTATATTGGGATTTAATTTTATTGTAAAGAAACCGACCTTTTCTTTTTTCTTTTTTATTTTTTATTTTTTTGTATTATTGGGGTTTTAAGGTATCTGCCCTACCACTTTTACTTTTCTCTCTCTTTGATTTGCTTTTTTTTCCCCCTTTATTTTGGTATTTTTATTTTTATATTTGAAAAAGAAACATAAGCTTGGTCCAAAGTAACTAATACTAAACAATATTATTTACAAGTAATTAAGCTTTTGAATAATAATAAGTCTGTCCTCCCTTATTTTAAGTCTCTTTTTAGGAGGAAAAAACTTTTGGTCTATTTTACGTTTTACATTATAAATTTTCTAAATTATTTGAAATACGAATTTATGCTTTCAAATATAGCAAAATGAATTAAAATATTTATCAATATAAAAAAAATTCAAAATCTAATGTAAAATCTTGCTATAATTGTAAATATTTTTAACAATTTTGTTATTTGAAATAATTTTTCAAATAAAATATCACTAGTGCTTAGAGATATTGTTTTTTTTTTCTCTCTCGCTCTCGTGTTGTACTATTAGTTGTCATAATGCTTTACCTCATTCTCTTAGTCTTATCTACGAGACGATGGAAGATCATCGATGATCGAACTTCATCGTTAAAAGAGACTTTTTCTGGTGTAGCTTATTAAGATTATCTCTCTATCACTAATTATTTAATTTTGTGTCTTTTTCTCAAAAGGAAAAAAAAAAAAGGGACTAATGTATAAATTAAAGTAAATGAAAACATATTCAAATTTCAAGTTGCAATGGGACAGATTCTCAATTCTTGCAGTTTTCTTTGAATTTATAATTTGCTTTTCTATATGTTTTTTTTTTTGTTGACAAATTCATTGACCCAATTCTATTTTTAATTGCAGATTATTATTATTACTATTTTTTTGGATCTCAATTTTGTTATTTACGTTATCAATTTAGGCTTGTTAGATATTTGTAATTATCCCAAAAATTTAACTCATATTATTGACCTCTGATTTGGATTTTAATTAACTGTAATACCAGGTCAGATTAAGAGGGTTTAATTTAATTTTTTCTTTTTATTATGTAATTTAATTGTAAAACTAGTTTATTACAAGGAAAATTATTCAATAACAAAACTTCCGAGTTTATCAATGTTTATTCAATAGAATCTGAAATTTTATTATATTTTGTAAATATTTTAATTTATTATATTATGTTTAAAAATGTTCTATTATTAAATATTTTGTCTTTTTTCGGGTTTTTAGAATACTTAAAAAATTTAGTCAAATTTCATTATTTTAAAGAAACTATTTTTTCAGACGCTTCTGTACAACAAATTGATTATATTTTATTCACATACAATCCGTGAACTATGAGGGCTTTTTGGTCAATTTCTTTTCTAAACTATTTTTTTTTTTATACAAAGTCCTTAAATTTTAATTCAAATTATCAAATACATTTTAAAATAGAATGTTACTTAAAAAATAAATTAAAAAGAACTAAACTTGCCTGTAAGAGTCTCAAATAAATAGAAACGAACCAAGAATAGTTACCAAATGAAGCCTTAATAACTTAAATTCTCCAAAAGATAAATATAGGAATCGAGAAATTTCAATATTAAAAAATGTAACAATTAAATTTGTCTGATGTTAGACTTTGACCAGCTAGAGGGAAAAAATGGCTGAGTGCACGTAGGTTTGAAAATAACCATGTAACGTGCAAAAGATTTAACAATACTAATCATACAGAACAAATTCAGAATTTGAAGGTTTCAAAGTCAATGCCTAACTCATCAAGACATTTGACAGAATGAGAAGCAGACATTTATGCACAAGCATGCAACTGAATATAAGAACACGGTTTCGAGGAGTTGTCGGTATCGAAACGAGTAGACATTAGCAACCTGGTGAGAAAATGTGCAGATCTTTAGAAGAAAGAACACACCAGTTTTGATCTTTCAATGGCTCCTTAGCATAGTTGATATACATTCTAACAAGTTTTAACCTACATATTTCAATACAAGACAATGAGGGTACCAAATAGAAATGAAATCATGATATTATTATCGACGAGATACCGATATTTCTATGTAACCGACTCTAAGACGTTTAGGTACTCGATGGTTATTGATCACATAGCAAGAAAAATGATGAAGCTTATAGAGCATACATACAAGGCGTCGAACAGTAGGAGCAATGTCGGTATAAGCGTCAGAGCCAAGGCGATTTCATGTACTATAGTTTCAGCAATTTATTCAAAAGCATGGAAACTCTATAGAGGCAGTGTTCCATTGAAAGAAAGGATAATAGATAAATTACTTTAGAATCCAAGAACCTACAATCTAACTTGAGTTTATTGTATCATACAAGCCATACGAAACAAATGTGGAAACAAGTTTTTTCATTTTTTAAGCGAGTTAACACGATTTACATTACGAGCCGTTGAGAACTCACCAGAAGATGTAGAAATCCCAAGTCCTCTATATAATGTTTTTCCATCCACATATATTTCTCTGGAGCTACATGGGATCATTATCTCCCTTGACAAGTAAAAGTGGGAAATCATCATCTGGTTCAGGGAAACTGTAGTCTTTAGCCGTGGTTCTCATTGACTGATAAACTTGATACATAGACCACCTGTCTTTAGGCCGAGAAACGATGCAATTCATTGTAATTTTCAGAAATTGTAAGATCTCTTCATCATTCCCTTTCCCACAGAGATCTTTATCAATAACATCCTTAATTCGACCCGACGTACTTAGCTGATTCACCCAATCCACCAAGTTACCCTTATAGCCTTCCTCTGCTTTGGTGACTTCTAGAGGTTTTTGGCCAGTGATCAACTCCAAAAGCACAACTCCAAATCCATAAACATCCCCTTTCAGAGAAGCAACCATTGTGCTCGGGTATTCGGGAGCAACGTAGCCCAGTTCCCCTAAATCTCCATTAACAAAACTACTGTCATGAGAATCTGAAGCCATCAATCTTGCCAATCCAAAATCCATGATCCTAGCATCATAATCTTCATCCACAAGAATTACACTAGAACATATGTTTTGATGCATAAATGGAGGCTGGCATCCATGGTGAAGCCAAGCAAGACCTCTAGCTGCACCCAGACCAATCCTAAACCTAGTTGGCCAATCCAATATCTCACCATTTCCATGTAACAAAGAAGACAAAGTCCCATTGGACATATACTTATAAACCAAAAGCTTTTCCTCTTCCACAACACAAAACCCCAAAAGGGGTGTCAAATTTGGGTGCCTTATCGATCCTAGCCGATTCATCTCCATTCTAAACAGCTTCTCACCGAGCTTGCAAGTATTGAGCCGCTTAATAGCAAGCACAGAACCATCTGGAAGAACGGCTCTATATGTAGTCCCAGTTCTAGAAGAAACTATAATGTTTTCAGAATTGAAATTGTTAGTAGCAGCCATCAAATCAGCCAATTTAACTTTCACGAGAGGCTTTTGAAACAAAGAAACTTGAACAAGCTTATAAGCTCTCAATCTATCAGCCCAATCCCCACTAATCCCATCTCCATATCCCCTTCTCCTCTTCATATTCATTCTAGAATGATACCACCACCATAGCCCAAAACCTAACAACAGAGAAGCCGCAGCACCAAACACACCAGCAGCTATTATAATCGCAAGATTCTTCTTACTCAACCCACCACAACTAGATCCAACAGGCCCTCCACATAAATCACTATTCCCATCAAAATCCTCCTTCCCAAATTTATCAAAAAATGATGGAATCGTCCCAGTAAGTTGATTGTTGGCAACAGAAAATTTGCTAAGCCTACCCAAACTCGTAAGCTCAACTGGTATTGTACCAGAAAGTTCATTATCAGACAAAATCAACGAATTCAGATAAGAACATCTAGCAAGATCAGCCGGAATAGAACCAGTAAATTGATTGTTAGACAAATCCATACTAACCAAATACGGAAGCCACTCACAAATATGAGATGGGATCTCGCCGGAAAAGCTATTGCCGGACAGATCCAGTTTCTGCAAGCTTACACAGTACTGTAAGTCTTCAGAAATCGAACCAGAGAGCTTCATATCTTTGAGTTCAAGGCTGAGAATACGATTCTCACGGTCATTCCAACAGGAAAGACCAACGAATTTGTTGCAGAGATGACCAACAGATGTGTTTTTGAAATCCCATGAACCGAGTCTTCCAAGAGGATCAACAAGCGCATTCTTAACACCACGAAGACACCTTATATCATCTTCAGGAACTACAGAAAAAGATGGAGAAACAGATAGTAAAAGAAGAAGAAAAACAGAAACCCATTTGAGGAAGAAGGTGAAGAAGATCTTCATGGTGAAAAACAAAACTAAAAAACCCTTATGAAATGATTGATGATTGAGAGCTCTAAAGGCAGAACCAGGGTCTCCTTCTTCCCCCTCCTTCTTCCATCAATGCTTTTCAGTTTTTTTTTTTTTTTTTTTCTAAATCATTTTCCAAACTCCAATAATTTCAAGATTAAAACATCAACCACTTTACCAAAATACCCCTACTCCATTTTTTTCAATATGCATTGGAATACAATAATTAAGGAGGAGTAAAAAGGGAATTTTGAAAAATAAAGAGGGTATTTTTACAAATAATGTAAAAAGAGGTAGAAGTTGAGTTGGAGTTGTCTAAATAAATGAAAAGGTTTTGACTGTCTGAGACAAAAAAGGGGAAGACATCCTGTGAATTCATTGACTATAGTTTACAACTAAAATACCCTATTCTTTCTATTATACAAAATTTACAATTTTTAACAGAAAAAAAAACTAATTTTTTCTTTTAAAAAAATAATTAAATTACAAATTTAGTCCCTCTACTTTGCTTAAATTATATAAAGTTTAAAACTTGTCAAAATTACCTTTTTAGTTTCTAAATTTTTAAAATGTAATTTTTTAGTTTCCACGTTTATAAAAAATAGATTTATTTAATCCCAAGTTTTTAAAATGTATCTTTTTAGTCCTGAATTTTTTAAATAGGTTTAAAATGTATATTGTTAAAATTCAGGGTAAAACTAATATGGTCTTGCATATTCAAATTTACAAGTATACTCTCATAAACTTGAGGACTAAAATGTATATTGTTAAAATTCATGGACCAAATATACATATTATTCAAAATTTAGAGACTAAAAAGATAATTTTTCTCAAAATTTTATATTACCTTGTTAGTCCTTAAATTTTTAAATTTCGAAGTATATCTCTAATAATTAATTAAATCGTACTTGGTTGAATAAGAATAAGAAGTTAAATTAAACATAGGAATTTTGAAATGGACCATATTATTGGACTAAATAATTGATTGAAACATAAATGTGAATTATTTTATGGTTTGAATTTGAATTCATTTCTTAGAATCTTGATGGTTGACTGAACATTTAATTGTTGGGAAAAAGTTAAATATAAAAGTTAAGGGAAAATGTTATTTTACTAAAAGATTATTAATTAATTAAATTAGATTACTTTATGGTATCTAACTTAGCTGTGAGATCTTGTCACTTTATTTCTATTTCAATGGAGGATTATATATCTAAGTTTCAATGTAGAAATTATATGTTTTTACTTTTAAGTATAGGTTAATCTTTGTAAATTGGTTTAGCAGTGATAGATAGTTATTTATAATGTGGTTTAGCAGTGATAGACTTCTATCGTTTTAATTGCAATTCATCCATGACTGTTTGAAAAGTATGTCTCATTTGTTTACTACAAAATATGTAATTAACAATTGTAATTTAATTGAATGGGAGAGGATTAGCAATCCAATTACGTTCAATTATTACGTGGAATTTCCATTATTTACCTTTTTGTTATTTAGTATCGTGTTTTAATTAATTAGAAATAAAAATATAAAAGGAAAATTGTTGTAAATGACAAAACTCCTCAAAATATTTACAAATATAACAAAATTTCACAGTCTATAAGTTATATAGACTAATATTGATCACTGTTAGATGACAGGAGTTTATCAGTGTCTATGAACATCTATAGATGATATTTTGCTATATTTTGTAAATATTTTAGTTCATTTTGCTATATTTGAAAACAACGCAATATAAAAAGGTTATTACGGTAATCATGTTATTTCATTATGTTTCCCTAAACAATATCAGTGAAATTTTTTCTTACGATTGCTCAGTAAATACAATCAAACATATCTCATTCAATTTGTAACTAATGCTCATTACAACTGATACATGAATAATGTAAACCCATTATAATTGTGATAGTTTTGATTACAAATCGATAAACATGACTTTTGTTCAATTTTAGTCTCTATACTCTTAATTATCCCATTTAAGTAAGTATACTTTTTGTTTTAAACTTTTTTTTATTTATTTATTAACGTTTTCACTCTAAATTTATTTTAAAAAATCACATATCGTATTTTCTTAGATAAAAATTATTATCGTTATATAATTAATTTCCATAAAATAGACTAAAGATTTAGAATTGGATGAGGACAAAAATGGTATTTTAACACTAACATGTATATATAATTAAAGAAAAGAAGTGATTAGAGGGGGTTTGACTAAGAGGGATCAATTGAGGAATTTTGACCAATGGGGTTGTGTTTGTTGGGGCCCACACACATTTCCTTTTGTCTTCTTGCCCCTTGTTTTACCCTACTAGAATTTGTTCTCTTTATTTTATTTCCTTTTCCATTAATTATTGACAATAAATACCATCCACACATTTTTATTTTTTATTTTTAAAAATTTTTTAATTTCCAAGTTTATATAAAGTTATAATATTTATCAATAAATCTTTCTATTAAAATATAATGTCAATTGTGTTGACTTAAATGGAGGGTTCTCTTTTATGGGAATTACATAGGATTACGTCAAATTTTATTCCTCTTCAATAATGCTTATTCTCAATTAATTAATTAACTATTATTCAATGTTTATATATTTTTTTAAAAATTATTGTAAATAATAAAATTGATAAAAAACAATATTTACAAAATATCGTAAAATTTTAAATCTTTCTGCTAGTATCTAATGTATAAACATTGATAAAAGTCTATTAGTGACTATATGTATATGTGTTCATTATTGATAGAATCTAAAATTTTATTATATTTTGTAAATATTTTAATTTATTTTATTATATTTAAAAATGATTTGTTATGTAATTAATTTTTTATGTTACTTTATTTGAATGATACTAGGTTAAATTATTTATTATTATTTTTGTTGAAGGGATATTTTTGGTATTCACTATTTTATTACTTTCACCTATAAAAATAGAGTGACAAATTGTTTGATGATGTTTAGCTTGATTTAGCCATAGAGTCGTTCTCTCTTCATACCTTTTGACCCATGATTTGATTATAAGTGATTTCTTATAATTAATTTTCAAAAGCGGTTCTCATATGTGATCAAAAGTGATTTTGAATTAATTGAGGATGAAGATTCGAATTTTCAACTTTTAAAGAGAAAAATTATGTCAATTACTGTCAATATTACGTTAGTTCACAATTAGTTGTTTGATAACTATTTTACATTGATTCTCCAAAAAAACGATTCGATCGAATCAATTTATGATTATGACAGTATTTGTAAAATCGCTTTTGGATTTATACAATCAAATATGCATATAATTAATTGAAACCGCTTAAAAGAAAAATATGGAATCAAACATACAAGGTTTAAAACTAATTTTACAAAATATTATGAATATCATTAAATAGATGTCCATTATGCTTAGTGTCTATTGTCACGTGTCATTCCCTCCACATCCCATCTACATTAACATTGTCATATGTCTTAAAAATACAAACTCGTAGTGGCCATGTAATCCACCTCATGCTTGCCAAATTGCCTATAAATAATGACATTTTGTGGGTTTTGTAAGACATATACATATTGGTTGAAATTTCAAAGAAATTGAAGATAGTGAATTTTTTTTTTGGAGAATTTTCTTAATTTATTATTTATTTTAATATTATATTTTTTCGATATTCATGTTTTCGTTGCACCTCATTTTTACAACACAAAAAGTATTTTAAGAATAAAATTAGAAGGTGCACCAAACTCACACAAAAGAGTTGGTCTACCAAAAAAAATCCATTGTGCTATTTGTTCATATAATTGGTATTACACAACTATAAAGAGAGATCTCTCCAATGCATTAATTTGCTATTTGTCTTCTCCTTTTTGTTTTTGCTAATTATAAAATGTAGCAGCACACGTGTGTTTTAACTATCAATTATTTTTAAGAAGATATATCGTCTTAGTCTCTAAGTTTTTTTTAGTCTAGTTTCTATTTAGTTCTTATGATTCCAAATGTTATACTTTTAGTTATCATGTTTTGAGTTTGATTTCAGTTCAGTCTCTAAATTTCTAAATGTTTCAACTTTACTTTTGAAAGTTGAATTTTGTTTCAATTTGATCTCTGGATTTCAAGATTCTATATTTTGCTAAATACTCATTTTTTTTAATATTAATACCTACTACTTAGTTCAAAAGAATTAAAAGTTATAATTAATTAAGTTTCATTTACTTTTTTTATCAATATTAAAATTAGTTTTAAAATATCAATTCATAATTATTTTAAGTTAATTAATAGACATTAATTAACACCAAATATTGAGTGAGTAATTAGTGAATAATCGAGTTTTAAAAAACGTAAATCTTAAAAATTGAAACATGAGATCAAATTTCAAGAATAACATTTTAGAATCTAAAATAAAAACATAAACAAAATAATTACCAAACGATGTTATAATATTTAAAAGATTAAATTGAAATCAAATTCAAAATTTAAGAAGTAAAAGTATAGCATTTAAAAATATAAACATCAAATAAAAATTAAATCTAAAACTTTTTGGACCAGAAGTGTATTTTTTTTTTTTATTATTCGAAAAAAAAACCCCCAAAGAAACAAAGAGACAGACCAACTTGGTTGTGTTCCACTTGATGACAATAACCAATGTGGAATTCAACAAGAAACCAAAGGCAACTTCACATTTTTGCCTAAGAAATATCCACTTGGATTTATATCAATATGTGCTATTCCTAATTTGTTTCCAAACAAAGAAAATGATAAAAGCTAACCAAAGAGAAAAAGTGTGTAAAAGTAATTACTATAAAGGGAGTAAATAGTTTTACAATTGTCAAATATAAGAAAAATAAAATATACATATATATTGTTACGGGTGATTTTAGGTTAAAGAGTAAAATTGCTAGAACAATGAAATGGATGCGTGCATGACTAGTTAGCTCGATTAACCTTGACAATAGGAACAAGGTTAACTTGACCCAAAACCAAGCTAGCTCGATTACCCTTGACCCAGCCCCAAGTTGACTTCACTGGATCGTGCACTTCATTTTTTATGTCATGACAGAAAGATAAGAGTCTGGAAGCTACGGAGAAACCTTAAGGAGAGAAGGTTTAGGTCATCCAACCTTGTAAATAAGCTAACAAAAAGAGGTAAGTTGACTCTTTACTTCCAACAAATCTTCAAACTTCTTGACTTATTGGAGTGTGTGTGACACATACCACGTCAACATGCAGTTCTTACAATTTGGAAGGCGATCTTCCTCCCAAAATACAAATTTACTCATTGCTGCCACATTGAGGTCAAATCACTTTACCTATCTAAATCTTGAAATCAACAAATATAAATACAATACTATTCACTAGGTTTTTCAAGTTATTCGTATGAAACTATATTCTCATTTAATACATTTTCTAAATGTTTTTGTTGGGTGTAGTAACAATAATACGCTAGTTTGATTCCTACGTTTTAAGGACATTGGCTTTTTGTTCCCAAAGTTTATATATATATATATATATATATATATATATATATATATATTCTATTTTACTCCTTTTTTTAGTACAACAATTTTTATATATATAGATGAAAGTTTGTGTCAATTATCGTTTTATTTTACTTTATCACAAATAAAAAAAAATTTGGTATTAAAAATGACTCTGAATTATTCATTTTTTTTTCATTATAGCCAAAATAATTTTATGGTTTTAAAAAATAATTAGCATACTTTTTTTTTACTTATTCCGTTATTCTAATCCAAGATTATTTTGGACATGTTCGGTAACTATTTAGTTTTTTCTAAAAAGAAATTAAATGTATATATACTTCTTTCTCTCTCTTAGCAAAAGGTTTCAAAAATTCAAACTCAGTTTTATAAAAGAATAAAAAAAAATTGTTTTTCAAAACTTATTTTTGTTTTGAAAAATTTAGGTTTATTTTATGCATCAATTGTACTTGTTTTATCTTTTTAGTTTATTTTAACACCAATATGTAGTTTTCTTTTACTCAATGTTTTTTCTGATTTACTTCAAGATTCCAATTTGAAAAACAAAATAGTAGGAGGGGACAGTCGAGGAGGAGGTGATGCGAAAGATTTGATCATTTGAGTTTTGGAGAAAGAAAAAGAACAAAGTTAGTTTTGGGTTTATTTGATAAATGCGTTGATTATGTTTTTGTGCTGCCATAAAGATTTATATAATAAATTAGCCAGATTTTTTAGTTATTTATCACTTTAAGTCATATGATGAATCTAGAGCTTAATCATCTAAATATAAAAGATGCATCATCATTCCGTTAAAGAGTTAACAGAATCCTAACGACATGGACCAAAGTAAATTTTTTTAAAAGTTTGAAGAACAAAACAAACGTTTCTAAAAGTTCAGGAACCAAATAAGAATAAAATACAAAGTTTAGGGACTTAAATATGATTTAAATCGAATGTTATTCCGAAAAAGAGGGTCCTTAGCTAAAAGTTGTTCTTGGAGTTTAGAATGCTTATTTGAAGTGGGACCCATTTTCAAATTACCTTCTTTTTTTTTTTTACTTTATTTTTTAAAAAATATATATAATATCACCCTTTTTTATAATCATTTATCTTATCATATTATACATTTTCTTTTCATATTTTCATATGTATACAAGTCTAGATTAATAATATTTCGACGATAAATTTGTTATCTTTCATCATTTTTTATGGAATATAATAAAAATATCATTTTATCCTTTATATCAATATAAATTCATGATGAACAAACATAAAATACATTAATAATGAAAAAAATATAATCTTAAATTAGATCAACACAATATTCAATTGTTTATGAGCTACAATTTGAAAGACGCGTTAAAAACAATTTACATGGACGCATTTATATATATATATATATATATATATATATATATATTAATTCTAAATTTTTAATTTCTATGGGGCTTATGCAGTTGTGCTAGAAGGGTGGGGGAAAAGGTGCTTAATAATGAATTAGTTGACCCATTAATTCTAAATTTTTATCATTATTACACGCTTAATATCATCACTAATGTTACAAATTTTCAATTAAAATATTTATGAGTCTCATAGTCTTACCTTTTTCGTGATTATCTAATATCTACCCTAAATTTTAATTAATTCTTTGAGTAAATTAAAGGAACAATTAGTTGATTGCAAAAAAATTTGTAGATATAACAAAATTTAGGTTTAGCATAGCTTACCTCATTGATAAAACTGTCTTCCAGTCCTTTCTACTTCTAGACTCAGGTTTCAGTCTCATTCCTTATTATTTTTAACTGGATTATAAAGCTCTCTGTTAACAAAAATTCTAGATTCGCCACTAATCACAAATAAATTTTGCTATATTGTTTACAACGTTGTAATCTATTTAATTATAATTGTTATTGATTATTTTTTTTAATACGATTAATAGTTTTTTAGGAGGGATCTATGGATCATAAAGTTATTTCATATTTAACCTAGAAAGACTCTCTATTTTAAAAAAGGACCACCACTCATTAAGTTCTTTCCTATGAATTTACGTGGATTCTCCTCTTATTTTTTAGTGGTTATAGAAAAAGTCTCTACAAACAAATTTGGTAAGATTTTTTTAACCTTTTACTACGATTTTATTATATTTTAAAAAATATTTGAATAGTCACCTTTAATTTTTTTTTATTTTCTATCTCAAAATTTTGATTCAATTTTGCCAACTAAGTAATGATTTCATTAGACATTAATTCACATGGAGCTATTTTTAAATATAATAAAATAGACTAAAATATTTACAAAATACAGCAAAATTTTAGATTCTATCATTTATAATAATTTTTTTTAAATTTAATTAATGTAAATAAAAAGCATATTGAATTTGAACATTTTTTTAATTTATTAATAAAAATGTCATCTTTCAAAAACTTTCCTTTGCTTAAAAATTATATCATGGAGACAATAGTTCAACTGACGTACAACTATATAAGATTAAGATTTGTGTGGATGACTCTGAGTTGTGTGATTTAGATATTCACGTCTTTTCTTATACTAAAAAAATTAACAATAATTCAAATCAGTTTAGAGTCCAACACGCAACTTTGTACACGTAACTCAAATATTATTTTTATTAAAAAGAAATTATGTTTGTTTTCTTTAAATTTATATATGATAGCTTTTAGCTATCTCAGTGAGATACAAATTATTATGAAATATATAGGCTACATATATTATTATGTTCTTTCTTTTGTGTAATTTAATTTCATTTGTTCATATAATAAGAAATATTGTTTTTTTGGAATTGGTTGAAAGATGCAAATAGAGACACACCTTAGGCAATTTTCATTGAATGAACGCCTACAAGAACTATTTAGAACATTTCTCAAATTTAACTAAGAAATGTTATAGGGTACACCTATGGCTCGAGAACGGGCACCCCATTGTGGCTCGAAAGATTTTCAAGAGGCCCAACACGCCTCAATTCCTAAAGATGAAAAAGAAACTTCTTGACAAGGAGTCGAGTACCCAAAAAGAAAACAAGATATACATATACATTTCACACTTCAAAATAGGGGTGCTGCGACAACCCATTATGCAATCAGGATATGCAAACTACTTTAAATTAAGTTTATCACCATTTAATTTTTTCACTTACCTAGGGAGGGATAGGTTTAACTTTTCAAGCGTTTAACTCAAAAAAAAAATCATTTTAAAGTAGTTTTTGAAAAAATTTCAAAGTTTATTTTTAAAAAAATTTGTATTAATTTTTTTATAATAAAAAATATTCTTTTTTGGAAAATATTTCATTTCTCTAGTTGTTGTTTGGTTGTACTTGTGAAAATATGGGTGGTGTAGGTCTATTTGGGCTTGGACCTTTTAAGCCATGACCTAGGTCTAAGTCAAAAATATTTAGGAAACCTTTTATAAAGTAGTTAGGTTTTAGGACAAATATATATATATATATATGATAGTATGTATATTTTAATAGTTTTTAGGTTATAATAACGAGTGTTTGAGGTATAAATTATTTGAGTTCTAGAAGATTATGCACCAAAATATGATGATTATCAAAATCTAGAAGACAATGATTTTTTGAGTTCACCGATAAAACATCAATTTACGAGCTTTTAATTGAAAATTAAAAATATATGTGATTATCTTATTTGACAGTTTAGTCATTTAAATATAGAAACCACTTCACTATTCGTTAAAGAGTTAACTGAATCTTCACAGCAAAGACCAAAATATATAATTTTTAAAAGTTTAATAACTAAAGCAGATATTTTTAAAAGTTTAAAAACTAAAATAAAATAAAATACAAAGTTTACGAACTAAAAATAGAAGAAGAAGAAAAAAAAAAAAAAAGGGAGAAACTACTCGCATTTTGAACATGATGATGTTAAAATGGGCCTACATTTAATAAACGACCTTGTGTTTCAAAATTTGAAATTGGAAAAGTAGAGCGTTAAGAAACCGCGCTCTAAAAAATAAAATAAATATAAATAAATAAATAAAATGCCGAAAGTACATTTCAGATTTAATTTATTTAACACATTATTTTCCACATGGGTCCCACCCACAAATTTCCTTCTTTCTTGCGCGCCTTTGAAAACAAGGATCTGAATCGCTGACGTGGAAGGTTCCCCCCAAACGCTGTCGTTTCCCATAACGTCGTCGTTTTCGGTTTCTCCTCCTTAATCCTAACAGAAACCGCTCCCCCGCCGAAATGCTCCCCAAACTACCATAGGAATCCCCCCACCTGCATCTAAGCAAATTCAAACCTCCAAGCCATTGCAATTTCATGGAAAATGAGAACAGATTCGATTTCGTAGCTGATGTTTTGAGTTGAGTTGAGTTTGAGTTGATCTATCAGTTTTTCTTCTGTTTAATCTGAGCTCGAGTTTTTATTTATTCAGCCATGGATGACGAACACCAGGTACTATTCATTCACTTCCGCATTTTTTGTTTCTTCAATCGGATTGCCTTCTTTCAACGTATCTTTTCTTTGTTTTTGGAGTTTTGGAAGTATCGGTATCTTCTTTGTTTTTGTACTGGAAAACATTGCTTTTGTTTGGTTATTTGATTCTCTTTGACTTTTTTCAGAAAATGATGGCTCTCAAAACGGCTTATGCTGATATAATCTTGAACACGGTGAAGGAGGCTGCAGCTCGTGTAATGGTATCCGAGCGTAAAGTGCTTTGTCTCCAGCAGGATCTTTGTTCTGTCAAGGATGAGGCGCTCAGGATGCTCCTTCGCTTGAAGAACATGATCGATTCTAAGGTAAATTTTGCTCTAATACTATCTTAACTTTCGTCTTTTCTACTTTTTGATTCGTTCTCAAAATTTATTGATTGATTCAGGTTGCGTATATTGCTGCGTATTTGTGATGTTTATCATCGTGTGTGTTTCTGATGGTTTGATAACCAGCTCTGCTTTTCTACATTGTAATAGTTCTGCAAAATTTTACCATAGAATGACATGTTCTTCGTTTCCATTTCTTGTACGTATTAAACAATGGTTATTTGGCTGCTTTGATTGTGTATAAGGCAATGTTATAAATATATATATAAGTTCCCAACTGAATGTATAAAGGGGAATACCTTTATTAGCCAGCAACATACTCGAATCCAAATAGTAATACTGTATGATAATCTCAAAGGACTTTGAACTACGGACAAAAGTATTAGCTAGATTTTAATTTCTCATTATTGCCTTCGGCAATTCAATTGATGTTTTTGTTGCATATATCTCTAATTTATTGAACGCTATATTGGGATCTTTATTTATGGTGTGATTTTTCATCATATCCTAGATTGGCTAGACATTTTTTCCCATTTATGATGACCTCTGTGTTTAAGTGTTTCATGTGAGTTCGTTTGAGGTTTTATGGGGACATTTGAGTTTTATCTAGCCCCTGGAAGACTAGAACCATCAGTGGATATGAGTACTTGAAGTTAATGGCATCTGAAACAGAACGTAATTGGATACTTTTTGGATTATCCTTTTCGTAATTAAATTTCCCAGCTTTGGGATTACTGTACCTAACTACATTCAGCAAAGAGGAAACCCTTTGTTGAAGGTGATCTGAAATTTCTTGATTGCTTGATTATAGTTTCTTGCAAATGGTTGGAGTTTTAACTTCTCAATATGATTTAAGGCTCTTTCCCGAATGTAAATGTGGTTGCTAAAGTAACCAATTTTTGGTTGATAGTCTGAGACATTCCGTCACTGAGATATGACTTTAATAATTTGCATTAGTTTACTTGAAAAGTTAAACTAATTTCATCGAAGTGTAGTTATCATTTGTTTTATTATGCCAAATTCTGTATTAAATGTTGCTTAACAAGATGTTAAAACAAGTCAGGATTCATAAAGATAATAAAACATTCAGTGGAGTTTGATGTTAGTTGACAAATGGAATTTGATCTTTCGTCAAGCAAAGAAATTTGTGAAACTGAGTCTTATATTTTATTTTTAAAAAAATTGTTTTTGATAAGAAACGTACTGTGTATCTCAAACGAAAGGAATAAAAATAAAATAATAATAATGATAATAAGAAAACCTGGGAGCTGGGAGTAGATAGAATTTCCTCCCACCCAAAAGAAAGTTACATAGTCAAAGTCTTCCATTCATGACGAGGCTGCTACTACAAAAACAGTTCTTGCTGTTTGAACACTGCTCCTAAAGGAATCCACTGAGGTCATTCTTACATAATACACTTGGATTAGTTTGTTAAAGTTGTTTAGTATCAAAGCCCCTTCGTATTGGTTACCTTTCTGTTATACATAGGTTTATTCTGTCCTACAGATGCTCAATGAGGTATGTAAGAGTTTTGTGATTCTCTCTTTTCAAATAGGATAAAGTAGCTCTCACCACACAGTTTTATAAAATTTTAGCTTTGCCTTTAAACACCTTTCCTCCTACACTCGACAGAAGCCAGAGATCCACCTTTTTTGGAATATGGCTACACCGAAGGAGCACCAACCTTTTGAACAAAAAAAGGGCAAGGGAGAAAAATCTGACCGAGTGTCTCAGCCTCCTTAAGACAAAAGCAGCAGACAGAAGGAGATGAATCCCAACTCAGGACTACCATTGTAACTTTTCAGCGGTGTGAAGATTTCTATAAAGAAGGGACCAAATGAAAATTTCACTCTCTTTGAGACTTTCAAACTTCCATAAATAACCTACCAATGCATACCTCTCTTGGTTTATTATTGTAGTGGCCATTTCCAATCACTGAATTTATTACAGTTGGAACTTGGAATATGGGCGGAAATAGCATCATTACTGTAGTAGCCATTTCTAACTGTTTTTTCTTATTTCGTCCACATGGACATACCGTTCTCCTTTGCAGATGCATGAAGCAGAAATAACGTCATTATGCCAGAGGAAAAAAGTTGAAGAGCTTGAAGCAAAACTTCACAAGGCAGAGGATGTGATAACAGATCTTAGAATGCAGTTGAAAGAGGCAAAAAACCAGTTGAAGAAGGAGAAGAAAGACAAAATGCAGCCTTTGGAAGGGAAGATTATGAATAAAATTACTTTCTCCAGTCTGTCTACCCTTGAGCCGGATTTTTCCCGTCCTTCCTCACCAGAATTGCAAGAAGTGTCTTCTAATTTAAATAACACGAAGATGGAACATATTGCTCATGCAATGTACAATAGTGTGCCAAAGTCTATCGATCACTCATCTGCTTCTCAAGTGGACATCGTCCATTCTCATGATTCTGACTCTACCTCCACGGTAGTGAGGATCAAGGAGCATAGGTTATCTGGTAAGAGATGCCCTCAGAGAATTCGTTCACTAGAAAGGAATTTCCTGGATTATGGTTTACCTCTAGGTATTGATGTAAAAGATAGCCAAGTCCTTGAGAGGAAGGAACCTTTAGTAAAAAGAAGGAACAAGGAGGAAAGAGGCCTCTCTACCAGAACTGGAAAGACCGATATACGAAAGAATGTTCATGGTGCTGTATTAAACAGATCCGTAAAGCTCCATACATTAAGAAAGACGTCTCGGTTTGGTAACTGTAAAACAGGCACTTGCAGGTTGCATGCTAGTCAACTCACGAAACCTCATCATCCATCATGCATCATTTCCATTTGCAAGCCACATTTGAAAAATGGTGACGTGAGATCTGATAAAAGTAAATATCGACCACCTCTAATGGTTGATAGTGGGAATGTGACACTAAATTCTCGTTCGCCGGAGGAGCATAAAATTGACAGTTACAAAGATGTAAGTGGGAATTCTAATGAAGGGCAACCAAAAGGAAACATGAAAAGAGGGAATTTAAATGGTCACTCTCCTGATCAGCCTACCAATCCTTGTGATAAGTCTTTTGTCCTTTCTCCATGCAGTACTTCTATTACTCTAGTTAATGATAATAGGAAATCTGGTGAAGATCATTCCAACATAACTAAGCATCAGAGGAAGATGAAGAAATTAACCTGCTTGGATCCAGGACTCACATCAACAGGAAGTTATATTGATTCTTCATCAGTGCTCCCTAGTGTTACTGCCAGTGTTAAGGTCAATAAATCCAAAGTCCTCGAGAATGCACCAAACAGTAAGAAAGATTTGACTGCATTGACAGTGAAACAGGAAAGTGATGGAATTAGGAATTTGATTTTTCCAAGTTCTAAGTCGAACTCTGAAATGAATCCTGATACAAAATGCGAGCAAATATGTGAAGTTACAAATTATTCTCCTTGGCAAGTAGACAAGAAAATGTTTCTTAGATGCACAAGAGAAAGCAAACGCAAGAGGGAAGCCAGAGACATTTCTGAAGAAAATATTTCTCCTGCGAAGACCAATGCGAAAAGGAGGTTGCGTGAGAAACTAAAGTTTCAGCCTGAGTTTGAGAGGTCTACCTTGATCGGAGAATCGACGAGGGAGAGTCGACAGCTGTCTCAAGTTGCTCGTCAGGTTTGTTACATATTCTCTTTTTTCAATTTTGAACGTGGAAAAACTGATATAAAATGTTATCTAGAATGGGGAACAAAACCCGTAGTTGCTTTAGCCTACAATATTTGGAGGTTTTACATGGTGAAAACTCCTTTGAATGATCTTTTCGGAACCAAGGCCTGACTTCTTAATCGAGTTCAATTTTTCTTCTTGCATTAGCCGAAATCAGGAATTTGGCTAAGCAATGTTAATCATTGTGTCGCTCACAAAATTCAACCAGGAAAAGGAAAAGTACTCACTTGACTTCTAACTGTTTCTAAGACGCAGTTGGTTCACAGGGTTCGGAAGTCTGAGTTTCTATGATTTATTTTAGATTGCGCAAAGATCGAGTTTTAGAAGTTTATTTGTTTAGCTTATATGTTTGTATTTTTAAAGGCAGCATATAGCTTGAGGAACAGGTTATAAAAACTTGTGTACCAATTCAAGACGGGCAGTGGGACTAACTAACAAAGTAGGAGTCTGGAATAGAAAAATTTACTGACCAAATATAAAACTGAGTACACAAGCTAAACCAATGGATCCCACACCCTTACTCAAAACATCCCTCGAAAGACGCACCTTCTGGAGCACCAACTGGAAATTGATAAAGGAAATTATTATAGCTCACTCCAGAGACACTAACTATAATAACGATGTGTACAAATACTATTTCAAAACGCCCCGAGAAAATCTCAATGTGAAGATTTGAAGCAGCTTGTACAGAAGAATTTCCTTTTTCATTATAATTTTAGTAGCACTCTACTATTGATTATGTTGCTTGCAATTTCCATGATCTTTCTCTGTCCTTACATTCTCATCATTTGGTTGGGTTAAAATCTTAAGTGCTTTGTTTCAAATTGCTAACTTTTTTCCTTTTTTTTTTCTCCGGCAGCTCGTATCTTTGTCTAGAAAAAGATGGGAGTAATAATGGTGATTTCTTTTCATCCTTCAACGCCATCAGAACCTGGATATGATTGGGAATCAAGCACGTCAGCCCTCCTGTGAGTTGTTCTTCAGAATTTTCTTTTCCAAAAAATTCACTGATTGGTGTTTAGATTCATTTAATGAGAGAGAGAGAAAGAAAGATAGATGAATAGATTATTGTGTGCAGTTTTTTACATGTCTTCTTCACATAGTTTATGGCTATATAATATTTAGTTTAATTTATAGAAAACATGAATCAATAACAAAAAAAGATATGAGGGTATTAATTATTATCTTCAATGTGCTGATTATGTAAAATGAAACAAGTAGGGTCCATTTTGTGATGATATATGTAACACAACATGTCTTGAAGCAAGCATACCTTTGAATTTATATTTCTACCTTTTTTTTTCTTTTTCTTTTTTTTTTTAATTGATGTTTCTTCATCATTGGCATTGACATTACATTGCTTCTCTGACTGATGAAAGTTGAGACTTTTTAGTGCTAAAAGGAAAGAAATGGGATCTTTTGCAGGTGATTATCACTTTCTTAGACATATTGGATTCTCTGTTTTGTTTTTTTTCCCTCCCAATATTTTATTTCCTTCTTCTAATTACAATCTTTTGTGGAAATGAGATTTTCTTTAAGCAAGAGATGCAAATTGTTCAGACTTCGTTTGATGATCATATGGTTTTTTCGGTTAATGGAAGTAAAGTTTATCAACCAAACTTTATACCGTAAGTTTATACTATTTGTTATGCATTTTCTACAAATGTTCTAAAAAAATCTAAGCCTTGTTTCAAACTAAAAGAATTAGTTTAAAAAACTTGTTTTTTTGCTTTTTAAATTTAAATAAGAATTCAAATGTTTATTAGACCAAAGAAAACGATAATCAACAAATTGGGAAGAAACAAAGATAAATTTAAAAAACAAAATACTAGAAATGAAATCGTAATCAAACCAAGTCCTAATTTATAGATGTAGTTAAATCTATCAATACACATTAGTTTATGGTTTTTAGAACTATGTTTAAATTCTTGTAATGCCATTTTCATTCGTATAGAGTCTTTCATGATAAAAGGTAACCTAAAAATGAAAGAATCGGTTAGACATTAGGCATAATGAGAAAAGACTCACGTTCGTTACTATGATAATGTTTTCTAAGAATGCCAAAGCTTCAAGTTACCCTATTATTGATTATCTCATTGACATTTCTCAAACAAAGCTTGAAAAAGCTAAAGTGAACCTTTTCAAGATACAATGAAACATTTTTATTTTTTTAAAATGTAGAAAACATAATTGAATGCTTTAGATTCTAAGACTGATATTTTACATTTTGCACTAAAACTAAACTGGTCAATTCCTTGTGACGTAAGGATGACAACTAATAAAATAACCCCACTTTTTAGAAATGAAATAAATTACTCATTGCTAATACAATTACATAGAAAATAGTAATCTAAAATCCTATTGACTTTTTTTTTTTTTTTTTAATTTGTTGGCGTTGGGTCAATTTATACGAATTTTGACTAATTTTACGGGATAAATCCTCATACTCTATCACATTTGGAAGTAAAAAAAAACTTGTAAAAAATTAATTTTTTTGTAGGTGCGATGATAGATTGAACACATGATTAGCTAGTTATTGAATCCTATTTAAATTCTTAAACTTTGTATTCATTTTATTTTAATATATTTTATTAAAGAATTGGATAAGATTCATTCTAAAATTTATCATAAGTACAATACTAAAATTGGACGATGAAGTCTTGAAAATGATATTTTAATCCAACAAATTTACCGCACCAACCTATAAACTATGCAACAAGCTAAAGCTTAATATGAATTGTTGAAACAATCTAAGGCTAACTAGTTAAAGTGTATCTTCTCATCAACTAGTTGGAGGCTCAAATCCTCCATCACCACATGCTGAACCCAAACAAAGAAGGGGTAAGCTTCACACAACCACCCAATAACTCTTAGGAAGGATTTGAGGTGTTGAGTGAGTAATTATAGTTTGGTAAGTATAATCTGTGTATTATTTTAATTTGGATTACAATAGTTTGTGTATTATTATTTTAGTTTAGATAGAAAATAGTAAACACCGTAACAAGAGGGGAGAGAGAAAATGAGTAATAAATAGTAAGCATTTTAACATAAAAAAATGATTTGGAATAATAATATTGTAGTTTATAATAGTTGGAAACACTAATTATTATAGTCATTGTCTCAAACCAAAAGATGTAATACTTTGAACAACTTTGTACCTCAACTCTAGAAACAAACATTTAAAACTACGAGCCATTTTGTATTGACTTTTAAAGTATTTATAAATACGTATTTTTGTACTTTAAACATTTATTCAAACGTTTAGAAAGTTAATCCAAATGCGTTTTAGAAAATGTAATACAAACTAAAGAAGTCTCTCCAATTCCCAACAAAGCTAAGAAAAAGTAGCAAAAAGAATTAGGGCACGCCAGGTCCCAACAATGAAACATTTGAACAAATCTTACCACCACCTTCGCAACTTAAAATCCTCTTCCTAACTTGAATCAAAGCAATCATAAACAAACCAAAAAAAAGTTTTTTTTTTTTTTTTTTAAAAAAAGAAAAGGTAATGGCAATGGCAGTGAAAATTTGCAGGCTTTAACATCTCTGTCTTCTTGTCTTCCCCAGCAACTGCATCTTTGTCCCCTTTGATATCATTAAAGCCTGCTTCCATTGTTGGCCCCACTCTCACAACCCAACAAAAAACAATAATCAATTCCTTTATATAAAAACCCACCAAAATTTTGAGAGTTTAACTTGAAGCAAACCCAGTTAAAAAAAGTTCTGTGAGTAATTTCATCAAACATGTGGAGGGCAGAAGAAATTAACAGAGAATCAAAGCAAGGAGGAGAGTTTGAGGAGATAGATTCTATAAGAAATGGTTTGTTATCAGCTGGAACAGCATTGTTAATGGCAACTTGCTTGAAGAAAGCTGTTGTTATGTTCTTGGTTGAGCAATGGCGGATCTGGGTTTTCCTTGTCTTAAACCTTATTCTTGTTGCAATTTTCTTCACTTCAAATCCTGTAAATTACTGTGAAACCCAAAAACAAGAGACAAGTGGTAAAATAAAGCAGAAGAAGATTGAAAACAGAGAGTTCAAGGAGGCTAAAAAAGAAGAAGATGATGAAATTGAAGAAGAAGATGAAATTGCAGAAGAAGAAGAAGAAGAAGAAGAAGAAGAAGAAGAAGAAATTGGGTTATCAAAAGAGGAATTGAATGAGAGAGTTGAAGCTTTCATTGTAATGTTCAAGAAGCAATTGATTTCAGATGCAAGAAAAGGGGGAAACAGATTCAGCTATAATCATAATAATAAGATGAAGAAGAAGAATATTCAATAGCCAAACCCAATAATCTGTTTGACCCAACATTTTGGGAAGAAGATACGAGGATGTTCTTCTGTTTGTTTGTTTGGTGATTTTCAAGAGCTTCAAAAATGTAATCTTGAACCACAACTTTTGGAATATACCATCATTTTTGTATAATTCAAACATTTTAACTTTCAATCTGCTCTCTATCATCTTTTATATATAACACTTCACCCATTGCTCCAGATGCATTTAAATACTTTTTATATATATAATTACAATGATTATACACGACAATAATGGATTAAAGATCTTTTTCATCTCAATTTTTATAGAAAGTTTCATTCTTCCAATTTCAATCGCACATTCTAGGAAAGGTGTAAGGTGTTTAGACAGACACATATATTAGCTTATTTGTAGATAGACGGTGATGTTTTGTTATATTTAAAAATAATGGTAAATATTTTATTTGTGTCTATTACGGTCTAAGTTATGTTGGATTTGGAGATTCAATCCCGTTTACTTCAAATGAATGAGAATACTTTTTTTTTTTCATAGCAAGTGGTTAATAAAATGTAGAAATAAATCAATTGATTAGAGACTAAAATCTCATTAGACTCTTCAAAACTCTCATCAATCTCATTCTTAATCCTTATTTCATTTACCGTCGTTCGATCTCTATAAATTTGTCACGAATTAAACCTTACTCTTATTGACTTTTTCATCAATTACTTGATAACAACACTCTTATATTCTCTCTCTTATCCTAAGACCTACAACTACCACTTTTTTTTTTTTTTTTTAATATTTGTTATGTAATTTCTTTTAGTTTATTTACGGGGCTAATAAATTCTTTTAAGGAGTATCCTACTAATGAAAACTAAAATTTTGTATTATTATTTAGTAAATCAGATTGTCAACACAAACACAGCTCAATAACATAAACTTTTAACATCAATTTTAAAATTTGAAGTTCGATCTCATATCTTATATATTTTTGTAAAGAAAAATAACGAACGATGACATTAATAATGCAAATTATCTAAGAACTAAGATTCTAATTATCAAAGTCTGCCCAAAATGAGTATATAACTCAACTGGTATAGTGTTTATACTATTAACTTCGAGATTAGATATTCGATTTCTATTCCAAAAATTTTTGTTTAAAAAAACCTAAAATAAACGTTTTGAAATTTAGAATTAAAAATTAAACATATAATTATCCATAAATAAATTAAACTAATTGTTAAAATTAGCTCTAAAAGCTGTAAAATTTTTGTTGTAAACAAACAAATTTCCATACAAAGCTAAACGAGAATGTGTACCGTTCATCTCTATCTCTTTCGAGAGGGAGAAAGAGAGAAACTTTATTTTTTGGACAAATTGTAAAACCAATTGTAAATATGATTGTAGTTACAATTATACCCTTAAACTTTTAAAATTATAAATTGAGTTCTCAAACTTATTCAAAACTTAAAATTAGGCCTCCAAAATTATAGTTGTATAAACGCTATGATTATATAAATTTGATAATTCAATTTTTATCATTTGTGGTCCAACTTTTATAATTATTGTATGATTTGTGGGTCAAATTTAACATTTTTAGAAGTTTAGAAGCCTAATTGTCATTTTTTAAAGTTAAAGGATATAATTGTAGATACCACCACAACTTCAAATTATTATTGTGCAATTTGTTCTTATTATTATTTTATTTTTTTGGAATATTACCATTTTAGTTTCCAAATATTTAAGAATATGTGCGTTTGGTCACTGAATTTTAATCCAAAGTAAATCCATTTGGTCCTAGAATTTTAAAAATAGGTTTAAGAGATCTAAACTAAATTTATACTTTTATTTTAAATAATTATATGACATATTAAATTAAAACTTAACTTCTAAAAGTTCGATAGTCTCTGAAACTATTTAAATATCGTGTAATTTTTTTTTAAAAATCAAATGAAAAAAGATATTCTACAACTTTTTAAACCTATTTTTAAAAATTTAAAGACTAAAAAGGTACCTCTTAAAAATTTAATAATCAGATGAGTCTATTTTTAAAAACTTAAGGATACATTTTTATAAACTTAATGATACATTTTATTTTTCATGATAAGGACTGTTAAGTCAAATCACAGAATTTGAGGGGCTTTTACGTAATACCAGCAATTTATAGGGGCGAATGCCACGCTGGCAATCGTTTTTCTTGTTGGTTTCTTAGTTTTATTTTTTAAAAAAAAAAAAAAGAAAAAAAAAGAAAGAAGAAATCCATCTCTTCTTCATCTTCTTCTTCTTCTTCATCCAACAGAAAATCCAAACCCTAGAGAGAGAAAATTTGTTCATCTAACAGATTCTTTCGTTTCTCTTTTCACCAATTCAATTTGGTGAGAAGGATGAAGAATTAACAAGAAATCATTTCGATTCCGTTCGAACAAATTGAAAAATGTGTATGAAGAAGAGTAGCTGATTTTGGTGAATCCGTCAAACCTACTTTAGAATTGATTCTTCTGTGATCTCATTCTGTTTGATCGGATTTAACTTTGAGAATCTGAATTCCATTCTTCAAGAATCGAGGGGAGTGATTTGTTTCTTCAAGAATCCGTTAATGGTTTCGAATCCAGATCTCGTCTTCTATTCCTGCATTGCAAGAGGAACTATAATCCTCGCTGAATTCACAAGAGAATCAAATCTCGATGACTTACCTTTCAGATGTATCGAGAAAGCTCCTCCTCATCACTCCTTCTTCTCTCACACCATTAGAAACAGAGCGTACACCTTTTTGATCGAAGGTTCTTTTGTTTATTTCGGAATCTTCCATGAAGACCTTAATAAATCGGAGGTTTCTGGTTTCTTAAACCGCTTAAAGCGTGATTTCGAGGAGTTTCTCGAAAGCGAATCTCTCAAGGGTTTTGAAAACTTCACTTCTTACTGTTTTCAATCGCAGTTCGATTCAAGTTTCCGGCATCTCCTAGGGTTGAATCTGAATAGAACATCGTCCAATGGATTGATGGGAAGTCAGAGATCGAGCTTGGATTCAAGTATAAAAAAGCAAATACCATTGATTTCCAAGTTTTCGAATCCGGGTAGCTTAATGAAGAAGAAGAAGAAGGTGATTGGGGATGTTAATGGGGAAGGAGGGAAGTATGGAATGGATGATTCTGTGGATCTGTATGATGATAACAATGGTTTATGCAGTAGAGATATTACATTGCTGATGCAGAAGAATGGTTCTCAAAACATTGAGCGTCAAAAAGCAAAGCAAGTATGGAGAAAACATGTATGGGTTGTTTTATCCATTGATTTGTTTGTATGTTTGGTTTTGTTTGGCATATGGCTTTGGGTTTGCAGGGGATTTCAGTGCATTGAAAGCTGAAAATGCCTGAGGTTTTGGATGAATTTCAATCCTTGATTGGCAGACAATGATGATATTTCACTACAACAAACAAGGGTTGAAATTCAACTTCATGTGTATGATTCATGTAAGCTTCAAGTTTGTATATTTTTATTTGCATGGGTTTCTTCATCTTTTTCTTTCTCTACATTTTGTGTATGATTCTCAAAAAGACAAATACCAATTCAATGGAGTTTGGTTGATCCAAATGGGAATAATCTCTGTTTTTGTCATTTTACAAATCTTCAATCAGAATCTGAAATTGGGATAACCTTGCTTAACTATTATTGTAATTATAGGGGTTGTTCAAATGACCCGATAATCCGAATAACCCTAAACTATCCAACCCAAATTCTAAGAATTGGAACAAGTTGATACTTTTTCATTTTTTCTTTCTAGTTGACTTATTCCAACCCAAATTTAAATACTTTTGTATATATAGTCTTTTGATTAATGCTTTTCTTTTAGGATTATTATGATGTTTATCTTATGTAATAAGTATTACGGATATTTTATATTTAATATTTGAATTTTAAGTAATTTTAGTTATTGGTCGTAGATAAATTTAAATTATTTTAACTTGTTCAAATCTTATGAGTAGCCAACAATTTTCGAGTCGATCAGAATGAAAAAAAAGAACGGGTCGCTCCAAAAAATGGTTGAAGAATAAAGCCTCCCATTCGTGTAGGAGGCTTGGAGCTAGTTAATTAAGAGTTCATATCCACATGTCATTATCACATTTAACTTCAAGGGCAGGAAAGTCAATATAGCATTGAAGTCGAAGGGCATTTTAGGAATAATTTATGATTGGATGTTGACTTGCATTCATGGAAGAATTTATCTGATTTGTTAGATCATCCATGGAGTGGTGGTTAAAGGTTTCAAACACATTCACAAAAAAATAAATTAAATAATAGTTAGTTACCAAATGAAGTGTTAAAATAATTAATGATAACGTGACAATAATAGGTATTAATTATTATATAGTACAATCTGGGCTGGAAGATTTTAATAAATAGGATTTTTAAATACTTGGCAGTCAATTTGGGTTGAACAAGACCAAAAAGTAAGGATTGTACAACAGTTATTTATCATCCAACCTACTACTAGTAATAAACTGTACTTTCAACCTTACATGAACAACAGTATTCTGTTACATGTATATATTGTGTAATCAGATCCCGAATTCATTAAACTTCAGTGAAATCCGTGGTGGTAAACTCTGATTACAGTTCATCCTAACCACAAGGAGTGAGTTTCTTATTCCCTGCACCTCGAGGATTGTCGTCTTTCCAGTCGTCCCATGCTCTTGCCTTCTCTTGGGCAGCATCGTCGTCTTCGTCTTCATCTTCTGCACTAGGTCCAGGCTTTCGAGTGTTGTCCTTATGCCATGCGGAGTTTGCTTCTTCAATGTACTTGGCAGTCCTCTCTTGCCATTTGTTCATCATTTCCATCTCTCTCAACCCAGCCTCCTCAATGCTCATGGTTGGCAACCTTTGCACAGAACATTCAACCCATTAATTAAGTGCACAAATTCTTTTTCTTACCCAACACTCGAAGTTTTAATATTGAAGGCCAATTAGATTATTTTGGGTTTAAATGCTATTTAGGTCTCTATATTTTCAGTTTTGGTTCATTTTGGTTCTTGTACTTTCAACTTTGGTGTATTTTGGTCCTCAAACTTTCAAAAAGAGATCATTTTGAACCCCTAAAAATGAAATAAAAATGAAATGAAGGGTTCAAAGTGGTCACGTCTTAAGAGTACAATGCCCAAAATGTATCAAACTTGAAAGTATAGAAACCCAATGAGCATTTTATAAAACTACAAGGACCCAAATGAACTGAAACTAAAAGTACAAGGATCAAAATAGTATTTAAACCATTATTTTTCCTCAAACTAAACACATTTTGGGAAAAAAGAGCTCGGTAAACAATTTCTTTCTTAAACAGTAGACAGGGTACAAAAGAATAGAAAATCTAGTCGGATTGACAGTAGAACAAACGAGAACAAATAGGTACCTAAAGCCAGGTTGGAAAACCTGTGCAGCCAACCTCTCCCTCTCGCTCGTAAGGGGTCCATTTACAAGACTTGCTGGTCCAAATATCATAGGCTGATGTTTGTGTTCATGTGCTTGAGAGACATTTGCTCTTCCTTCTAAGACATCCTGAGCAAATGTTGCACAAGTGATAGGGGGCGCTGGTTTGGTATATCGAGCTCTTACAACACCATCACGATGCCAAGCTTCTGCTCTTTTCATACGATCATCAAGAATCTCTCTAGAAAAGTTCTTGTCCCCATCCTGAGATATATAGATATATAACAAAGAACAAATGCTTAGACCTCTACTTCAATCGTGTATGCCCTGAGAAAGAACTCCCTAACTAGCTAGCCAAACAGTTCCGTGACAAAACATTTTTTCTCTAGTTAAATAACCAAGTCCAAAAAAACATGAAGGGAGGGAATACATTAAATTTAACACATCATCGGCAGTTAGGAATATCGAGTGAATGCACAAGCAATGCATGAAACCCCTTGAAAATGCTTCCATTTTAGTTTGAAGAATGGTTTCCTGTTCCTACCTTTTCTTCTTTTTCCTTAATGGAAGAGAGCATCTCCTCCTCCTTCTTCAGCATCTCTAGCAAATCAAAGGCCTGAATAGATAGCATTTCGAGAAAGTCAGAGTACAATCCTAGAGGGTTTCAACCTGAAGATGTTAAATAATTCTGCATAACCTAACCTTGCAGATTGCCAAAGTGATGGTCGTAAGCCAAGCCTGTAGACAAGAAAGAAAGGAACTTAGTGGAAGACAGACAAAAGCATTAAAGACTCTATCACCTCCATCAAACACAGGCCAAAGGCCCAAAGTCTAACTGCACCAATTTCTGAGTGAGAAAGAGTATTCAACTCAGTAGGTGCAACACTTAACATGCACAAGACATATTGAGGTTTCATTGGGTTCCAAGAATTTCTTTCTTTACATAGTGGTATAACAAAGACAGAAAGAATTGCAATCTGATATTCCATGAGATATAGCCAGGATGCAGCTAAGATTGAAAGATAAAAACGAACCATCGGTATTGTTATTGTATAATTTGTCTTCTTATATTTAGGTAAACCGTGAACTATCATAAACAACAAATGTGAGGCCATAATGTATTGCTGTTCGTTACAACTTCCATCAATTTTTCTAACCAAATTTGATGTATCTCACAGCCTGAAACAGGCAATGTGACAGAAAACAGAGAGAAATGAGATATTACTGCTAATATAAGTTCACAAACTAACCTCACGCTCTTCTTCTCCATCATCGTCCAGCACATCCTCCTCTCCTGCCTCTATAGGAGCAGACAATGCAGAGGCTTTGCTTGAACGTCCACGCCGCTCTTTTCGCTCCTTTATCTCAAGTAACTTTGATTCAGCAGCCTTTTGACGTTTGAACCTTGCAATCTAGAAACAAATTTTCGAAAATAAGTGCATGTCGACTGCAATAACATCCACAAATGAAATCTAATATTTTGCAAGAAATGAACTATTTAAAATCTGTGCCATGACATCAAAACTTGGTCACTAGATTATTAATAATTTAATTTTCTACTCACTATCTCCCTTGCAGACAATAATCTCAAAATGTGATGTGAGCATACTTACTTTTCGAGCCCTTCGATCTGCAAGTGAATTTCCTTCAGTGGATGTTTGAAACTCCTCTTTTGGCACCAGTTCCATAGTTTCACAAAATGAGATGAACTCCTAGAGAATGCCAAATATTCAAATTTCAAAATTAACGATGAAGCTTCAAAATAATAGACTGAATTTAACCATTCAACCAAACACAATTCATTGTACCCTGAAATAAACTTCCAATATAATTGAGCTAAAATTGTACGCAGCACCCACCTTTAATTTAGCCTGGGAAGCTCTAAGGAGAGGAATCCGGTCATCTTGTACAATCTTTTCAGTCAACTCAGCAAGATAAAATGGCACCTGCAGGAAGCAACTATCAGAGTTGGATAAAATATTTGAATTTTCTCGTGACTGCAGAAAAGGCCATAAAAACTATCTACTTGAAACAAATATCATCCAAAAATCACAATTACTGAAACCGATATATCTGAACCAAAACAAAGTTTGAGGGAATATAAATACATTATTTGGAAGACCATTTCATAATCCGAACACTGTGGGCAATGAAATTATAAGCAATGGAGAAAATAAATTGGCAAGGAGTTGCATAGCTTACTTCTTTCTTCATATTTATTTAATTTTTGCATAAAGAAATTTTTTATCTGAAAAATACTGGCGAAAATCTAGTTGTTCAATCATTAGAAATTTATGTGGTACTTGCTCCCTAACGTTTGCCTTCCACAGGTTATAACTAGTCTAATACATTGATCACTTTCAGTGCATGGTGGATAAGGGACGGAAGCACAAAGAATGGGTCAATTCCAATCTCTGAGTTCTTTGAGAAACTTGAGAAGACGGAAGTACATAAGAAATGTCAGGAAGGCCGGTACTACATTGTTCTTGAGGTTTCTATTTAGGCTTCCATGAAACAATGGTATTGTAACTTTCTGCTCTTAATCACTTAAACAAAATGGAGTACCAACATGCTAAGAAGATGCTTGATCCCCAGTAGTTCCCTCTAATTTTTTTAACTACTTTTTTGTTCAGTTACTAAAACCTTATTTGATAAGCAACTTAAGCTTATAAACACTATCTTTACCTATAGATTTCCTAATATTGTTTCCCAGATCCAAGAATAACAATCAATTACTAAAAAAACTTATTTTTGTTTATGGAATTTGGCTAAGAATTAAAATGTGATGTGAAAACCACAGTAAAAACAAACAAAATTAAAAAACAGAGACTAAAAACTAAATCCTCATCAAACAGGAGTCTAAAGAAACCCAAAAAAAAAAAAAAAAAAAAAAAAAAAAAGAAGAAAAGAATCAACTAAAGTCTTACCAGAATATATTTAAGATTTCCGGTGCTGATATCCTCCTTAGTCTCATTAGCTGAGAACAATCCAAGCTTCCCAATCATGTCCTCACACTTCCGTAATGCATCACAACCCTTCCTCACAGCATCCTAAATTTTCCAAAACCAACAATGAAATATAAAACCTCCAAAATCTAGAAACCAAAAGAAATCTTAATATAAAGAACACTAAGGTGCGCAAAGGGTACCTGATCCAAACCAGACTCAGTTGCAGCGTTATGAATTTTCCTCGCTTGTTCAAAAATTGATGGCAGAGGCAGGTCCTCCATTTTAGTGTAATCGGGAAGAAATAAACCCTAATAGGCGGCTAAAAATGGATTGGAAACAAATTCACATGAAAAATTCAGATATCGGAAATCGAAACCCTAAGTTTCGTCGATCAGAAATGGGAAAAACAAAGTTGAAGTATGAATCGATGAGACTTTGAGAATTAACTATCGGGAGAGAGAAATCAGAAAACTGAAGAACGGCGATCGGAATTTGATTGTAATGAGCCGCCGTTGCAGCGTACGGTAATGTTAGCGTCTTAAAGGATTCGGTGTTGCACGTTCACACAGTACTATGGTGTGGACTCCGTCAAGGTCTTACCACGTCAGCAAATTACAAATTGGCTTGTCCTCGGTAGAAGCCAAAACTAGAAGGGACTTCTCGTTTCTAGAATTCAATACGGTATAGGCCTTGGGCCCAATTATGGGAAGATCCATAAATAATCGGCCAAAGGAACAACCTGTAAGAGGCAGTCCTCTAGAAACCAAGATGGGTGGGCCTTGAGCCCAATGATGGAAAGATCCATCAATATTGGCCCAAAACATCTTCTAAGAGTCTTTTCTGGAAACCGGCGTGGTGTGGGCCTTGGGCCCAATATAATTGTTTGCTTTTTGATTTTTTTTTAATTTTTATTTTTAAGAAAAGAGATATAAGTTGGAATAAGTATCTATCTATCTATACTATATATTATACTATACTAAATATAAAATGGACTATAAGGGAAAAACTTTTACATTTCCATTTTACCTTTACATGTTTTTACAATTTTTAGTTTACTCTTTGTTACAACTATTCGGGTCGAGGTGATTACACGTGAAGTGGTGTAACTTTTCGTGTATGGATGTGATTTAAACCATATATAAAACATATTTGAACAAACAGACATGTCCTTTCTCCTACAACTATTGAGATTAAGTGGTTATACGACGAAGTGATATATCTTTTTGAATATGGATGTGCTTTAGACCATACACATGAAACATTATGATCAAATTGTTAACATATATTTGAAATGACTGTTACATACCTCGTTATATTACAACTATTATCTGGTTAAAGTGGTTACACAACGAAGTAATGTATCATTTCGTATATAGGAGTGATTTTAGGCAATACATACGAAAAATTACAATCTAAATGTAGACATATATTTAAACGTCCTCTAATTGATTCCTATTTTATCTTTTTCTTCAAATAGATACAACTATTCGAGTCAAACAAAAGCTATTTCATTAATTAGAATATTTTAAAACTTTTTTTCTATTGTGTATTGAAATAGAACTATAAATTTAACGCGTATCGCTCCATGAGTGGTACTGAAAGTTACAAAGTTCAATATCTTTGTTTAGTTTTTACTTTTTCTATATGTGTAAGGATTTATAATTTTAAATAATTATTATACCGATTAAATTTATGATGATGGAGAGGTTTCTTTGTAATTCTTTTTCTACTTTTTAGCGTCAATTTGCAAAAGAAAAAAAAGAAAAGAAAACTTGGGTCTAATTTTTTTCTAACTCATCTTTTTATATCGTATATACTTTTCTTATCTCAATTCAAGATTTCTTTATACACATTATTTTCTTTTAATAATTTGCTTTGTGATTCTAATCTAGAAAGTCGGTTAATCTAATCGATCAAGCTAACCAACAAAACACATATCTCACAATTAGTGTGTTATGTTGTCCAACGTGCTTCAATGCTTAAGTCAATTTCATGATCAAAGTGGTATGAAACTGAGCACCCTTGAATCAAGTACTTTGTTTGGAGAGTGAACTTTCACATCTATTGTACTAAGTCCCATATGGCACACTTGTAAGCACTTTGATTAATCTCATGGATGTCATTATGACCAACAAACCCTACTCACAATCTCTTTACCTCTTTAAGAATAATCAACTGCCACTTCGCGTCTGAACTGTATGGCTCTCAAAGTGGTTCTTTTTTCGATGTCACATCAAAGCCAAATCAACCCATGACAATAATATTTCCAATCATCATCCAAAATGTCTTGGACACCTTTATTTTCTTATATGAATTACCTATATTATGAAATGTGATAATCTTTTTCTCTCATTAATCTCTCCTCCCATATATACTTTTTTATCCTTATTCTTATATTATTCTTCAAAGTCAAGTCTTTGTCATGGTTAAAGCATAGGAGACTAAAAATAGAAAGAGAATGAAATGGAAATACCCAATTAAACAAAACATAAATATGAGAGGTGGAAAAGTGAAAGGGAAGATAATCTGCTAAGTACAAAAAAATAAAAAATAAATAAAAGATGCTTATGGCACATCCTTAGGGAATGAGAAGAGAAGAGACAATGGGGAGGAGGATGAAGGGAGGAGGGGGTGCCTTTTTAAAGGGCACAATGCCATGAACTTAAGGACTGCGATAAGATAGATTCTTTTTATTGTACATAAAAGAAGAAAGTGGTGGAAACACTTCATTGAATTAAAGATAGAACGATGCATAGGACTCCACCACTTTTGTAGCTAGGGCAAGACTACCTAACACTAAAGCCATATTATAACCTACATCAATTCAAGGGGCCCCTCGTCTTTCTTGGTGTTTGTGGACATGAGGTTTTGTAATGAACTATTTTGAATGAGATGGGAATCTTCATTTTGAAATGGAGATGATGATAGAGACATTGAGAATTTCTTTTTCTTCTTCTTGATTTTAGGAGCGGAGACGAGGAATGTGTTGTTTTTTTTTATTTATTATTATTCTTAGGCTTTGAACTGGTAAATTTAATATCATATCAACCCTTTAACACTTTTTCTGGTGAAGGACTCTTCACGTGTAACTTCAGTCTTGTAGATATTGTCTATTTGGGTAAAAATCCTTGTGGCTTTGCTTTTGGTTTCAAACCGGAAACTATAAGGACCACTAAGAACCTTCCCACAAATAGTTATCCATTTGTCTAGTTTTTATATAAGGCTAACTCATTTTCACTAGAGCCAGTAGCCTACTTTTTGAGACTCTACTGCATCTTTATTTGACACCTGAGGTTTCTATTGATAGCTAAGTCAGGGATGAAGACTTTGCTTTTTGTTTTACCTCAAAAGGTTTTAAACCAATGAAAATAGTTGTCATCACTAGCTTATATATATACATATAATCATCCATTAATCTAATCGATGTGAGACTTTGGTCCATTTCTAACAAAAATTAGCATTATTTTTTTCGTTCCCTTTCTCTCAGGGGGGCTTTTGTTTGCGTAACAAAGTTAAAAAGAAAAAAGAACTCTTTTAACCTTATTATTCACTTGTGAAAATTTATATTAATTGGAAAAGAAATAATATTGTAGGGGTTTGCACATAAGATTTTCTGGACCCTTACTTTGTTACCATGTTAAATCATTGGTTAGATCCAATTGTTTTTTTAAAAAAATAGGTAAAAGTAAATTTAATAAAAAAGAAAATTATAAATATATTATAGGGAGAGAAATTGAAAAAATTAATAGTTAAATTTGAAAGAAATTTTTTAGCATAAAACTATCGTATGTTTTTCTCTCTCTTTAGTATAAATAATAAATGCATGAGGTGAGAAATTTGAATTTTCAAATCTTAAGGAAAAGATGACACATCTTTTACCGTTCAACTATACTCACAAAATCTTTGTCACAACTTGAAAATGAATATACGTCAATTTTTTTAAGCTGAAGGGTTCTTTATATTAACACAATAAGTTATAGGTAGGTACATAAATATCTTCAAAATAAAAATTACCCAATGCATGTTTAAACTATTAAACTATGTTGAATTTGTTATTTGATATTTCGAATGAACCAAACACAAGAGTTTAATTTGTTGACCTAATTACTTTATGGTTATATACAATCTTGCCTCTAGAATTTAAAAGCAATGCACCGTATATATAAACTCTTTAACCGTAAAGACACTTCTTTAATATGAATGTCAACATTTTCTATCCTATAATAAAATTGTTCTCTATTGTCTTCTTTTCAAATACGACATAGCTAACAAACTACCTAATCTATGCTATTCACATTTTCTATTTATGTCTAATTATCGAATCGATGGTCGAGATAACTAACAACATTTTATTTTAATAAAAGGAAAACAAAAACTTTAATCCATAAATGAACAATATAAACACATTTGAAAAAGAAAAAAAGGAATGGAGAGTTGACACATTTTTATAGGAAATAGAGAAACTTTAAAATAATAATAATAATAATAATAATAATAATAATAATAATAAAAACATAGCCACCTGAAAGAATAAAGTAAAGGGTAAAATAGATCCTTAAAGGAAAATCCCATATCCAAAAACATTGAAACAAAAGGGGAAGGGGGGAGTTTGTGGGTGGTTAAATCACTTCATTCTTTTATGCCTAATATTTTTTTTTAAAAAAAAGAAATAAAAAAGAAAATTAAAATAAATATGGGAATTGGTAAACAGCTACTATATTTTATAGATTATTATTGTGTGGTGAAATTAGGGCCACACATTGTTGAAGATAGTTGTTTTTCATATCATATAGATCGG
>JBBPDJ010000026.1:2206632-2223476 GCA_037974625.1 Cucumis cinereus
TCGTCTTTAAAATGGTTTTAATGATTTTTACTTGAGTAACGACCTTGGGTTAAGGTTAAAAATCCGGGGCGTTACAACCTCCAAGCAGTCATATTAAACCTGAATTTGCCTTAAATTGATTGAAAGAGCCCCATCAAGAGCAACACATATTGTCTGAGCCTCAAGTACTTAGACCTCCTTGCATTTGGCAAAGTGTTGTAGACCAGATAGTTAGTCAATAACAACACATTGAAGTGATATTCATTTCATTATATTTTACACTATATGATAAGTTAATTAAGTAGGAAACAATCGACTTTACGATGTAATCTAAAAAGAGGAGATACATTAAAATGTTTGACTTACTACTTAAGTAAAGTTGGGCATGACATTAGGTTAAATTATTAAAAGTAGCTTAGATTAATGCGGTTTTAAATAAGATACTTTTTCCACATGGTATTTGTTTTAAAATACTATTACATGCGGCATCCTCAAACACACTATCTATTTTGTTGTGCTTTTAGGTTACCTTTCTACTCAAAGCTTGGGTGATTTGTTTAGTTAGGTCGCATCAAGATACTTCTTTTTTGAATTAACATGTTCGAAAAAAAAGTCTTATTAATTAACAATTTAATCTATCATCCAATCAATGATCACCATATGCAATAATATGCAACTTGATGTATATACTTGTTATGGTTATTTTTTGATCAAGAATCACAATCTGAAGAGGTGGTCAAACTGTTCAGGATAAGTCCAAAATAAAAATCGTAATGCGGAGTCTAGAGGAGCGTAATGAATGAGTTGAGGAAGGAAGAGACCAAGAAAAGAGGCGAATTGGACCGAGCAACTCAAGGTGTCCGCCTCAGCCTAGGAGGCCGACACCGACATACCATTCTTTTCTCTTCACGGGGGCTCACTTCCTATTGGCCACAATATTAGCCCTCATGGGCAACCGAACCAACATTCCTTAATCTTATTTAGATTAGGAGCCATAGGTCCACCCTTTGTAGATAGGAGATTGTAAGCATTATTACTCAGGGTAAGTCTTTCTTTTGACTGCTACCTTGCTCTAACCCTATGTTGGTTACTAACTTAAGCATTGGAGGTCCTATAATAGACATCACATTGATTTTTTCTTTCTTTTTTATCTGACATATCGTCTTTCTTCTTCAAATAACAAATTCATTGTTTAGGCACCTGTAGGCCAAAATTGTCGTCTTGTATAAATTTTGTCATCAACATTTAGCGTTGTCTATAACGTTGTGGGATTATGCCCTTAACAAACTTTGAAGTAATGTTCGGAGCTTAGAAGAAGAGCAAAGTGAACGTCGAACAATTGACACTTGCCATAAATCCATCTCGACTTCAGTCCCCCCAAGAAAGAGAAAGAGGCAAAATTTGCGACTTGAATCAAAACTTGACTTGCATCATGAATGTAACGATCTAATCTTCTAAATAAGCTAATGTCGTTACTTGAATAAAAACATTATTCTAAAACCAAAATTGTGCAAAATCTAAACTATTTATTACATAAATAAATAAGTAAAAATATTTATTTGTAGAAATTCAAATGTTTTAAAAGTAAATAGAACAATTGAAAAAACCTAGTCGAGATTTCCAATAAAACATAAAAATTTTCATAAACTAAAATAAAAAAAGAAAAAAAAACGTTTCGACATCAAACATAAAGTTTTGAACCATCTATCATAGAAAATAAGACGGAAGCGACATGTCATAATCGTCCCCTATAGCATGGTCACGGATCCTTGTCACTCGTCGACTTTCTGTTAAAAAATAAACATGAAAATTGTGAGTATGAAAATATACACAGTAAGAGACCCACTATTGAGCCCGCTAAGTGAACTGTTAAGGAGCCAAACTCCTTCCCCTTCTCGTTTATCACTTTAACTAAATAATTAACTTTGAGAAACTAATCTTCATGCTTCCCTGCAGATCAACTCAACCTTGCCACTGTACTAATGAGTAGGTAACATTGATCAGTATAGTATATAAATTTCATTTGATTAGCCATTTACAGACAATAGTAAAAGGTTACATCAGCCACAGAAGCCAATTAATTTTTCTTAGTTAATTATTTAGTTACATCAAACATCTCCAAAGCTCTAAGTTACAAAAGCCTGAGAGAAGTAGCTTCTATGTTTTAAAATTAAACAAAAGACAACATTTAGAATTTTATCTTTATATTTAGCTATGAAAAATAAAATAAAATAGAATTTATAAACAAAAAATCGATAATAAACTATAAGACACGTTTTTAATAACAAAATCATAACCTAGAAAATCAACCTTTCAAAAGCTTATAATTTATCAACTATTCAAAATAATTTCTTTCTTAATAAAAAAGTTTTCTTCCGTGGAAAGAATAAGATATCAATATGAATAATTATGAGAAAATAATAAAAACAAAATTTAAAAATATTAAAATAATAAATATAAATAACTATTTTGTTGCTTTCTTTTAATTTTCACCAATTCTTTACGGTATAATTCATTTCTTCCATTGATGTCAAACTTATGAACGTGTAGAAATATTGATAAAAATATGATGACAATCTAGATTAAAAATTCTAAAAATGAAGCTAATAAATAATTGCATATACAATAAAAAAAAATATTATTATAGTTGATCAATATATGTAGATTAGTTAGTGACTTTTATAGTGATAGTTAGTCAATGATTTTGTTCCATTATTTAAGTTAATTATTCATACGTTTCATAAGTGATTATAATTTTTTTTTTTTTTTTAAAAAGTCATATATGTTCGTAATTATTATTATTATGAAAGATAAATTTTCATTTAAAAAATAGAAAAGCTTTCTAATAAGATTTCAAAGACACATATGTATACCCATGGTAACGGTCATATTGAATAATTTATCGATATGTTGTAGACAGTCCTAACACCGAGGAAAACGAAGTTCATAGTTGATGTTGATATAATAGTAAACTTTTTTTCTAGGAGATATAATATAAGATTAATTATTAAAGAGAGGACATAAGTTAGTTCCACTAAATACAATTTATATCAGTTTCTTACCTAATTAATGGTATATGAGTCACACTGATTGAAGTTTAATCATGGTACAATTTGATCATTTTGTTTCCAACATTATATTGTTAATCACTCACCTTGATGTTCCCTTTGCCACCATCAAACATCAACTTGACCAATATGTGTTTTTTTTTTCTCTTTAATTGCATTACAAATTAGGTCAAAATCAACTCAAATACTCCATTACATATCCAATCAAATTTCATCCCATAAAATCCTAAACTTCAATTAAATAAAGGGTGAAATTCATTTTCTCATTGAAGATATATTCTAAAAGTTGTATCTTATCTATTGTGTGCATTTGTCTCTTTTAGTTTCTTTTGAGTAAGATTATGGTTATGTCTTCGATAAAAGACTTCGGTCGAGAGAGTATTTAGGATTATTCAGAAACTGGGTGAGCCTTATTGAGAGTGTCATCGATCGTCATCAATGGTATGAGGGAAATATAATTTCACTCAAACGCTTAGGAGAACCAAGTTGAAACTAAATAGTAGGTTGTACGTGATTAGTGACACTGTAGGTGGAGTCTAATAGATAAAAAAAATTGTAATTGTTTGACTTTTTTAATGGTGAAGTTTCATGCCACTAAGGACACTGCCCTTCAAAGTAGATGAAATTGCATCAAACTAGGTTACTAATGTTTGTCTCCATGTCTCTACTTTTATTATATGTCATGTAGTTTGTCTACTTATTAATTGTTTTGTCACAATTTCGTGTTTGACTTGTGTATGTCTATGTTCTATATTAGATTCAACACGAGCTAAAAAACATTTACTCAATCGTATTCATTTTAATCTATATACAAATATTGTCTCCTAGCCTTTTAGTAACCATTAACCTTATTATTTTTTAAATAAATAAGAATTAGTAATTTGAAAAGACTAATATTTTTTTAAATAAATAAGAATTAGTAATAGTAATCTTAAGGAGTAATGCAATTAGATTTGATTACAATGTTTTAGGGAACAAAAGAAACTATATGTTGTTTGAAAACCAAAGTTATTAATGATAGAGGGATTTACAAAATGGGTATAATTGAGGGAATATCTTGATCAACTCACTTGAGTGGTTGAGATATGATTAAATTTTGGTTGGGGCATTCTTTAATATCTAGATCAACTCACTTGAGTGATCAACATGTCTTTTATTTTATTTTTCATAAATACAATTTTAGGTGTGTTTATCCAACTTTAAGTTTAAGATAATCATACGTATAAGTTTTATGTCAACTGAGTTATATTCATGTTGACTGTTAATACAAATTTTATATTAACTAAGTTCAGTTACATCATTCAAAATTATGTGGTTATTAGTATTAAGGTATTTTACATATAAAGAAATATCGTGAGTCGGTTCTCCATTGTATTTTGACGATTAAACATAAAATCCGTTAGATATACCATAACTATTTTCACCTATTAAACTACATAATTGAATTAGCTTATAATATTTTGTTATTTAATAATATTAGAATTTAACAATTTCTTTTAAATATTAGTGAGTGTTTCCTAAAATTAACTTACAACAAATCTATGATATATTGTATCTAATTATTAACTTAAAATATTAAATCAACCCATGGAGAATTTAAGAATGAATTTCTTATAAAGACAATTGGTTTAAGTGGATTAGATCATCCAAGTTTATTTTCAATTTTAAAGAAAAAGAAAAAAAAAGAGAGAAATTTATTTAAATTAATGAAACAAATATGAAATGAGGATTTTCAACTCATGAGTAAGTGTTTTAGCCCACTAAGCTCAAGTTGGCAGAAGGAGGAAAAACTTCAACAACATAATATGTGTATATATATATATATATATATATATATATACATTTAAATACATTATTTTCAAAGCATAATTATAGTTTTTAAAAAAAGCACAATTTACTTATTTTTAGAAAAACAAAAAGATTCCTTTTCTTATTAAACTTTTAAAAAAAGAAGGGATCTCTTTTATATATGATGGTTCATAAATAATGATGGAATTCTTTTGACAAACATTGAACACATTACAAACATGATTGATTCAAGAAGAAGTGGATGTTTGGAGAAATTATTGAAAATGACTAAATGCTAACACTCCTTGTAAACTTAGGAACATTATTATATAAATAAAATGATGTATAAAAAAGAATATGGAAATAATCAATTTGTATGTTATACTTCTGAATTTTGACAGTTGTATTAATTTGAACTCTAAACTATTGCAAGTGTATCGTTTCAGTACATGTTTAGCAAGTAAGTTTTAAAATAGTTAACAACTAGTTTTTCGTCATGCTCAAAATCAACTCCAAAACATGATTTTAATCACTCCATACAAATTGAATGTTTAATTTTTGTACTTTTAAATGTAACGTTTACATAATCAAAATTGATTTGGAATGATTATAGCATGTTTAAGAGTAATTTTAGCTATTAGTGTCACTCGCAAACATGCTCTAATATTATTCATTAAATTCCATGTTTAAGAGTAATTTTATCCATGAAACTTCTACACTTTTATAGCAAATCTAGGAGTTTAGTTGATACAATTATAAGATTTACACCATATTTTTTTAATGAAATAAAAAAAACTATATAAATTGATGCAGTTATAAAAGTTTAGGGTTAAATTGATACAATTATTAGTTAAAAGTTTTATTCCATACAAATTCCAAAGCTTATAAGAGGTCGAAATTTGAATCCATACTTAAATTAAAATGGTAAAATTATATCTTATATCTCAAATTAAAATAGTAGTTACATTGTATCAATCATTTTTCTGTTCATTGTTCTTAATATCGTAATGACAAAGATGAAAAGTCAAAAAAAAAAAAAAAAAAAAAACTTTTCTTTTTTAATTATAAATTTTAGAAGTGCTTTTTGTGTCATCGAAATGATTGTGGAGTCCCATTAAAGTGGTGATAAAAACACTTCTTTGCCACATTGATTCCCTTAGCTTTCAATTCAAAGCTATATAGTAATCCACCACAATACACACTATCATACGACAAATCTCTTGCATTTTCCCCTCAAACGACAAATCGTGCTCTCCTTGTTCCATCTTCCTTTTCTTTCTTTCTTTCTTCTTTTTTATTATCGAAAATGTCTTATGAATTCGATTGAATCGAAAAACTTAATCTAACAGGTGAAAGCAAATTTAATGGCATAATATCTAATGCTCTAGCCTCTCACTCACTTGTGGGACTTGAAATATGAAGAAGATCGACCTAACAAATGTAAATCAAAATTAATTGATTCAAAAGCTTAAGCTAATGGTGAAGACAAATTTAATATTACATCATTCCACTAAGATATCAAAGAATAATATCGTCTCGAAATGACTTTTTGATTGTTATTAATTATTCATGATTATTGAAGCATTATACTAGCTATAATTATTATAACATTCTAATTATGTGTGCGTGAATATGGCATTGCATTGAATCTTTCTTTTTACTTTGTTGATTGGGAAAGTACTTTGAGTTAACGATTATTAATTATTAATAATATAGTAGTGGTTATTTGATTTTATAACATCTAATAAGAAAGTTTCTCACAATGCAATTGTTTCAAATACTTTGAGAATGTCTTAAATAATTTGATTTTTGTCACAATGCAATTGGTGATTACGACGTTTTTGAATAACCAAGTATGGAAGATATGGGCAAAGCTGCGAAAACTTAAATTGTATTCATGTTTGTCATACTTATGTTAGTTACAATTTTGGACTCTAGAGTCTATAGTAGTATTACTACATAGACTCTCTAACCTCGAGACATCTCTTGATCTGTAGTTTGATATTTTCTCTCTAATAATAAATTGTTCTTCCTTTATCTGACGTACATTGTTAATGAATCACGTAAATCTTTACGTTGTGATTCTCTACTATTCAGATTCTTTCTACTTATCTTTAGTTTTTTATTTCATAACAGCATAAAGTATATTCTTTTTAGTTCAACAATTCGAAGAGTAATAAATTTGAACCTTTAATCTACTTGGTGAGATGTATGTGATCTTTTATATGCATATATATTTTAATTGACCCTAGTTTTATGACATAAAGTTATGGCATTAAGTAATAGTTTTTGATAGAGTAATAGAAGATAGTTGTGTGTGTTTTTAACTAATTGTATTATGCTCAGGTCAACATGTAGTCTTGTGTTACTGCATTGGTTGGCTGATTTTATTAAAGACAAAATTAAAGCAACGTGTTGGACAATATGTCAAAGACATTGACAATAACATTGAAACGGCCGGCAACAGCTTCAGCAAAAGATTCTTTTCATATATACTTGCTATAATTACTCTCTTTTGATCTAATATTAATTATATAGCTTTTGGAGATAGTTTAAGAATATAGCAATCACATGAGACTAGGGGTAGAGTCCTAAAATAGAGGTGCAAACACATACAACGGTCATAAATTTTTAGAAGCATGAAAATTAAAAAAAAAGTAGCTAATTTCCATAAAATATATTTTGTCATCATATGAAAAGTCTTTTTATTTTTATTTTTTATTTTTATTTATTTTTTTATTTTTATTTTTGAAACTTTATTGTTCAATAAATAATACACTAAATGTCGTAGGTTCTTTTTTTGAGGATTCATTATCACCACAGCTTTTCAACCATGGGAAGTGTCTGCATCCAAATATGGTTATATTCTCTTTTTCCAAGAATTTCGATGAGAAAAAAATAAAAAAAAAATGTTTTTTTAAAATTTATGGGGAAATGTAAAATGTTATAAAATAATTGACAATGCATTTCGATTAATTTTAAGAGATTTTTTGGACGAAGATTATGTCAAACTGTAATAACCACGTCTTGTTATTGTAAATACTATTTGAAAATTTCCAACGTAAACATTATTTCAAAACTCAAATTTACTATCGTTTTTACTATTTGCTACGATTTTTACTATTTGACATTCATTATATTTTTATTATTTACTTTAATATTTTCTTCTCAAACTAAAATAATCTATGTCACAATCACATACTATTATAACTCAAACTAAAATAATCTACACCCTTAACACAAACTGTTATATCTTCAATATAATATCTTAAAAGTATAATAACTCACTTTTTACCCTAAAAACTCCCTAAGTTTTCACTTAAAACGTTTTTTTTCCTCTTGAAAGTGATTTTCTATTACTTTTAAAAAATTTAACTATGAACTATCTAAATGAATTTGAAAGAAAAGTTATTGTAAATGGTAAAATTGTTGAAAATATTTATAAAATATAGCAAAATTTCAGATTCTATCACTAATAGACACTGTTAGAAGTTCATCAGTGTTTATCGATCATAAATATAAATTTTTACTATATTCTGTAAATATTTTAGTTTATTTTTCTATATTTGAAATTGCCTCTAAATACAACTTTTAAAAATTTATTCGTCATTTATTATTCATATGTCGAATAATAAAATTTCATTTTGTAGAGGAAAAGCAAAGATGGAAGGAAGTTGCTTAATCCCCCAAATATCTACAAATGTCACGTGTGTGTCTACTTCATAAAACATTTGTAATATATTTAAGCTTTCACTTGCCAATATATTAAATGCTATTAAATTATAAGACAGTAAGAAATTATATACTAGGGTTAAGTAGAGGGATTTCATCAAAATCAAAGTTATTTACGCAAGTGACTCTAGAAATTAAAAAACGTGTGTTATATAAACTCTATGAACCCTAAAGACGCACTAATTCTGTAATATGTATAATTCTTTATAATAATTTTTTTTTTACTCTGACCTATATACGCAGCTAACACACTGTTAGTAAACACACGTAAATCTCTGAGTTGATCATTTTGTTTTATGCGTTCTATTTGTCTTTAGTTGTTGATTCTTAACTATACTATTTTGGATTCTATACTTAAAATTTGTTAACTTGAATATAACTTATTAACATATATTTGTCTACAATCATGAAATTAGCGATTAAAATTATAATAACTTTTCTATAAATGAATCGTAATCCTAAATCCTAAATTTCAAACGTCTAAATGAAAATGCGTAGTCACGTATTTGATTAAATAATGTCAAAAGATTTGTTTGACAAATGGTTTTAATATAACCACTTGTTGACGTAAAACTATTTATAGTGTCAACTCGTCTGAACTACAATGACTAAAAACTAATATTAGAGATCATAAATATACTTTTTTTTTATTATTATTTTTTATGAAAAAAAAATAATGTTTGAATGTGGAATCTTTTCTAAATACGTGTGTGATGGAAGTTAAAGGTTCTAGAAGCTGCATATATATAAATATAAAATATATAACATAATATAAATTATTATTTTTTCAATTAAAATATCATTCCGGTGTCTATATTTTGAAGTTTGTTTAATTTTGGTACATTTTTTCATCTATGTATCATCAATAAATCTTAAATTTAATCTTCAATGCTAGTCGATTTTTTATTTTTTTTAGATTTTTTTATTTATAACATTTTTATTATAAATTTTGAATACATACTCAAATATTTTACTTTCTTGCATGAAATTATTATTCTTATTTAGTTCATTTGGGTAAAAATTAAGACTCTGCTTAATAACCATTCATTTTTTTATTTTTAGTTTTGAAATCTAAGCATCTTTCACTTTTAAATCTTACTTTAATAACCTTCTTCCCATTTAGTGATAGAAAATGAAGGAAAATTATTTTTCAAGAAGTTATATGTTTTCATGGCTGTCCCAGAATATGTTTTTTAATTTAGAATATTCTTATCTCAGCAATTGTCATGGAAGTTGTGAATCCTGCAAAATATTTCTTTTCATATTTATATTATTCTCTGAATCAATTTTGCTGGGATATTTGTTTTTTCCAGAGTTGTGCCGATTTATTATGTGGATTGTTTCCTTGTTTCGATGTGCTATTTAAGCTCAAGTTACATTCATTGCTAGGATTGTCGCACATGTTTGTATTGTTTTTCAGTGTGATTTTGATAGTAATTTGAGTTCAAAGCAAATGTTCGCCTATGTGTATGTCTACTGTTCTTGTAAGTAGTTTGTTAGAGACTGCATTCAATCTGATTATACTACACTACTTTAGGGGAGCATAGAAGGGAGTTCACAAGAGAATAACTCCAAGTAAGAGGAAATCTCACATACTTAGGGGAGCCTAAGTTTTAAAGAGAGGTAGTCCTGCGTCTACAGGAGTCTACGTGTCAATGAAGTAAGTTCTACGATTGTCATTGTAATCTTGATAGTATACAAATAAGTACAATGTTATAATCCCTTGACTCTATTATATTAGTGAACTATCCTTTCTGAACACACTCTCTTCCAAATGTAGGTGTTGTATATCATCGTACTGGATTACCAACTCTTATATGTTACTATTGTTTCTCTTTATGTTATTTTTACTATTTTTCTTATACTTACCCAAACGTGTTGTGTGACACCTCAATCTATACCAAAGAACTGCTTTTCGAAATTTCAGAGTTTAAATGAGTAATTAAATTTAAGATATATTAAAAAACAAAAGGAGAATAAATAATTAGATGAGTTCATTATTTGTGTACGCAAAAGTATATTATATATAAAAAAAGAAAGCGGTTAAGCAATAAATGGTATAAAAATCAGTGCTTTGAAATTGAGATATGCATGGACGGTGTTGGCGTATGCAACGACGTCATTTCACAAACCCACATGTCTTCACAAACCCATTTAAAGCCACACATTCATTCATTAACAAAATAATAATAATTAATTCTCTTTTTAAATAATAATTTATGTATATTATATTTTAGTATTTTGTTTTTTTAAATTTTTTTTTTTAATTATAGTTAAGTCCATTTGTTTGATGTTGATAACTTAATTATTCAAGTAACCATACTTTGACAATTTAGATTGTGTCGTTGGATTAATTTAACATAAACTTTAGTAGGGGTGTACATACGTTAGGTTGAGTCGGATTGAAGATAAATTATAGATCAACCTGAGATTTTTAGGTTGGCAAAAATTAAATTTTATCGATTCAATGTGAAAGTGACAACTCAACCCAATCCAACCCTTAATTTTCGGGTTGGGTTGGGTTAGGTTGGGTCACCGTTTTTTTTTTTCACAAATTTTACTAGTTTTTCAGTCTTTTATTTTTTATTGAAAGTTAAATTTTTGCAATAAACAAAATGTAATATTTATGTAAATGCTCTAAATATGTTACATTAATTTTTAAAAAAATTATAATCAAACAAACACAAGCATCTTATATAAAATCAAGTGCTTACTTTCAAATACATTAAACCTAAGTTCATTATAAAATTCAAGTTTACATTCAAATTCATTCAAAATAGGAAGAAAAAACATTCAAAAGTTTAAGTCTACATTTAAATTCATTATATAATAATAATATAAAACCAGGTTGACCGGGTTACTGAATGCTATAACCTAACCCAACCCGAATTTTTTTTTTTAAAAAAAAATTGCAACCCAACTCAACTCAACAATAAATTTAACCCAATCCAACCCTTATGGTTTGAGTTGGGTAATCCGAGTTGGTCGGGTTACCGATTTTTTTTAACACTCCTAATTTTTAAAATGGTTAAAAGCATATAATTATTTTAAATATGTCTTAATCATGCAAAATTAGTATAATATTTAATTTTACAATTTTAAATCTAGTTTTCATATCATTAAAATTAATTTGAATGTAGAAAAAAAATGTTATATAACAACAATTTTGAACGGTCCAAGTGCAATCATGTCATATAGAAAATAATAATTGTAGATGATATAATATTAAAATGTTTCTTCATTTATCAATTTAAATTTTTAAGTTTTGAAAGTTATTTGTTTAGGTTAACTGGAGCATAATTTAACTTTAACTGATTAATGTGTTAGACTAAAATATTAGATCAAAATGTCACATTTTATATTTTCTTTTACTTCATCAATATATATTTATAAGTCAATTTTTTAATCTTATTCAATGATTGAAATACTATTTGAATCGTTTGGAAATTTCATATAATAATGTCATCTTAAAAAGAAATAAAATATTATGGTATAATATAACTTATTATACATATTTATCTTAAAATCAAAAACTCAAATCTCCATCCCTGCGTAGTTGACCACAAAATAAAATTATAGAACTTGAAAATTTAAAAGTATTTAAGTGACTTCTAGTTACCATATCTATTCTAAAATAGATATATTTATAAATAAATAATTATTTATAGATTAAGAGTTTTTTTTTTCTTTCTAATTTCTAAATAATATGTATTACTCTAATTGATGTTACAACTATATGGGGTTGTTTGGATTGAGAGAATTAAGATAGAAATAAAATTGTTGAGAGTCAATGATGCCTGAGAATAAGATTGATGGGAATTAAAGATGTCTATGTTTGGTTGTGTATGAGAATATTATTGATAACGTATGAGAATAAATTCTTTTTGTATCATTTGTAAAATTAATAATGAAAACTCTATAAAATTTTAATATATTAATTAATAAACAATAAATCCAATTCCAAATTTTGAGAAAAATAATTATTTAACAATCAAATAATAATATTAATTAAATTACTAATTACAAGTATTTGTAAAATGAGTAATTTGATAGGATAAATTTGATGAATTTATATAATTTTGATGTGTTAATTTTATAAACCATAAATTTAATTTTCATATAATTAATTTAAATTAATTAATTTTAATTATATATAAAAATAAAAGATTAAATAAACCTATTGAAAGAGAAAAAATGGTAAACATTATTCGCATGCCCAAGCTAGAAAACCCATCATTTTGGATGGGTATATTTGATGGGCATAACTGATGCATGTGAATAAGTTATTCTCATGTCCAAGCTACAAAACCTCACACCAAACAAGGGTATGATTATCCCTTACCCATTCCAACCCCTATTCTCATCCCAATTCCCGCAATCCAAACGGCCTCTATAAGAAAAATATGTAACAGTGGCAAGTATAACAGCTAAGGCTAAAGTAATTGCATGTATAATATAATGAAAACAAATTACAAATTAAAATAGTAAAAATTAGATCTAACTCTAAAGTATATTTGTGGTAGGTCATATTTCTAATAAAAGTCTATCGTTAATAGATTTTTATTTTATATATTTACTATTGTTTTTAAAATGTTGTTATACACTTAACTATTGGCTTTAAAAGTGTTACCCATTACATTAGGTTACATTTTCCCACGTGAAATGTAATCCATTAATGGTGATTTGAAAAGTGACCCTAGTCGATGCGTTTATTGTTGCTCACACCTATGTTTTATAATCGTCATGAACTATGGAGTTTTCTTCCAAATCTCTAATCAAAACGTGCAATTTTATTGAGAAACGGATGGTACTCACTCAGAACGTGTTCGAAAATTATGTGAATCTATTATCTTTACCATTATCATTACCATTACCTTCACATATTTTGTTACTATAACAACATGAAAATATTATAAATCCGTTAAATTTACTGTTATCTTTATTTTTACCTTTACCATTAACATGTTAAAGGTAAAGTAAATATGGTATAGAATGTGTTTGACAAAAAATGATCCCACCGTTACAAGTCTCTGTGTGTAGGGTTTCTCTTTCATGTTCCAATCTAATTGTATGAATGTTAGCCATTTGTTCAACAAACATCACTTCAAGTTTATTCCCAATAACTTGTTTGACCTAAATAATAAAAGTTACTGAAATAAATTTAATAAACTTAAAACTTTTAACCTAATAATGACACGTGTCTACTATAATTGCATTGACTTTATGTTCAATGCATAATTCAGTTCAGTTCTTTGTTTTGTTTCTGATTTTCACAGTTTCATGTCATTTTCTCTGTTTTAACATTAACCCTTTTCCTCTTTTACCTTTTTCAGTAAAACTTAAATTACTGTTGTGTCTTGAGATACACTTATGGATAAAAAAAAATATAAAATATTTTAATATTGATATTAAGAAATTATGATAGGATAAATTATAATCGAACAATTTAGTGTGACATAAGCAAAATGAAACATATACTTTTAAGTATTTTTTAAAATTAAATTTCTTTCGTATTACCACTTTTTTCTATTTAAATTTTGAATTGAATTAGTTGGGATAAAGTTTCAATTTTTTTATATAAATACATTCATCGATCTTCTAGATCCAAAATTAAAAATCCATGTTTTTGTTAGACATAGGATTTAATTTTATTTTTAATAGATTGATTCGTTCTATTTAAAATTCAAATATAATCAATGGCCTATAAATTGAAACACCGAAATTATTGTAAACACTTGTTAATTTATTCTTTAATAAAATAAATCACATTTTTGCAATTGAATATTTGAATAAAATTTGCTATGTGATGGTATATCTAGGGAAGAACGGAAGGTTTCACCTAAAAATAAAAATATCTATTAAAAAACTTTGAAGCATTTTTTTTAAAAATAATAATAAATAAGAAAGATATATTTTAATTTAGAGGTATGAAAATCAATTTGTCTCAAATATTTCTTCTTTTTTTTTTTTTCAGGAAATCATATATTTTGGTCACGTGTTCCAATTTTTCTTTTAGTATATTGACTATTTTATTTTTTATTTCTATTATGCTAAATTTTAATAGGAAAAACGCACTTGACCTTCATGTGACATCAATTTTAAGAAGATTATAAAATAGAGAATAAGTCCAAAGTCTAAATTATCTAACTCTAAACAAGTTAGATTAAATCTTATCTTATTTTATTTTATATTATCTTATATTGTCTTGCTTTTTAACTTTATTTCGATATGCCAAAAATTCGCTCCTCAACAATTTCTATTTTTTTTATGAATTATTGTTTAAAAATTAGAGTTTTTAATATTTACTTCTCCATATTGGTTGAACTAAAAAATAATCAATAATAATACTAATTTTATTAGACTTTAATTGAATTAAAAGTTTAGCTCTTAATTTGAAATTATTGAAGTGCAATTTGCCTTTTATAGCTGAGATGAGTTTTCTAGAAATTGAAAAAGAAAAAGGAATAAAGAGAAAAGATTTTTTGAAGCTACACTATTGTTGTTATTTTAAATTTTGACATGTTTTTAGTTATTATATATTTGCATTTTTTTACCTAATTATAAAAATTGTACTACTTACTAAATTAAGAAAAAGAAAGTTATTTTTAAATACAACAAAATGAACCAAAATATTTACAAATATATACAATATCAATAATAAATGTTTATAGATATTTGATAGATGTCTATTATTGTCCATTTTATTATATTTGTAAATATTTAACATAATTTTGTTATTTAAAACAAATTTTCAAAAAAAAAAAAACGTGATTTGATACTTTTTTTCAAATTAAAGTTTTAAATCCTCACATCTAGTTGTAAAAAAAAATAAAAATAATATAATATTTGCAGGTTGATGTTTGAAAGATTATACATTATATTTAAAGGAAAATTTACTACATTTAGCATATAAAATTGAAACTCGAAGAACATTAATGATGAATGTGGCTCCACTCTAGGGCACTATATTTTTAACTAAATAATAATAAAAATTTCAAATTTAAAAAAGAAAAAGAAAACAGACAGCATATCAAACATTTATCTTCTGTGATATCAAATCAATTATTAAAATTAAAAAAAGAAAAAAGAAAAAAGAAAAAAGAAAAAAAAAGGAGATCTAGTAATGTTTTATTGTACTATTTTGGACTTTAATTTCTAATTTTAGCCTTTTTTCCATTTTAGCAAATCTTCTGAGCAAAGATGCTGTTTTGTGAACTCCAAACTACTTGAACTCTCCAACAACACAATATATAATTAATTAATTCACATTTTATTCAAATATCAAATTTTGTCATTGTGATCTATAAAGCTTAGCTTTTGTCGACCTTCCGAGATAACTATGTTACCTATAAAGTTATAGCACTTCATACAACAATTATTTTAGCACTTCATACAACAGTTATTAGGGAGTATTAAGAAGGGAATGAGTGCATGAGATTGGTAACTCAGCTCGATGTAAGCCATATACGTGCGTTTAAGGAGCAGTGTGCCCTAGGAGACTAAACCATTACAATGTCAGTGTAGTATTTATTTGAAACGATAACACGATTTACAGTGACTTCCAAACAGTTCTATCACTCAATTAATCATTTAGGCTCCTTCTAGATGTGAGACTTCCTCTTAGAGAAACTCAATCAATTTCTCTCATAGAAACAATAGTAAATCTAACATGGTTGAAGATAAGAGAGAAAATACTCCATCCTATTGACTATTTCTTAGATTAAAAAGTTAATTAGTTATTTGGTAAATATTTTGGTCTGTCGGATAATTATTTGGTTTTTAATTTTTAAAAGTTGAGTTTATAAATACTTTTTCCACCTCTAAATTTAATGTTTTGTATTATGTATTCTACTTTTTATCTATGTTCAATAATAAAGTAAAAATTTAAGAACTTTAAAAAACATATTTATTTTTAAAACTTGTTTTTGTTTTTTTTTCTTCTAAAATCTAAAGAGATTTCAACTTTGGTACTTATAGAATGATGCCTATTGTCGTAAGAATATGAGAAAAAATGTGTGTGATTTTCAAAAAACTAAAAATAAAAAACGAAATGGTTACCAAATAAGAATAAAAAAAAGTGTTTTAATGTTTGTCATATTTACAAGAAAAATTATTTTAAATGATAAAATTTTTGAAAATATTTATAAATACAACAAAATATCACAATCTATCTATGATAGACCATGATAGACTATTATTTGTGTAACGCCCCGAGTTTTCAACCTTAACCCAAGGTCGCTACTCAAGTAAAAATCATTAAAACCGTTTTAAAAAAAA
>JBBPDJ010000026.1:2223576-2238559 GCA_037974625.1 Cucumis cinereus
CAACTTTACCCTAATTAATAAGATAATTAATGATACAAAATTACAATTTACCTTAAAATGGTTTGGGATGTTACAATTTGTGTCTATCATGATACAAATAGTAGTCTAAGTTCACCGTAGATAGACTATGATATTTTGTTATATTTTGTAAATATTTTGATTCATTTTGTTATATTTAAAAATATTACTATTTATAATTCATTTTTTAACGACTATTTTTATAATATTTTTATATGCCCCCATATGATCTCGTAGCTTTATGATGTACAAAAGTTAGAATATTGCAACACAAACCAATCATAAATCAAGATGATATATATATATATATATATATATATTATTTCTTTATGGAAGCATATTCTTGTTTTTTTTTTTTAGAGATTTATTGAAGAGCATATTCATATATATAATTGTATTTGACTTTCTTAATTATATTTAAAGAAAAATCTCTTTTAATAAATAATTTATTCCATATTATTATGCCCTAAAAAGTCAGGTTAATAATTGACATATGATGAGTCGAAAAAAAAGCTTTGGCATCCTTGAATGTGACAATAGGATGGGAATATTTCCTAAACTAAAATAATTATTTTAAATCACTAATTTGTATTAATGAGTGTGATTGAGATAATAAGTGTTTCTTTTTGTATATTTTCATAAATTCTCTATTTTTTAAAAACCATTCCTTGTGTTTTCATTCATTTATTTAAATAATATTCTAATTAAAAACATTATTGATGATTAATTTAGTTAACTTGAATTAAAAATATTAGTTGAGATGTTTCGGTGATTGTCTGGTTCTTTTCTCGTTCTTTCGTATTTTGTTAAAAAAAAATGAAGGAAGGTAGTAAGAAATTTTTTTCTTACAAACATAGTACTAGATACTTTCGTGTTTAGTTAATTTGGATATAAGTTATTAGATAAGAGTACAATATAAAATGTTTACTAAAAAGTTAATGATTCGACTTCTTATCACTAAAAAAAATGTATATGTTATCTCAAACGGTTTAACTACGATCTTTCAATATGGTTTAAAGACATTAACTAAAAGAGTGGTTGCTTTATACATATCTCTTGATTGATTTTGGAATAATATTTTATCTAATAATACTAAAATAAGACACTTTAAGGTTTTCATATTTATGTGAAAGATTTTGTAAGATGCACCTTAGGATTGATATCTAAAAATCATATTATTTGTCTTTCACTTTTATTCTCCACTTATTGTTTCTTTTTTTAGAAAACCATTTTTAACTCTAATTTAAATTTCAAACTAAAAAGGATATTAATTTAAATTTTAAGCTGTCGTAAGTGAATCTAGTTTAATCCTACCATACGATGGGATTAATACTGAATTTATTGATCTTATAATGCTAAATTTATACTTTTTCATTTTTAAATCGTTAATCCACAAATCATATGGGTATGATATTTTGTAAATGCAACTATTAATAATGTACACTAAGGAAAACTGTTAGTAATGTTACTAGATTAAATTCTTATTTTTTATGAATATTTATATGTTATGTATTTGGATGATAGTTCAAACATAATTCTTTATGATGGGTAGTGATGACTTATATTATTTAGGTTGTATCCTCTAAATTCATGTTTTTGTTTTCGATAAGGTAACGGATCAAAATCAGATCTCAACGTCGGTTATAAATATTTGTGCCAATTGAGTTACGTTCATATTGACAATCTATTTTTTTTAAAAAAAAAGTTAGGCTTTTTTTTTTAATTTCTTTGTAATGTTTTGTATATTAAATATCACTCAAAATATAATGTAAAAGGTAGATCCATTACAATTTTTTTAAAATGTAGGTTTGTTACCATTTTTGTCTTAGGTTGAATTACGACTAAATTCACGAACAAGTACTTTTAATAATAGTAAATAATTTTTTTAAAAAAATAAAAATAATGTCAAACCAAGTTGAGATGAAGGTGTTAAACAGGTGTTAACGTAGTTGAGATATTTTGGTACACTCCACGTACCTCTTATCTTATAATATTAAAAGAGAAAAGAGTATTTTTAATAAAAGTAAATAAAATTTAAAAAAAACATAACTTATTAATTTTAAATAGAAATATATTTATTTATTTACTTATCATTATTATTCTTTATTTAAAAAAAAAACAAAATTTCTTGATTTTGCATGCAAGCAAAATCGATTAACGTGCATGAATGACAATTGGCTGCACAATTAACCTTTTTCTCCCTCATTTCAGGATATCAATTCTTTTTTCAAAAAAATAAAAAATAAAAATAGGGCATGAATTATAGTTTTTTATTTTACATGAAACGAGAGATCAAACTTCAAACTTCGAAATTGATAATAAGTTTTTATCAATTAATCCATGTAAATAATTGTGCATTTAAAATGATAATTGACACGACATCGAAGTGGACAATGAACAAAAATTAAGGGAAAATTCCATATACTACAGTAGTATGGACAATTTTACATACGATCTCAATTTATATAAATGTCACATCAACACGTTTTTATAAATAGCGTGAGACTCATTGACATTAACGTGAAGTTTATAAAATATGACATGAGCAAAAGAAGTACGATGCTACCCTAGTTCTAGAAAAATCCTTGTACAGTAACTAACATCTGTTTTTTCCCTTACCAAACTTGAGGTTTAAATTTCCCTATTTTAGAATAAAAATAAAAAGAAAAAAGATTTTGAATTTTTTTTTATTTTTATTTTTAATCTTTTTAAAATATATTCATATGGCAACCTTGTTGGAGTGAGAAACATAATATAAGGCGTTTTTTTCCATCGCATGCGCAGATAAAAGGGAAGTAAAAAAAAAAAAAAAAAAAAAAGAATATAACTTGGATTATTTGAATTTTTAATTATTGGTTTTTATTTACATACCATAATATAAATAAAATGAATGAAATTATAATCGTCATTAATGACGTTTTTTGAGCAATTCTATGATGGTAAGGTCAACCAGATTATGTCATCAAACTCATTTATATTATTTTATTATCATAATCTCCTCCACACTACATCCCTACTCATCTCCTCTTAGCTAACCCTTTCCATTTTAATACAATCTCTTCATTTTAGTTTTATAATCCCTATTTAATTAGTCAACTATTATCCAACTCTTTCCTTCTAATTTTTGCTATATATATATATATATATAATTAAGTATTTTTCAAGTGAAAATAATTTGTCGTTTGAACTATTGAGTGTGTTGCACAAAGTTATGTGTGACTCAAGATGCATTCAAGTATTTTTGTTTTGACGATATTATTGGAATGAATGATACAACTCTTTGTCTAGGGTTGCATTTTTTTTTTAATTTCATGAATTACATTCTTTTACGAATGAAATGTCTTTTTAAAATTTAACCAATTTGAAGAAGGGACATGACTTTTTGAACGACTACAAATTAGTCTATACGTTTGACTCGCTTCTTCAAAATGGATTATCACTTTTTTCATTAGTAGTTTTTTCTCCAACTTTTTGTCCAATTGAAAAATTTACTAATGTATGTTCGATATACTTCAATAGAGCTTGTTGAATCTTGTGGATGAGGTATGCATCTATAACAAAGTTAACCTATTATATTATAGAAGACAAAATCCTTAAAACTCATATATTAGAGCTAAATTTGTCTTAAAATGACAACATAAATTCATTTGGCTAATATATTCTCTCTTGAATACAAGGTGTTGTATATTCTAGTTTTATAGGTTAGTTTCCGTTAAGAAATCGATAATTAAAGATAAACAAAGAAAAAAAAACCACAAACAATCTAATGAAAAATTGACACAAAATTTTACGTGATTCACTAACTGTGTTCGGTACGTCCACGAGTAGAGGAAGATAGTAGTTTATTATCAGAGAGACAATATCAGATTACAGATCCAAGTCATTTCAATAGTATCTATGAGAAGGAGGAATCATATTTCAAAACTCGATCTCAATAATACAAACTTCATGTCAATTGAAATATATTCGTTTTCAACAATATTTAACACACCATCAAAATTGACATAGTGGGGTCTAGCTATACAATGGTAGTATAGAGAGTAAGGTCATTTTTATATGGAAATTTGAAAACATAAGATACAAATGTTATTAGGTTGAATCTAAATATTAATTATAATATATACTTTTTAAATTATCATGAAAACAATAAAAGGTAATAAGTTAAGTTTTGCCACTAACCACACTATAGCTATGGTCTTTTTCATAAATTACTTTCTTTGAAAGTGATTTTCTTTCGTTTCTTAATCCCATCAATGCCCCTCTTCTTCTTGACTTTTCCCTTGGTGATTCTCTTTTAATTAATAAATTATAGTATTTGAAACATAATGTAAGCCAATGATTTTTGCTTTCATATCATAAATTAATTAAAATCCTTGAAAAAAAAGAATTAGATACTTGTTATATTGATGGTTTTGATGAGTTATATATAAAATCAATTGATTTGAAGTTGTCTATTGAAAATATATTTTATGATTATACATCGTTTTTGTAATTTGAACCACAAACCTCAAATCGCGTTAATGTATAGTTAGGTTAGTTGAGCGATGCTCGCTATTCTAAAGCATAATTACACTTTTAGGGTTAATAATTAAGTTGATATCAACATTTTATATAATTGAAAATATAGTAAAATATATATCAATGACAGACTTTCGAGATCAACTAAATCTAAATTTTGTTATATCTATAAAAAAATTTTTGCATTGTGCGATATCAATATGATTGTTGTATTTGCAAGTGCTACTATTTTTTAAAAGATTTCTTTAAGAAAAAGAAATTCCTAAAACAAGGAGTTATTTGATATATATATATATTCTTTTATATATGCTTATTTATTGACATTTTTTTGGTTTGTTTTTATTTTTCACTTTCTTGATTTTATTTAGTAAATTTAATTTTGAAAACAAAAAATATATTTTTGACACATTTATAAATATAGTTTATAACTAAGTTAATGTTCATCAAAATGCCAAATCATTTTCCAACAAACTAATAATGATGATAATAATTATATTGGTTAAATATTTTGACAACTTAAAATTTGAAAATCATAACAATAAAAATAAAAGCACTTCTGGCTTTGTTGTATTGTATATTAAAATCACAAATCACAATTTCATTGTTTATGGAAAGAACAACTTCAATCTAATTCAAAAACTTAAACATATTTTTAAAAGAAAAATTACTTTTCAATAAATTATATTCAAATTTAATTTTTCCTTGACAGTAACTTTTTTTCAACTGCTCCAAAAAAAAGTAATTTTTGAAAGACATCAAAGTTAAACTTGTTGGGTTCTTTTTTTACATTTTACAAAAGTACTTTTTTTTTCCTTTTAAAAAAGACAAATTATATAAAAACAATTTATAATGAACATTTGCCAATTAGTCATATTTGCAGTAACTAATAAATATAATTCAAAAGGTAACTAATATTATTTCTTTATTAACCATAGATTTAGATCTCTTTAATTTCCTTTATTTTTAAATTACTATACACGAAATTGAAACACTTTAAGAAATTGAGATATATGTTATTTAACTTTTATTAAAGGGATAAATTAATTGGTTGTCATTTAATTGAAAAAATTAAAAAATATTTGTTAAACTATTTATAAAATATAGCCAAATTTTAGAATTTTTATAGACACAGACTTATCTACCATTAATAGTAGATCTAAAATTTAGTTATATTTTTAAATATTTTAATTTATTTTACTATATTTCAAATTATTGTTAATTTCTTTATTTTATTATATTAAAATATATGGATTATTGTTTTAATTGGTAAGTAAAATACGGTGCAATTAAATAATGACACGTTATTAATTGCGTGGAGCTTCTATTTGGAGTTTTTGTGTAAATGTGTTTATCCTAAATGAAAATATGGAAAGAAAAATGATAATTAATTATCTTTTCTTTTTCTTTGTAAACTAAAATTTGAAATTTTTTCATTTATTTGTAAATTAAAATTCGTTAGTCTTTATATTCTAAATTTGTTCAATTTTAATTTTATTTTTATATTTTTAGTTGCTTGATTTTATTTCATATACTTTCAATAAATCTTAACGGTAACAGTTCAATTGCAGTAATTTTGTTTTTGTAAAATTTATTTTAAAATGAGGCTTATTAGTATTTGGTAAATTGCAACTTTACACTTGAATTAATTGATTATATGTGTTCCGTAAATAATTACTAAATTGTTTTATTTTAGATACAATACTCAATATTACTAAATTTTATTGAATATTGTATCAATTTTTAGCAAATTCTAAAAGCTAGTGAATAACTGCTTTAAAAAATGTGTGAAATCAAAGTGAGATTTAGAAGTGATTTAATGGATTTGATTAAAAGTTTCTTGTTCTCCATAACATTATAACTATAAATTTTGAAAATATATTCCCATCTAGTTTTTTCTTGCTTCAAAATTATTATTAATATTTAATCAACCTCAATGAAAATTAATTTTAAAAAATAATTAAATTTAAGATTATTGAAAGTATGAGACTAAAATTAGATAAATTAGTGAAAGTGAATTTTAAAATACAATAACCAAAATAATATTTTTTTAAAAAAATTAATCTTCTGTATTCTAATAATCAAAATTTTGAAATTTACACATATAATATTACACATGCTTAAACTTTTATTCTTATTTGATATTGGTATTTTAATATATGAATATTTTATATAATAAACACATGAATGTGATAGGTTATAAATTAAATCACATATGAAAAAAAAATAGAAAGAAAGTTTCAAACAAAACTCAAAACATTTAATTTGTTTAATTAATAAAACTAATATTTTTATAATTTTTATATAAAAAAATTGAGATTAAAATAAAATATTTAAAGTCAATCTACACCAAATCACCCATTACAATCTATAAAGTTAAGAATTGGATCATACCATGCCCCTAATAGAAATAATTAAAAAAAAAAAAAAACATTTGAGCTTTTTAATTTTTTATAGTGATTTAATCTCTTTTTTGAAAACTTGTTGCTATGGTTTAATTTTGATGAGACAATTTTTCTAAAATTAATTTTTTAAGTTTTATTAATTTTTAAAAACAAATATAGCAAAATAAAACAAAGATTTAATTTAACCGACAATAAAAGTCATTTATCAATTTCTAGGATTTATGGCTTATCTTAGCTGTTGATAGATTCTGGTATTTTACTATATAAATATTTTTTCAGCAATTTTGTCATTAATAATAATATTCAGTCTAGGTTTGCAATATATTTTTAAGTGTTTAATTTAAAAAATAAATTATTTTAAAAAAATTAGAAGGTTTCAAGTCATTTCAAACGGATCATAAATTGATTTATACAATAACTAATGACATGCGTTTGAAAATAATTATGAAATAATTAAGTCTGTTAACTTCTTAAACATGTTGTTTAGCATTCCAACCAAGTTTAATGACAAAAAATATATATATATTTCCATCTAAAATATTAAATTAATCTTATATAAATAAAAACATGTTTCAAAATACAGAAATAATATAGTAATTTAAAATCACTCTCATGAAAAAATTAAAAGTAAAAAAAGTAAAAAAAAAAAAGGTACTAATTATGTTTCAGACTCTAAAAGAAAGTTATTTACTATTTTTTTCTAATAATCCTATTATTTATTTGAAAAAGAAAGTAATTTAAAGCATAAAAAAGAAAAAGAAAACTTTCACAAAGTGATTTAAGAAAAAAAAAAAAAAAAAAGAAAATCACAAAGTGACAAACACAGGTCGAAGTCACCTATATATATAAAGAGAACCTTGCTTGGTTTTTCCACAAGTGTTCATAGCAACAATTAAACACGAAGTCATAATTTAGTTTCCGGCCAACGCGCCGCCGTGCCCAAAAGAAAAAAGCCACTCCTCCTCCTCCCTCCCCGCCTGCCGTTGTCGCTCCGTGGTAAACAAAAAATGGGGAAAGAAAAGGAAGGAGATTCAAAGAGAAATAGCAATAATAATAATAAAAAGAAGAAGAGTTGGTGGATGGCGTCGATTTTCATGCACGCCGACGCGGTGGACAAATTTCTGATGACGTTAGGTTTTATCGGAGCTGTTGGAGACGGCCTCACAACCCCTCTCGTTTTAGTCGTTTCTAGCCGTCTCATGAACAACATCGGTCATACCTCTTCCTCTTCGATTACTGATTCTTTTGTAACCAACATCGATAAGGTAGAATAGAGTCCATCTAATCATTATTATCATTCTTTTTTTTGGCTCCACTATTGGATGATGGAATTTTTTTTTGATCGATTTGATATATTTTTTTTTTTTTGTGGGAGACAGAATGCAGTGGCTCTGTTGTATGTAGCTTGTGGGGGATTTGTGGCTTGTTTTTTTGGTGGGTTTTTAATTCTTTTTCATTTTTATTTGTTGAGAAATTTATTTAATTTATATTTAAGATTTATTTATTTATTTTAATTATTGTTGCAGAAGGATATTGTTGGACAAGAACAGGAGAGAGACAAGCAGCGAGAATGAGAGCGAGATATCTAAAAGCAGTTCTCCGGCAAGATGTTGGCTATTTTGATCTGCACGTGACTAGCACGTCCGAAGTTATCACCTCTGTTTCCAATGACAGCTTAATTATTCAAGATGTCTTGAGTGAGAAGGTTTTTTTCTTTTCTTTTTTTTTTTTCCTTTTTCTTTTATCATTATAATGAAATACAAATATATATAAAAGAAAAAAAAAAATTGAAACTTTTTTGTTTTTCGTTAACATTTTTTTATAAAAAAAATTGAGACTTAAAATGTTGTGAAATGTGATGGTGCAACATTTAAATTTTACAACTATTATTTTACTTTTAAATATTTTTAGACCGTAGTAAAAGTCGAAAATAATAATATACATTTTGTTTTGTAATTATTTTATTTTTAAAAATTAAGCATTTTTTTACTATGATTTGTATTTTAACCATTTTTTTTAAATGAACAATTTTTTCTAAGGTCTGTTCGGGTTTTTTATTTTAAAAATTAAGTCCCTCCAATTTATAATAATTTCTTTCTTCTGTTAAAAAATTAAGTTTGAATTTTAAAACTAAAAAGGAAAATAGTTTTTAGAACTGGTTTTGGTTTTTAGAATTTGGCTAAATTCAAACGGATTCGTAATTTGAACCTATCCAGATCCCAAACTTTCTAATGAACGCGGCGATATTCGTGGGGAGCTATCTGGCGGCGGTGATACTGTTCTGGCGGCTAGCGGTGGTTGGATTCCCTTTCGTGGTGATGCTGGTGATCCCGGGCCTTCTTTACGGAAAAACATTAATGGGTTTAGCGAGAGAAAGCATGGAGGGATATCAGAAGGCAGGAACAGTAGCAGAGCAGGCAATTTCATCGATCCGAACCGTCTACGCTTTTGCCGGAGAAGACAAGACCATATCGGAATATTCATCGGCGTTAGAAAGATCGGTAAAGTTAGGGATCAAACAAGGGTTTTCGAAAGGATTGGCCATCGGAAGCAATGGAGTTTCGTTCGCGATTTGGTCCTTCATGTCTTGGTATGGAAGTCGAATGGTTATGTACCACGGCGCTCAAGGTGGTACTGTTTTTGCCGTCGGAGCTGCCATTGCCGTCGGTGGATTGTAAGTTTTTTTTAAAATCATTAAATTCTTAAAATTTAAAATTAAATTGATGAAAAATTGTTTTGAGGAATATGTGCCCTTATTTTTAAAATTGTACATTTTTTTTCTGAAATTTATAAAAATAGGTCTATTAGGTTATAGAATTTTCAAAAGGTATATACTTATTGTTTGATTTTTTAATTTTTAGAGATTATTTTTTAAAAATTTAAAATACCATATAATTATTTTAAAATAAAATGTGTATTTTTAAAATATAATAAAATTTCAGATTTATTTGATAGACTTCTATCGACATCTATGAGTAATATTAAAAATCTAAAATTTTGATATACTTTTGAAATATTTTCAACATTTTTTTAATTACAATATTTTCTAAAATAAAATTATAAAGCTATTTAAGTGACTTCTACTTATTTTTAAAAATTTAGAAACTAAAAAGATAGAAGTAAGACTAATTTAGAAACTAAAAGATGATGAGTCTGATTTTATAAATTTGAAAACTGAAAAAGTATATTTTTGAAAAAGGAAGACTTAAAAGAATAATATTTCCAAATTCGATGAATGATTATCCAAATCAAGTCCACGGAGGGTTAAAGTACAGATCATTAGTGAAATAAATGATTAATCTAAGAATGGAAATTTTCAAACTCACAAGTCATAACTATTAATTAAAAGAAATTAAAAGAATTAATATTTATTGGAATTAAACAAAAAAAAAAACCCATTTTTAGTGGGTTTTTTTTTTGTTTTTCCTTAAAAATATCCTATTTACTAATTAGTACAATACATCCATTAGAAATTTAACAACTAATAATTTCTTTTTTTTTAATAAAAAAAATTATGTTTCTATATTTCTCTCTCTCATTTACGAAAAACAATTAATAGGAAGTGGTCAACATGCACGACTTTTATTTATTTATTGTTTTTTACATTCAATGATTTATCTGAATTGGCAACATGCACGAAACTATGTTGACTAGTTAATAAATAAGTCTTGGAAAAATAAACTTAGGTTAATTAATTAAAACAAATATTCAATTTCATAAATTTGATTGGATAACTATTTGATTTTAATTTTTGTTAAAAATTGTGTTTTGTTTTTCATAATTTATTACTGTTTTAAAAAATTTAAAATATAATAAGGTCTTATTTGTAATTTTCTTTAAATATTTTGTTAAAAAAAATAATTACAAAATTGAAATTGACAGATCAATCGGTTCGGGTTTATCGAACATAAAGTACTTTTCGGAAGCATGTGCGGCCGGGGAGCGAATCATGGAAGTAATAAACCGGGTTCCAAAAATCGACTCGGCGGATATGGAAGGTGAAATCCTCGAAAACATTTCCGGCCAGGTTCAATTCACCAACGTCCAATTCGCCTACCCATCCCGACCGGACACAATGGTGTTAAACGATCTGAGCCTCACAATCCCGGCGGGCCGGACCGTGGCGCTGGTGGGAGGGAGTGGATCGGGGAAATCGACGGTGATCTCTCTGCTTCAGAGGTTTTATGACCCGATTTCAGGGAGCATTTCGGTGGACGGAATTGGGATAGAGAAATTGCAATTGAAATGGCTGAGATCGCAGATGGGGCTTGTGAGTCAAGAACCGGCGTTGTTTGGTACTTCGATTAAAGAGAATATTTTGTTTGGGAAAGAAGATGGTTCCATTGATGATGTTGTTGAAGCTGCTAAAGCTTCTAATGCTCATTCTTTTATTTCTATGTTTCCTCAAGGATATGATACTCAGGTATTTCTATTTCTTTTTTTCTTTTTTATTATTTTTTTATACTCAGGTATTGATTCCATTTTCCACTTAATATTGCTATTTTATAGGTGGGGGAAAGAGGAGTGCAAATGTCGGGAGGACAAAAGCAAAGAATTGCCATAGCTCGAGCCATAATCAAGCGACCGCGAATCCTGCTCTTGGATGAGGCGACGAGTGCGTTAGACTCGGAATCTGAGCGTATTGTCCAAGAAGCCCTCGACAAAGCTGCTGTGGGTCGCACTACCATCATCATTGCTCACCGTCTCTCTACTGTTCGCAATGCCGATCTTATTGCTGTCCTCCAGAACGGTCAAGTCATGGAAATGGGACCTCACGATGACCTAATAAAAAACCAAACTGGCCTTTACACCTCCCTTGTCCAACTCCAACACAAATCCCCACCTGACCCTTCTTCATTCACCACATCTCACATTGAAAAAATCACCGCCACCACTAGCAGTCGTCGTCTTTCCCTCCTCAGCCATTCCAACTCTGCCAACTCAGGAGCCTCAGACTTGGTTCACGAAATTTCCTCACCATCATCCAATATCGAGAAAAAAGAACAGGAACTCCCAATTCCATCCTTTCGAAGGCTATTGGCTTTGAATTTGCCAGAGTGGAAGCAAGCTTTGATGGGGTGCAGTGGGGCAGTATTATTTGGCGCTGTGCAACCTTTGTATGCATTTGCCATGGGGTCAATGATTTCTGTGTATTTCTTGAAGAGTCACGAGGAGATTAAAGCCAAGACGAGAACTTATGCTCTTTGTTTTGTTGGATTGGCTTTGTTATCTTTTCTTGTCAACATTATCCAACATTACAACTTCGCTTACATGGGAGAATATCTTACCAAAAGGGTTCGAGAAATGATGCTTTCCAAGATCCTTACATTTGAAATTGGTTGGTTTGATCAAGATGAGCATTCTAGTGGTGCGATTTGCTCCAGACTCTCTAAAGATGCCAATGTGGTAATTAAGCACAATACATTTATTAACCATAAATGTCAAATATTGTTTAATTAAATTATATTTTATAATTACACAGAGTTTCACTCCTTTTTTGGGCAGGTGCGATCATTGGTAGGGGATAGGATGGCTCTAATTGTGCAAACAATCTCAGCAGTAACCATAGCCTTCACAATGGGTCTTGTAATTTCATGGAAGCTAGCACTTGTAATGATTGCTGTTCAACCCTTAGTCATAAGTTGCTTCTACACAAGACGAGTACTCTTAAAAAAGATGTCCAACAAAGCCATCAAAGCACAAGAACAAAGCAGCAAGCTTGCTGCAGAGGCTGTCTCAAACCTTCGAACAATCACAGCATTCTCTTCACAAGAACGCATTCTCAAAATGCTCCAGAAAGCCCAAGAAGGCCCAAAACGAGAAAGCATCAAGCAATCATGGTATGCTGGGATTGGACTTGGTTGTTCCCAAAGTCTCACCACTTGCTCATGGGCATTGGATTTTTGGTACGGAGGCAAGTTGGTAGCACAAGGACAAACCACCGCTAAAGCTCTCTTCGAAACCTTCATGATTTTGGTTAGCACCGGTCGTGTCATTGCTGATGCTGGTAGTATGACATCAGATCTCGCGAAAGGATCAGAGGCAGTTGGGTCAGTTTTTGACGTGTTAGATCGATTCACTAAGATAGAACCAGATGACCCGGAAGGGTACAAACCCAACAAATTAATTGGCCAAATCGAAATCAACAATGTGGATTTCAACTACCCATCTCGACCGGAGGCAATGATATTTCGTGGGTTTTCAATCAATATCGAGGCAGGGAAATCCACCGCGTTGGTTGGGCAAAGTGGGTCAGGAAAATCCACAATAATCGGCCTAATTGAACGATTCTACGACCCAATTAAAGGAACAATCAAAATCGACGGTCGCGACATCAAATCATACCATCTTCGAACACTAAGAAAACACATCGCATTAGTGAGCCAAGAGCCGACACTATTCGCAGGAACAATAAGGGAAAACATCATATATGGAGTTTCAAAAACAGTAGACGAATCAGAGATAATAGAAGCAGCAAAGGCATCAAACGCACACGACTTCATCTCAGGGCTAAAAGATGGGTACGAGACATGGTGTGGAGACAGGGGATTGCAGCTATCAGGGGGACAAAAACAGAGAATTGCTATAGCAAGAGCAATATTGAAGAACCCAGGAGTATTATTGCTAGATGAAGCGACAAGTGCGCTTGATGGACAATCAGAGAAGGTGGTTCAAGAGGCGTTGGAGAGGGTGATGGTGGGAAGGACAAGTGTGGTGGTGGCTCACAGGTTGAGCACAATACAAAATTGTGATATGATTGCTGTTTTGGATAAAGGAACGGTGGTGGAGACAGGGACTCACTCCTCATTGTTGGGAAAGGGCCCACGTGGAGCATATTATGCTTTGGTAAATTTGCAGAGGACATCCCATTAGAATCTTTCTCTTTCAATTCAACCAAGCTTGGGCCATGGGGTTGAGGAAGATAAATTAGTAGCTCTAGACTAACCACATTGTTATTTTTAATTTTTATGATCTAGGGGGCTGGTGGAAAATAATGGAGAGAGGGGAGGACTTCATTATGTAAATCATGTGAAGTTTTTTTTTTTTTGGTTTTCTTCTTTCCATTTTATCATAATTTATATAGTATATATATTATAACCTCTTTATTGTTTACTAAATAATCATTTTACTCTTTTTGATCCTAAAGGTTTTGATCATGTGCATCAAAATATTAAGGTAATAATTTACGAAAATAGAAAAAGAAATATTGATAAAATGTCGATAGTGATTGATATTAAAGAAAATTTTATATAAAAAAATTTAAATGAGTATTGTTTATATATTATTTACGCTAACGACACATTTTGTATCATTTGTGTTTTGTAAATTTTTCTACATTGTAATACAAATATTGATTCATCCTTTATGTGGATGTCGAACCGATAAAAACAAGAAAATATCGGTGTAAATATCATAGATATGTCAATGAAAATTTAAATTAGTTAAATTGTGTGAGACATGAAACTATTAAATATTGCTCGCATCCAAATATTACCGATAATATTTAAATTGTACTTAAAAGAAGTTGAACCTAAGCCTTTGGTTGGTGAAGGAATTATTACTAATTATGTGTATTATTTATATAAAAAGGGAATTTGGAGTAAATAGGTAGCTTTCAATTACCTTTTATTTGTTTGATTTTTGTTTTTTAATAGCTTAGATTTTATTTGATATTTCTTTTAATATAAGATTTCCTCCAACCTTTACTTACTTTAAAGATTTTATTTTGGGCTTCTTTATTGTTCATATTTTCGTTGGGCCTTTTTCACATTGGACTTTCGTTGTTGTGTGGACCATTTCATTCTACACAACAGTTCCAAACTATAGGATTTAAAGCAAAATTGTGATAGATAAGTAGCACACATTTTAAAATAGGGTCAACTAGAAGTATAGCTATTTTCAAGTTTTCATTTGGAAAAATGACAAACCTACCTTTTGTTTGTAAAAATGGCAAATCGAATTAAAAATACAATAAATACAAATTTGCAAAAGTCCAACATACCCCTAAGTCTATAGTTAAACATCTACTTTCTACAACTAAAATA